>OY744548.1:67942921-68022921 GCA_963556195.1 Sepiola atlantica
ATTCATTATACGAAATGTAAACACATTAATTATATGAAATATGTGCATATTAATTATATCAAATATGTGCTTATTTATTATATGAAATGTAAATATATTCATTATATGAAATGTGTGCACATTCATAATATGAAATGTGTGCACATTCATAATATGAAATGTGTATATAGTCATTATATGAAATGTACGCATATTCGTTACATGAAATGTACGCATATTCATTTTATAAAATGTATGCATATTCATTTCATAAAATGTATGCATATTCCTTTCATAAAATGTATGCATATTCATTTCATAAAATGTATGCATATTCATTGTATGCAATGAATTCAAATACATGTAAAATATGTGCACAGAATACATTGAAAACAAGTGTAATAACTGGGTTTCCGAATTTTTTGAGATGAGGATCAATAATTTGTATTATTTGTATCTTTCGAACTACTATTCTCATCTTGCTTGTTATATTTACAACGTTTCGGCCGATGTAACTCCACCGGCCTTCTTCAGGTGCATCTTTTCGAACCTGGGAATTTTCATGCCGAATTCGGAACTTGAACAGAATTTCAAACTGACCAGATAGAAGTGTTCATCTTTATCTTAGCAAGATGAGAATAATTTTTAAAATTACAAATAATTCATAGCAAGAACTCTTTAACCCCTATCCTCGAATGCCCCCTAGGCCTTAATAAGTGGTGACTTATCTGATATAAATAGAATTTTTGTCTGTCTGTCCGTCCATTAGTCACAACTTTTTTAAACGTAATCAATACATTGCGGAATTCGTCTCATTTCAAATTATCGATCGTAACTACTTTTATAAATGGAAAACATCGCATCAATAGTAAATAATAAATTCTCAACAAATAAAGCGGATCACATGATGAGATACTACCAACTGACCTATTTCCAATTTCTTATAAATAGAGCTTAAAACATTACCATAACAAAATTATAGCTTTAGCGTGACGTCATAGATTTATGATTTACTTCATGTTTCAAAACATGAATTCAAACATAAGCGATAATAAAAAATGAATAAATGGATGGGTAAACATTATCAATAGCGTTGGAAACTAATTTAATAATCCCTGCTTTTAACTACGTATTGTATATAGTTCTTTGACAATTCTCCAAGCCTAGCAAAAATATGCAACTGAATTGGGCATTTTTTTTGGCTTCCAAAACCTTCACTCTTTAAATACATGAGGATTTACTAAGAATTTTAAAGCCAGTTTAAGAAACTTTATATTCAACAACGCTTTAAAATTCATTTGACATTTAGAAGGGTCACAAAGTAATTTTTTTTCGACAATTGACAGAGTAAAATGGCTGACTTGTTTACGAAGAAACTGTTAGATGGAACGTTCCATCTAGAAAATAATTAAATATTTTATATTTAAAAGGGAAGTAACTCTACCGTCAAGTTATCTCCCTTGATCAAACAGAATTTTGAAAAACAGTTATCTGCCCATACAGCCGACAATGGGAAAACACATTTCAACGACAGACAATTAAATGCATCCTCATTTCAAAGTAATTCTTTTTCAGTTGTATTTATATAATAAATAAGTATTATTGTTGATGTATACAGAATTGTTTTCATCCAATTTATTTCTTCATATTTGTCTTACCAATCACTTCATTTTAGAAACATTCTTTGAAGAGCCGAGAAATGGCAAAACAGCTATCTGTGGAAGACTACATTTGATCCCGCCTAATGGGTTGAGTTCTCTAACGCTTAGCATAAAGAATTTCTCTTCATAAAATAATTGAGTGCTCTAGATAGTCAGTAATGCGAATGTAAACATATATATTTGCTAGTTAGTAAAAAAAAAAAAAAATCATGAAATATTTGTATTGGATTTATTTCACTTAAACCAAAATAAAAATTGAAATCAATATTTATTTTAATTTTTTTTTCAAAATTTATTGATAGATGAAAAAATAATCCATCTTGATCAGATGAATTTCCAGAAGGTGAAGACACTGTAATTCTATAAAAGAATCAACATGAAGAAGGGGTCGGCGGCGGGGATAGAATTGAACATCTGAAGTAAGTTTCATTAAATAAAATCTCTGAGAAAGTGTGACTTTTTTTTGTTCATGTTAATTTTTTGCATCTTTTAAGACTTGTTTTTATTGTTTTTGTTTTTTTATATTTCATTCATTTATACTTCTTCTTCTTCTCTTAACTTTACCAATTTCGTCTTCTTTCGCCAAGAACACCAGACGTAAAATTCCTTGAATTTCCGACACTCCTATTTCTTCTTAAGGAACACGTTTGACTTGAGAATGGAAACCCAAAGCGTTGCATGCAACCTCTTGCAGTGTTTTATTTATTTAATTTTTTATTTTTTGGCATTTTAAAAAATTCAGTTATGCTGATGAGGCAGCCTGCTGACCGGAACATTCCGACCAAAGCCGCCTTATTTACGTACACACGACAACATCAAATTAAGAAAACCCTATCATGCAAATGGGTTTTCTCTTATGTGACTCCTCGAGCTCCCTTGAAATTTTTCTCAAATATTCGGACCACGTCAGCTTGCACCTTAGTCTGAACAGAACCAGGACGTAGTTCCCTCACGTAGCGTAGAGCGTCTTCGGCGGGCAGTTCCCATTCTTTGACGAAGTAGCAAGCCAGCATACAGCCTGTGCGGCCTTTTCCCATGAGGCAGTGAACCGCTACACCCTAGAAGTTAAGAAACCCCTTGTTAGGACCACGTAATGCAAGAACATTCACGACTGGCGTATCACATAATTTACAAGTCTAAAATTAGCATATTTATTTATGGACGTACATCAACAACATATAAAAACCTACCTTCATCTCTTGGCGTGAAAGATAATTATACATACGTTAGGAATAAAAATAATAGTGCCCCGTTGCATCACCCATTGAGCTCGGGTAAAATTATTTGACTCAAGAAAAAAGTGATTGTTCAGACAACTGTTCTCAATTTGGATGTTATTCTCACAACGTTTCGGCCGATGTAACCTCCGATCATCTTCAGGTGCGTTTCGTCGAACTCAGGAATCTGTATGGAATTTCAAACAGAATCGTCGTCGTCGGTTTAACGGTTCATATCTTTCGACTTTCACACGCAATAGTTCATGGGTTGGAATCAGACGAGTTTCAACCATCAAGCGTTTTACAACATCGTATTAGGTTTAATGTCTGTTTTACATACTGACATGTGTTGGACGGCTTTTAGAAATTTAATTCCAAAGTAATCTATCTCTGACCAGGTCTTTATTTAAACTACACAACCTGAAATGTGACAGACTTTCTTTCGAAGTCATTTCTTTAATTGAGGCAAGATTTTTATAGGCCGGATGCCCTTTCGTGACGCCAACCTAGTGAGGTGACGGGGACCAGTGCTTTTATCGAGACACCATCTCTAGGTGATTACCTAGCAAGGCTAAAGATCGCTTCATCAACAAAGAACTCTCAATAATAAGACAAGAAGGATTTTTTTTTTAACTCAAGGTTTGATGCCTTCCTGTCCGTAATGGCCCTTTGCTGAGAGTTGTTTGTTTTGTTTGTTTTGTTTTACGGCATATCAACCTTTTCCAGGTCATGTAATGCCGAATCAAGTAGTATTTTTTAAAAATACTTTGCAAAGTAAACAAAATTCTTTAGACAAAAAAAATATATATAGTATTTTGAAAACATTCGTTAAACGTTTTTCCTTTTTTAACGGCATATCATCCTTTCTCAGTTCATTTAATGCCAAATCAAGCTGGATTTATATGTCTCTAGGTAATTAGATCTTTTTATATAAATCAACAGCTTTTAAGAAGTTCAGTATTGTCTCTACTTTATTTTTCTTAAACAGTTCCTTCATTGTATCTGCTCTGTAGAAAGTTTCTCTTATAGGGGCCAGATCAATGCATTCAATAAGAATATGCTTGATTGTGTAGGTAGTCTGGCATGCAAAGCATATTGGTTATGTTACTCTGTTCTGTCTAAACGACTGACCACGCCAATTGCTTTGAGGTGTAGACGTTGGTATTTCAGGCAATACGGTTCGTATCTTTCGACTTTAACACACAATAGTTCATGGGTTGAATCTATTTATCTTCCTCCCACAAGGTAAGATGTGACACAAGGTCGGGAAAGTGGGAGAAAACCAGCGCTCGAGAATTTGAGCACTCTGGCCATTTAAAAATTTCCTGGGCAGTCCCGTCGGCATTCCCCGGTAGGGGCGCCTCAGGCGATTAGCAATAAACTAACCCCTTCTCAAAGGGTGAGAAGGCAAAGCCTGGGAGGGTGCACCTCCTAGAACTGCACAGGACGGACAACCGATAGACCGGCGTAAATCCAGAAGGCTCGCTCAGAAGTTCATGGGTTGAAATCAGACGAGTTTCAACCATCCTCTCACCATCAAGCATTTTACAACATCATATTCGGTTTAATGTCCGCTTTACATGCTGGCATGTGTTGGACGGCTTTTAGAAATTGACTTCAAAAGAAGCTTATCTTTGACCAGGTCATTATTTAAATTACATAATCTGAAATGTGACAAACTTTCTTTAGAAGCCATTTCCCTAGTTGAGGCAAGATTTCTATAGGTCACATGCCCTTCCTGACACCAACCAAGTGAGTTGATGGGGACCAGTGCTTTTATTGAGACACCAGTGATTGGCTAACAAGGTTAAAGAGCGCCTTTAAATTTAACCCTTTATTTAATCCATGAGGGTGACTTGCTCTCGTTCCGTCACCCATGACCGGGTAGAAGTCTTAAGTAATTCTTAATTGTATTCTTGGTATCGCCTGCACCGAGGATTGAACCTTCAACCTCCAGAAGACTGTCACTTAGAACTGATAATTACTTAGCACTTTTATATCTGTTACGCCACGGGTACTGAGTTCGATGAGACGTACCTGAAGAAGGTCAGAGGTTACATCGGACGAAAAAGTTGCGAGAATAACATCCAAGATGAGAATAGTAATTCAAATAATCGAAATAACCCATCCTCATCGCAAAAATTCCGAAACAGAAAAAAAACTGAGTTTAAAAAGCCAGTTAAATATTTAAATAAAAATAAAAAATAAAATAAAAAATAAAAGAATAGTCTCTTTGTGCTCTTTTCTCTCTCGTTTCCTCTCCAGCTATGAGTTAAATATGGTGATATCCCCTTTTGTTGATAATGTATAAATAAGATAAATAATAAATCCGATACACAAATTCAAACCCGGTATCACCATCAAAAAGAGACATCAACATTACAACCTTTAAACGACGTATTCAAACGCCCCCCCCCCCTCCCCTTGTATTTTCACTTTTCAAGACACCGGTAATCTCCTACGATCTACAAACAACAGCTTAAATATAAATAAAAAATACCAAACAACAAGAGAATAAATAAATAAAACGCTTAGTAGAATAAAAAACAATCTTCTTAAAACAAAAAACTGTAAATAATAAATTAAATTAATTCCCAACTAATATATATTTTTCCAGAGAGACTTTCCAGGAATGCACCGGTTTTTTATCGATATAACGCCATTTTTCACCGTGATTTGACCTCATTTAGAACGCTGACGATTCCACTAGGCATAGATTTTTTTTTTAAATGTAAAAAGTCAGCCCATCTGGATGAAACCGCGGTACGTTTCTGAAATATGAAACATAACGTTTCCAAATAAATTTTATATATATATATATATATATATATATATATATATATATATATATATATATATATAACCCACTTCCTTCTCCCCTTCTTTTTCTCTATCCTAAATGATTTTATTTCTTATTTTATCCCATATCATATTATTTTATTTTATCTCGATCGATCGATCTATCTATCTATCTATTATTTCTCTCTCTTTCTTTCTTCCTTTCTTTTTATTTCATTTTATATTTTTAACTTTATATTATTTTTGATCTTGATTTTTAACGGTCCCAACCACGTGACTTTCCAAATTTTAATTTTTATTTTAACTTTATTTTATTTTCTCTCAATTTCATTCTTTCCAAATATGATCTAAGGTTAAGATCGGATTTTAACTCTGCCTGATGAGATCTCAGTTTATAACAGCTGTTAATCGATAACATCGACATGCCAGTGTCACAGATTGTGTACATGTCTGTGTAAATAAAAATAATCACATATATATATATATATGTGTATATATATATATATGTGTATATATATATATATATATATATATATATATATATATATCTTTGTTTATATATATATATATCTTTGTTTATATATATATATATCTTTGTTTATATATATATATATATATATATATATATATATATATATTTTTTTTTTGTTGATTTTATTCCATTAGTTGCGACAAAACAAATTCTGTTTCGTTGACTTGTTTTGTCGCAACTAATGGAATAAAATCAACAAAAAAAAAAATATTTTGCTCTGAATTTTCATTGAGCACTCTCATAAACCCGGTTTCAACTTCCTTCGGATTTATACCCCCTGGATATTTGTAACAAGTTAATTATATATATATATATATATATATATATATATATATATATATATATATATATATATATATATATATATATATATATATATATATATATATATATAGATAGATAGATAGATAGATAGATAGATAGATAGATAGATACTTTTAAAATTGCAACGTTTATAAAAAAAAAAAGTAAGGATAAAATAATAATATTTGGTTAAGGGCTGGGAACGGGAGTTTATTGGGTTAATCATTCTCTCTCTCCCCCCCCCCCCCCCCGGACAATGGAGGGTATCCCACGTCTCCCACAAGTTATTATAAAATTTATCTAATTCGTTGGTCATGTGATTAATACATAAACACTTAAATGTGAGCTAATCACGACTCCCCCCCCCTCCCTCTCTCTATGGTTACTAAGACACTCTTAAAATTGCAACGTCGTCCAATCCAATAAAACGAGTTTAACTATTGATAGGGGGATCAATCAATATGTCTGCCCATTTGTTGGTTGGTTTAGAAGCACAAAAGAACAAACAAAATAACGCGGTGACATTTGCTTGACTTCTCGACAAAAAATCAATTGATCTTTTGCGGATAACGCCGGTTTACAGCGAACACATTTGCTCCGACATGACAAATGTGCAAATATGCGGCGATATGAGGAGGGGGGGGGGGGCTTTATACTGATTTTATTTTGGTGAATTTAAATTTATGGGTAAAGTACAGACTAGTTAATAGTAGAGAATTTGTAAACCAAAAAAAAACAAATAATTTATACAAAACGCAGTAGAATTAAATTCTCTACCGATCTGTATACTTTTAACGGGTAGAAACTGTTCACAAGATTTTTTTTTTTTAGATTTTATTTCGAGTTTCGTGTGTCGATAACTTACACAAAAAACAACATGGCGACCGAGGTTATCGCTAAACTTTTGCAATTAAATGTGGTTTTACAAGGGTTTTTTTAGGAGGGATCTTGCCACTCGGACCTAGGATTAGTGGAAAGGTAAGTAATTTGTGGATAACAACGGTTTACAGTGAATGCATTTGCTCCGACGAGACAAACGTGCAAAAATGCAGCGGCAGGGAAAGGAGGTAGGCGTTATTACTAATTTTAATGTGATGAATTTAAATTTTCGGGTGAAGTACAGAATAGTTAACAGTCGAGACCTCGTATACAAACAAACAAAAAAATGTAGTAATAGAATATAAGGTGAAAGTTATGATTCGATGCTGAATTTCACTTCCGGTTGCCCCGCCCCCCCCCCCTCATGTTAAGAATGGCTTTCTAAATAATAACATTATTATTTAGAAAGCCATTCTTAACATGGGGAGGAGGGAGGTGGCCACCTACTTAAAAATCATGGACAGTTTTATCACTGGATAGAAAAACTTACTGACCACGACAGCCCAGCATCTGGGATGATCATAACTTTTGGAAAGTCTCAAGTGGCTCCCAATCACAGCATGGAACTGGCTGTGTGGTCTACTTCATATGACACCCCTGGTGCTACCAGATCAGGCTGTCTGAAGATACCGGCTTCCTGACGTAAAATGCACCAAACATTGATGTTATTGTTTCAGTAGAAGAAAACAAGTATCATTGTAACTTCTCGAAATAAAATATTGTTACAGATTTGCAAATCCAGACAAATATATCTTCGACCGAACACAAACATTCCATCAGCCCAACTGATCCCTTTCTGCCCGTTCTGCTAGAATATATATAGAGATATTGATGTTATTTCTTGTAGTTCACACAGCCAGCGACTTGAAAATCATGGGCAGTTTTATCACTGGACATAAAATCTTACTCACCAGGGAGCCTATCATCTGAGATGATCATAACTTTAGAGAGGTTACAATGTTTTCTTCGACTGGACGACAGATTTGTGAATCCGGACAAATATATCTTCCAACCAAACACAAACAGTTCATCAGCTTAAAACCCAAAAGGCCCATCTGTCTCTTAGATCCACATCAACCCAACTGATCCCTTTCTGCCCGTCCTGCTAGAATATATATAGAGATATAGCCCCTTACGTCTACAGTGGCGGCCTGCCTTGTTTGGGGTGAACTATGTTAAAAAAATGTTATTTCTGGTAGTTCACACAGTTAGCGACTTGAAAATCATGGGCAGTTTTATCACTGGACATAAAAACTTACTGACCAGGGAGCCTATCATCTGAGATGATCATAACTTTAGAGAGGTTACAACGTTTTCTTTGACTGGACAACAGATTTGCGACTCCAGACAAATATATCTTCTAACCAAACAAAAACAGTCCATCAACTTAAGACCCAAAAGGCCCATCTGTCTCTTAGATCCACATAAACCGAACTACCCCCTTCTGTCCGTGCTACATATCTTCCAATCGAACACAATCCATTAGCTTAGGACCCAAGGGCCCATCTGTCTCTAAGAACTACAGAAACCCAACTGACACCCTCTGTTGGAATATACATAGATATCACTTGGACTATGTGGAAGCAGCAGCAGCGACAGTCAAGAACCTGAGCCCTCATGACGTCAGAGAGACGACTGCTACTAGAAAAACTTATCTTTTCCTTTGTGTAATGGTGGATTACGTATGTGTTACTAGTCTTTCTGTCAGCCTAAAGTACTTAATGCTTACCGAGTTTCGGGAACAAGATTCGATTATTCTTATATTTGTACAAAAGGTGTTTGTCAAATTATTTTGATACAGCTTTTCCGCTACAACTTCACTGAGAGACCACTCAAGATTATCAGCTGTTAATCCATGGACATGAAAACATTTACTGAGCATGAGGCCTAACATTACTTTTAGAAAATCTCAAGTGGGTCATAATCAAAGCATGGAACTTTGTATCCAAGAAAACATGTTAAAGGACTGTGTGGGACTTATATTTTATTTCGCCGGGATAGAGAGATCTCATTTGCAAGTCTGCCATTCAATTTGGGCACACGAGTATCGTTTATAACCAGCAAATAAATCTGTTATTTGTTGATAAACTGGACGCATGGTTCTTAGTTAGCACGAGAGTTCTTTTTTGCAGCACTGAGACGAGATCGAACAACATCTTTCGACCGACACAACGTGTGGGACGACTACGGTCAGTGCAGTGAACGCACACATGCATGCATACAGGTTCTCCTTGAAAGACATTCACAGCAAGAACTCATCTTCCTACCACAACTGCAAAGAACATTCCTCTCTTCTTTCGTATGTCGCACATGAAACTGAATTTCCATGAACAGAGTTTCTTTCTAAGAACTTCCCATCTGTGAAACACATTACCACGGGACTGCTTCCCTGTAGACTACAACATGGTCGTCTTCAAATCGAATGCCATAACCGTCCCCATAAGTAATCAAACTTTGCTTATTCCATTAATCGCATTTAATCCTCTCGTAATATTCTTCATCTTTTAACTGACAATGCTTCAATCTAAACAACCCTCATCCTCGAGTGGCTTTTGGCCTTCATAAGTGGTTATGCATTAGTAAAAAAAAAAAAAAAAAAAAAAAAAACTTTTGTGATCGTCTCATCAGTAGGAGGTGTGATCCTGAATGGGCTTCACACTCACCGGATCTTAACCTCCCAGGTTTTTATCTGGGGGGGGGGGGGCAAAACAATCCCCAGACTATTCCTGAACTGAGGCGGGTAATCACAGCCCAATTCAGGACAGTGCTTTTTTTTAAAAAAACAATCTAGTCACGGCTTATCAAAGCCCACAGGCCACTCGAGGATAAGGGTTATTGAGTTTGATAGGTAGATAGTGAAAGATCGCCAATGGTTTCAATGACTTTTTATTCACAAAAATAAATATACATGAGTAATGATAGGGGGTGTGACAATCTATCTACAAACACCCAAAAAGAATGATAAATAAAGAACCAAATAAAATGCTAATGGTACAGGTTAGTAAGGTCCTCCCAACCCTCTGCTAAGGGTCAGGCTGATAATAATGAAAACCAAAGTTTGTTAAATAATTGTTTTTTTTTCTTCTGAAGAGAAGACTTGTTTTTTTGAAAAAACAAGGTTTAAAGGAATTTTCTATATTTTAGAATATTCTGTTTGAAACTATTAAACTTGTAAAGTATGTAACTTTTCATTTGTTTATCATTTTCTCTTATATATATATATATATATATATATATATATATATATATATATATATATATGTACCAAGGTCTTATGTACGACATAAAAAGAAACTGGAATCTTAGGAAAATCTCCATCATACCAGTAATTATAGGAGCAACAGGACTAATGAAAAAGAATTTCAAAAGCTATCTGGCGAGTATACCCGGTGAACCGAGTGCAAGAGAAATACAAACAATTGCAATTAAAGGGACGGTTAGAGAAGTGCACTTCTGTCTTCTTTGGTCTGAAGAGGTTGACTCTATGTGAAGAGTACAACCGAAACATGTATGCACATATGTAACCAATAATGTTTGTATAAATAAACATTTATACTTAAGAACAGCTCTACTTGTTATTGAGCACTTTTTATAAACATTTGAGTTTCAAAGGATTTACATCTACAGAAACTAATACAATACATGTACTATATATATATATATACACAATGGCTACAATGAATCGACCTAACATTAATTGAATAAAGAATGAAAAAAAAACATTAAAACAAAACTGAGTATACATATATCTAAATGAATAAATGCAAAAACTTTTTAAAATCATCACTATTATTTTTACCATCAAAACGGGTTACTGTTATTTATATCAATAATACAGCATAATATTTTGAAATACTGTATATATAGTAGAGACGAAAGACCCAAGACAGCTATTTCAAATTATAATATATGCCAATGGAGGTGGTACCTCCTGGTGCTACCAGATCAGGCTGTCTGAAGATATCGGCTTCCTGATCCAAAATGCACCAAACATTGATGTTTTATTGTATTTTTTTCTCTTTGCAAAACTCAATAATGTTCTGCAAAATTCAAAACAAAAAACAACAATTTTCCCTCCATTTCCTCCCCTCCCTCATTCCTCCCTTTCAATTAAGGAAACGCCATGAATAAATACTTGAAAGAATTTGAAGCATAAAATCTTTACCAAAATGACCGGATTCAGCATTAAATAACCCGAAATGGGTTGATATACCGTAAAACAAAACATCATAATATATTCACTATTGCAAAGACTCGTTAACCATTCACATTTAATAAACGATTGATAGTCATTTTCAAACTCTTAAAATTAATAATGAAAAACAAAACTTGTTAAATGATTGTTGTTTTTTCTTTCTGAAGAGAGGACTTGTTTTTTTTTTTGAAAAAATATGGTTTAAAGAACTTTTCTATATTTTATAATATTTATTGTTGTACTGTTTTAAACTATTAAACTTTACATTTGTTTATCATCATTTTCTTTTCTATTATAATGCTCTGTCCCACGACCTATGTTTAGATCATGTCTATCCCTGATATCGTTCATATTTTTTATTGTATTAAGAATTAATATAAAATAATTATTTTATAATATTTGAAAATTTTGCATATATATATATATATATATATATATATATATATATATATATATATATATATATGGCAAAAACACACTCCAACGAGTGGCTGTATTTATTTTATTTCTGAAGATGAGGGTTTCCCTCAAAAATTAAAAAAAAAAAAAATAATAATAAAAAGGACACATTCCAACCTAACACCACGGTCAAAGATACACTGGTAAATAAAAAAATATTTTTGAAAATTATTGACTTTTCAATATTGTCACTTTGTTTTTACGATTCCACATGTCGTATATGTGTCACTTTAACAACGCATTGTTATCGCCTCCAAACAATTATTCTTATATATATATATATATATATATATATATATATATATATATATATAGCCCCTGTCCCATCGCCGCAATGTTGCATCCTTGTGCTTGTTTTACAAATACTTCAATGGATTGTGCTCCGATGAACTTGCTGCTCTGGTGTCTCCTCGCCGTAAATACACTAGACCAACTCAACAATCAGCAAAATCACATCTATTCACTGTGGAGGTCCCCAGTACCTTCTTTCCTTGTGTTGCCAGACTCTGGAACTCGCTTCCTGTTTCCTGTTTCCCCAAGTGTACCGACATGCAGAGCTTTAAAACTAATGCAAACAGACATCTCGCTACACAGCTCCCAACTTAGGATGACAACCTAAACCTACACCCTAATTCTCAGTAGCCCCTTACGTCTACAGTGGTGGCCTGCCTTTTTTGGGGTTGAAATATGTTTTTAAAAAATATTAAGAAGGCTAAGGGCAATGCAGAGGAAATTTAAAATTTTAAATTTATTGATTTATTATTTTCTGCAGGACTGGTTTGTTCCAACCCTACTCTCTGGCATCCATTTTGGCAAATTCTCCATGTAGACAGACTTTTCTTTTGGTGTCTATTTTTGACAAAGGGAAAATTTTCCCGAAATATTAAATGATTCTTAATCATCATCCGGACAACACAAACAGCTAACAGTACACTTGCTGTTATGTAAGATTTTAAAGAAAAAATAATAATAAGCCCCCACCCCCCACACCCTTCGATTTATTATTTTTGTTCTTTATAGCTTCTCATCAATCCGGCACTCTGCATTTCCTCCAGCCTTCTTAACATTATATATATATATATATATATATATATATATATATATATATATAATGCAATCAAACTTTAGATTAAAAGAAAAAGCCATGAAAAATATTATACACAGATACATATGTCCAATTGACAATAACAATATAATTAGACTCATTATTTATTATAAGAAATTTAAAACCCAAAATCTTGTAGTAGAATCAATTCCTCCCCAACTCAAAAACAACTTGAAAGAATCAATGTTATTTATAGGTTTAAATGCCCTTTGGGAGAATGTAACTCCCATAATAATAATAAAGCTAATAGCTACATTGGTTTTACAAGCACTACCCTATCCCGTCGCCTCACCATACATTTTGTAAACTCTAACTTAATATACCAACATCTACAAAAACATAACCGCCCTCCTTTTGATTTTAAGACAAATTCTAGTTAATAACACTAAAATTATAAATTCCGAAACCAATTAAAAAAAATAAAAATACTCGAAGCTATCTACATAAAAACACAACAACCTAAAACTAACATCACATATGAAACCAGTGGTAACATTTTAAAATGCTTAACGTAATGCGATTTTGTTCTGTGATGCCATCCAGCGTTGTTGAATTTAAAATTGCCAACGACTTCCTGGAACAATGCGGAAAACGTTCTATGCGCGTTTCTCCACCGTCTTTTAAAAATTCTCTTCTTTCTCCAACTTTTTTGTTCATTTGCTTTTTGACACCTGAGGGTGATTCGACGAAGAATCGATAACGTTTGTGAAACCTATGGAACATTTATTGATTTTAATACAAAAAAGACCATTAGAAAAATTTAAAAAATAAAATGGTATAATTCAACACACGAATTCTGTTATTTTTAACAATGTTTGCATATATATATATAAAAGGAGATTGTAGTTTGCTTGAAGCATTGCTGGTAAATGTAAGTGCAGATTAGTCGTCCGAGACTATAGCAATGCGATGTGGTTGCCGTAAGATGGAAAAGTGAAAAGAAATAAACGCAGTGAGAAAGTGAAACTCAAAACGATTTATTAATAATTTCACAAAAACTGATTAAATACCAAATAGTAAATACTGTCCGGTAAGTAACAGTTCGGCAAAGGGTAATCTTAAATTTTCGAAAGAAAAACTTTCATTATCAGAAGACAACAATATTGTTGTCTTCTGATAATGAAAGTTTTTCTTTCGAAAATTTAAGATTACCCTTTGCCGAACTGTTACTTACCGGACAGTATTTACTATTTACTATTCACACCTTTATATACTTCAGTTTGCCGAATTTTTATCAGAACTCAATCTGGAATTTCACAGTATTTTCCCCCTCTGGTGTTTGAATTACGACATGCTATTTCACTATTCAACAATATATACCGCAACCCTCTGATGATTGACAAAATTGGACTAATTAAAAAAATACACCGATCCAATTTTTGCCATGAAACGCGTATAAAGAATAGGAACGAATATTAAATTTGAATGGATTACTTTTGTGTGTAAGATGAGAGATGTAAAAATACTCATCGAAGTACAGAAATAAAGCAGCTGTTAAAACCAATGGAAATTATAGTTTTGGATTAATTCCTGATGGACAATGGAATGCAAATACAAGATATATATATATATATATATATATATATGTATGTACACATCTTTAGTGTGGCTAGACCAGCACCCATCCCAAGCCAGGAATCGAACCAACAACCATCTAGTCAGAAGCTTTAACCCCAAGCCACAAGACAGGTGCTGCTAGTAAATGATATCTACAATGTTTTTATATACACATTGCCCGCCACTTGACAGTGCTCTATTTTTTTTATTTACAAAGAGCTTTGCATTATACTAAAGTAGTAGCAAGCGATATCAATATATATATATGTGTGTGTGTGTGTGTGTGTGTGTGTGTGTGTGTGTGTGTGTGTGTGTGTGTGTAAGCGAAAGTTAATGAACCAAACAATTACGATCAAAAGGATATATTACACACTGCAGATAAAAGTAAGCTCAATGGTTAACATGTTATGTCAAACAGAGCTCTCATATTATAATTTAGTAGATTACAAAATTTGAGATAATTGAAATCTTAAATATTCACGATCCGAAAATCAATGTTTATCCATATGTACACGCATTTCAAAAACTCATTTTATCATCACTATTACATCAGAGTAAAACTTGAAAATTTTTATGATTTTCATCATCAGCATATAGACGTTAGGTCTTGATGGAGAGACCAAATAAAGCATTTTTTCTTTCAATAATGAGGATTGGCAGGGCACATGAATTAATATGAAAATCAAACACACACACACACAGAGTTTAACATGACATCTAGAAAGTGAGTTGTTTTTATGTAAGCTAGTACTTCTACTTTTAGGCCTAGTTTTTTCATTTCCATATGCATAATTTTCTTGAAGTTTTCTCCCTTGACTTTGTTGGAATCTCTTATTATCGCTAATCCATCATCTCTATATAGGCCGATATCTGTATTATCAAATATATTTGTGAGTGTATATAAAATAAATAACCCCACAAGATCTGATGCCTCTGCAGAGTCAAGGGCACCCATGGCCAAATCAAAGGAGTTTATATATATATATATATAATAATAATAATAATCCAAGCAAGGTAAACATCCACAAGATAGGAATCCAAGAATTTCAACCGGGCTTATAAAAAGTGCTCAATATCAAATAGAGCTTTTATATATGTGATTATTTTTATTTCTACAGATATGTACAAAATCTGCGACACTGGCATGTCGATTTTATCAATCAACAGCTGTTAGAAACTGAGATCGATAACATCGACATGCCAGTGTTGCAGATTTTGTACATGTCTATATAAATAAAAATAATCATATATATATATATATATATATATATATATATATATATAAAGTGTGATATTTAGAAGGCAATACAATGCAGAGGTGTGACGGATAGACACAAGTTGGAGCAAATAAGACATATAATGGTGGAACAAATGAATTAGTTTCAACCTTAATACAATGTGTACATACACATATATATATATTTATTTATTATTATTTTTTTGTTTTTTTCCCTTTCACAACACATATATATCTGTCTATCTACACAATGTTACAATGTTATGTAATACCTGTATCAAGATGGTCTGGTGGAAATTCCGTATGATATAATATTTTTTTTTTTAATTTTCGGGAACTCTTCCCTTCTTCAGAACCGTGTTCAACTCAAGTTCAAGCGTATATATATATATATATATATATATATATATATATATATATATATATATATATATATATATATTAAAAGGGATGGTTAAGATTAATTTTGCATCATTTTTATGTCCCTTACAAAGATTAAAATCAAAACATTATGCTACTAAACCTTATGTCTAGAATCCTTATTCCAATTTTGATTAAAATCCATTGCATCATCATGATTCTAAAAAAGGTGTCAAATTTAAGGCTTGAGCTCAAGGGATCTTAAGAAAAAATTGAAATTCAGGGAATCTTGTTTATTTGGTGTCTAATGACTATAGATCAAATTTAATGCAACTCTGAAATATTTGGATTTTCAAATCGGAGGTTGTGCCCATATTATGCCCTCTTCATCTCTTCAATATACTCTGAAAATTTCGGGAAGATTTATTAATTGATGTCTAAAACCTATTAAAATTTGGTCATTGGAAGTGTCCTCACAACAGGTTGTTCTAACAAATCGCCGTACAGAGAGACTGAAGACATTCAGGGTTAGTGTCAAGTAGGTAATTCAAATTATATGTATACATATGTGTGTTTCAATACTTATGTGTATGTATATGTGTTTAGTAGGCATTCAAGGTGTATGTATGCGTGTAGCCCTTTAAACACCATTTTTGCTGAGTCATAGTGTTTGGTATGAATTATCGTGCCCCACATTTTTAGAGCTGTTTTACATTTTTTCACAAAGCTCATTTTGATCCAAAACTCATTTTGATCCAAAGTTCATTTTGATCCAAAACTCATTTTGATCCAAAGTTCATTTTGATCCAAAACTCATTTTGATCCAAAGTTCATTTTGATCCAAAACTCATTTTGATCCAAAACTCATTTTTATCCAAAGTTCATTTTGATCCAAAACTCATTTTTATCCAAAACTCATTTTGATCCAAACCTCATTTTTTCTTTACTAATGATAGTCACCACTTATCAAGGCCAAAAGCCACTCAAGGATAAAGGTTAATTAGATGAAGAGATTGTCAGTTGAAATGATGAAGAATATTATGAGAAGATTGAAAATGCTGAATGGAATGAAAAAAAATTTGATTACTTATGAGGACAGTTTATTGGTTGTTGTTTGGTTGTTTTGTTTTACGGCATATCAACCCTTTTCAGGTTATTTAATGCCGAATGCAGTCATTTTGGTGAAAGTTTTTATGCTTCAAGTTCTTTATATGTTCAAATATTTATTGATGGTGTTTGGTTTGGTTGTTAAAGTATATTTGTTTTCTTCTCTTTTTTGTTTCTTTCCCCTTTTAATATCTGTTTCTATTTAACCCATAGTTGGGACCCTAACAGGTACTACCACTCCGGGTCAGGGTGGACCTGGGAGCAATGGTAATTAAGAGGAGGCTCCACATTCCCCAAAGTCCGTAAGCCGGATCTCACCATCGGATGTAGTTTAAGGTCATATCCAGGACCGGGAGTAGGGTAGGAAAAATAAAATAAAAAAGGGGAGGGAGAAAGGGAGAGGGGCTGTTGTTTTTGGTTTTGGTTTTGTAGAACATAATTAAGTTTTACAAAAAAAAAAAAAAAAAAAAAAAAACGTCAATGTAGGTGAATTTCGTCTCAGGGAGCTACAGGGCAGCCTGATCTGGTATGACCAGGGACAGTTTATGACAAGTATTTTTTTACATTATTTTGAAGAAGACCATGTTGTAGTCTGCAGGGAAGCAGTCCCGTGGTAATGTGTTTCACAGATGGGAGGTTCTTGGAAAGAAACTCTGTTCATGGAAATTCAGTTTTTTTTTAATGTTCTTTGCAGGTGTGGTAGGAAGATGAGTTCTTGCTGTGAATGTCTTTCAAGGAGAAACCAGAGATTGAAGCTCAGTCGAGCACCTCTTATGAGAATAACGATAGAGTAGAGAAAGACTAGCAACGTCTCTTCTGTGAGAAAGGGGGATGTAGGGAAGGGAAGAGATCATTCCTCTACTAGATTACAAAGTCGTTTTTTTTTTTTTACTCTGTCAAGGCAAGAAAGATTGCTCTGAGCGGCACCTCCCCAGATGTGGGAGCAGTACCTCCCCATCTTGGGGCATATCTAGATCTTATATCGGTAGAAGATTATATTTGTGCGTGGAGAACTGTTTACGGGGATGTGAGTAGCCAATTACAAAAAAAGCTGAAATCAAGATGGATTTCACAACCTGAGGGGACATGTCCCCCCTCCCCCCGGTGTGTGTGTGGGGGGGGGGGGAGGCAGCACAGAAAAAAAACAACAGCACAAAACAACCTGGATAATGTGCTAGTGATAAGTAGTAAAAACACATTTAAAATAATTTGAAAAATGTTTAATTAGTGAAATTAAAATCTTGGTAAACAAGAAAGTCAAAATTAACAGAAAGACACTGAGTGCTCATGTGGGGGAAAGGAGACAGGAAGTCATTCTTTGATGAAACAAAAGTCTCTCCTACCCCGATTATGAATTGCAGACTTAGCCTTTACAACAAATTTAATATTTTCAGTTTTCAGAGAGAACTGTCATAAGAGAGAAAAAGAAAGGCAAGGCAAGACAGAGAGAGGAAGAGAGAGAAAAGAGAAAGAAAAATAAAGCGAGAAAGAGAAATAAAATCCAACCAAATAGCGATTAAAAATAAGGAGGTAAGACCCTAGCGATTTGGCAGAAATTAGCTGTTTCTTATTAAAAAAGAAGCGGATTTCAACCGAAAAGCATGGGAGCCTCTAGCGATTTAAATCCACTTTTTCTGGATTAAAAAAAAAAGCGGGATTCCACAAAAAAGCGGAAAACTCACATCCTTGTTTATAAGAAATACATTATTTGACTACTTTTTTTATACATCAGCAGTTCATACAAAGTTTGCTTGAAATCTATTCAGCAGTTTGTGAGTTTATAGTGAACACAGATATTTATATAGAAAAACATAACTGAAGCTGGCAAGAGCATATACAGCCGCACCGAAAAACCTGTATTCAAAAATCACGCCAGTAATTGTTAGTACTCTTCTGGTACAAATTTTGAATGCAAGATTTTTCAAAGGCGATTCTGGGACTGCCAATTTAGGGATCTCTGATCTTGATGGATGTAAGCCAAACGAAAGTGGACTTCGGCAAGAACCCTGCAAAGATCGTATTTTAATTGACCTGTAATAGTCAAGTCTTATTTGTACTCACCGTGTTTTCGGATCGAGCCTTCTCCACAACTTTTAAAAATTCATCGACTTGTTCCAAAGTGGGTGGACTAAAATCTTTAATTTTGATTTGTGACCAAATGAGTTTATCTGAAGTAGAAAAGGACAGATGATTTTCATGATTTGTCTTCAGACATACATACATATAAGAAAACCTGTATGGACAATATTCTATCGACTATGTAAAGCCAGGAATATTGATTGCAATGTCAAACAGGTAAGTACTTTAGCATATCCCATCCCTTTACCTGAAGAAAAAAAGGTCATAGATTATTTTCACGATTTGTCTTCGGACATAAATCCTGGCACAGGCGGAATAGGTGTGTTTTTACCAATCGGGGATACGTCCTCGACAATCAGTCCGACAGTCACTTTGTTGCTGTCGGGCTGAGGTATGGTCCACCCTCCCAGGCTTTACCTTCTCTTTGAGAAAGGGGTTAGTTTATTGCTAATCGCCTGAGGCACTCCTACAGGAGAATGCTGCAGAGGAGGTAAATAAACATACATACATATAAGAAACCCTGCATGGATAATATACTATCGGCTATGTAAAGCCAGGAATTATTATTACCATGTCAATCAGATAAGTACTTTAACATATCCCAGCCCTTTATCTGAAGTCTAAAAGGTCATAGATTATTTACATGACTTGCCTTCGGACTATTGTCCTCATCATATTGTGATATACATAAGTATAAGAAAACTTGTATACTATAATATGAAAAGCCAGGAATTATTATTACCATGTCAAAAAGATAAGTATTTTAACATATCCCAGCCCTGATGGAACTGCGGAACTTAAATAGTAAAAAATTAGTAAAGGTTATTAAATAATAATGAATTAATTAAAAATAAATAATATAAATAAAAAATAATAAAAATAATAAAATAATAATAATATCATTAATAATAATAATTAAATAATAATAATAAAAAAATAATGAAAATAATATATATTAAAAATAATAGAAATAAAAAATAAAGTAAATAATAAATAAATAATAAATAAATAAATAAAACAAGATTCGTAAAAATTATTAAATAATAATAAATAAATTAAAAATAATAAAAATAAAAAATAATAAAAATTAAAATAAATAATGAAAATTAAAAATTAATAATAATAAAATAATAATAATAAAGTAATAAAATAAATAAATGATAAATAGAATTTAAATAATAATAAATTCGTAAAGATTATTAAATAATAATAAATAATAATAAATACAGAAATAAAACAAGATTCGTGAAATGCCAAAAAGAAACGAAGCTCATTTTAAAAAAAAAATTTTTTTTAATCTCCCTCCTACAGCGATAAGATGTGACACAAGGTCAGAATCTCGGAATTGAAAAGCCACCGCCTACAGGACGAGCACTCTGGCTTACAAAAAATACATGGGCAGCCCCGTCAACATTCTCTGGTAGGGGCGTCTCATGTGATTAGCAATAAACTAACCCCTTCTCAAAAGGTGAGAAGGTAAAGCCTGGGAGGGTGAAACTCCTAGAACTGTACAGGACAATACCTCAGACCGGCGGAATCAAGGCCAAGACGGCACTTGTCTACGGAGTGTAGTATCGATCGGAACAGATACAGCACTTTGATCTCAGCCAAAAGGGAAAACAAAACAAACATGAAGAAATAATATTTATTTACCTCCTCTCCAGGAGGTTAGGCACAAGGCCAGTTTTATCTTACTCCCACAAGGTAAGATGTGACCCAAGGTCGGGTCGGGAAAGTGGGGCTTGAAAAGCCAGCGCCCGAGAGGTGAGCACTCTGGCCATTAAAAATTGCCTGGGCAGCCCCGTCGGCATTCCCCGGTAGGGGCGCCTCAAGCAGTAAGCAATAAACTTACTCCTCCCCCAAAGAGGGGAGGCGAAGCCTGGGAGGGTGGACCTCCTAGAACTGCACAGGACAACCCACAGACCGGCGTAAGTCAAGCACAAGCCCGAAGGCCAAGACAATACCAGTCTATGGGGTGCAGTATCCATCGGAACAGATACTACACTTTCTTCCTAGCCAAAAGGCTGTGCCAGGTAGGAAATAATAGAACAGCAAAAAATGGATGCAACTGCGGAACTTACCTTCAAAGCCTTTGATTTGTGGCGTCATCTCCGCAGTTAAACTGATCAGGTATTTGATACCACTATTGACTAAGTACAACATGTTGCTCGGATCGTTGGGGAAGCCGAGAGCTGCCAAAAATCCATCCACCACCCAAGAAAAGTTCTTTGGCATTTTGGGTAAAATTTGCTGAAAAAACAAAAAATGTTTAAAATGATACAGGGTATGGAGCACTCCAGGCCAACCTTAACCCTAATGCTAACTCCAACCCTAACCCTAATGCTAACTCCAACCCTAACCCTAATGCTAACTCCAACCTAACCCTAATGCTAACTCCAACTCCAACCCTTCCAAAAATATACGCACTCCTACTCAGGTTATTTAATGCCGAAAAATGTTTTTTTACTATAAACGAAAAGTATTGTTAAACCTCAAATAATTGTGTCCCGTATTTTTTAAAAATCGAAATTGCTTCAGACAAAGCATGAAGCCACTTGATGTGAGGAGCTAACAAGAACAAAAGATGGTTATTGCAAAGACAGGAGAATCCTATTGGCCTTAATCTTGAAAAGACCAAGACTATATATATATATATATATATATATATATATATATATATATACATATATATATATATAATGTATTTTTATGTATTTTTTTTTATTGGTGATTGTAGCGTTCGTTGTTTTTTTGCTTACTATTATTTCGATTGTCTCACTTTCCTAAGTGATTAAGATGCAGAAAATTGCATTATTAGTCGCCCTTAACTTTATAGGACGTATTTTTCGTTAATATATATATTTTTATTAATTTTATACGTACATAAAAGTAATCCATGGATTTCTGGTTCACAGCCGTCATCAGCATGGCTAACTTAGACAAGGATCGAACCTTCGATATTGATGTCTATAGTCCAGCGTCTTTACCACTGGACCAAGATGCTTGTCTAGAAATATGTACGATTTTTATCACCTAAATATTTAATGTATTTTTATGTAATTATTTTTATTGGTGATTGCAATATATATATATATATATATATATATATATATATATATATATATATATATATTGTGTGTATTTAGGCAACATTTTCTCATTAAAAAATAACAGAATTTGTCTGTTTAATTATACCTTTTTTTATTTTTTCAAATGTTTTTTTTTTGTATTAAAATAAAATAAATTTATAAATGTTCCATAGGTTTCACAGGTTTCATGAACGTTTTCGATTCTTCGTTGAATCATCCTCGGGTGTCAAAATCAAATGAACAAAAAAGCTGGAGAAAGAAGAGAATTTTAAAAAGACGGCGGAGAAACACGCATAGAACGTTTTCTGCATTGTTCCAGGAAGTCGTTGATACCATCCAACGTTGCTGAATTTAAATCGTCAACGACTTCCTGAAACAATGCAAAAAATTATTCTTCATATATATTGCTGAGACTAGCAACATCACGTCTGTGAGAGAGAGAGTGCAGAGAAGAAGAAAGGATGGGGGCCATTCAAATTACAGATACGTTTCTGCACCTTATCAAGAACCCTCAAATGGGACAGAGATTCACAACAATACTCCATGCGTGGTCTGATAATAGATTTGTAGAGATAGAGAATAGCCTCAGGTGTGAGATAGTGTTTGGAGCAATAGAGAGAACCGACTTTACGAGAAACAAAAGGAGCAATGGATCTAATGTATGAACCCCAAGAAAGAGTTGATGAGAGAGAAAGACCAAGAAGTTTCAGAGTCGATTTCTCCTCAAGAGCAGAGCCATCCATGAGAATCTCAGGAAGAAAATGGACATGCCTACGATTGAAAGACACAAGCTGAGTCTTAACAGGATTAAATGAAACAAGCCATTTCGTACCCCAATCCACAACTGAACCCAGGTCAACTTCTAGATCAGCCGCATATTTTAACTGATCCGAGAAAGATGGGCGAGAAGCAATACCAGAATAGAGAGTAGTATCATCAGTATAGATGTTAATATTCTGAACAATATTCGCTGAGGGATCATTTATATAGAGAAGAAACAGTGTTGGGCCTAGAATAGATCCCTGAGGAACATCAGCATTGATCGGAAAAGAGAATGAAGAGACACCGTCCAAAGTTACTCGCAAGCCTCGATCAGAAAGAAAAGACCTCATAATTTCAAGAACCTCACCACCAATACCATAACCCTGAAGTTTGTGTAGGACACCAGAATGCCACACTCTGTCAGAATTCCTTTGAAATGTCCAGCGCAATGGCTCTACCCTATCTTGAATTATCCATAAACTGATTCCCGCTTCTGTTTAAATCTGTTAGAATTGGGTCGTGTACCAGACAATAAGCGAGTTCATAAAATCAAGCAATTGCTGCATGCGAAAACAGAGTAATAATTAACAAACAAAAGGAGGTAGTTCAAATAAGGTTTATTGAACGTGTGTGTATGTGGGATGATGACGTGTGTGGTGTATGTATGTGTGTCGATAGAAAACAGTTCTTGAAAAGAGTATGTGAAGAAATGAGTCCGGCGTGGGAAAGTCCTTGAAAACCGTATACAAAGAAAATGAGTTGAGAACTCTTACCGTTGTTGAACACGTGTTGACGGAGCGCTGGTGTCTTAGCATCGTTCAGCGAGGCCAATTGAATAGAGATGAGGCCTTTTTCCGGTGTCCCTTGGTTATATATCCCCTAAGAGCAGATAACTCCTGGTCGCTTTCAGCGTCACCTGACGGTGAACAGCGACACCTACCGGCCGGTTAGTGCAGTTATGTTTTGAAAGAAGGGGGATAACTGCTACAAATCGTCCCAACACTAGTTATAACAATGAATCAAGTGTTTGTTTTTTTACTTACCGATGGGAATGCTTGATCCTGCTGGCCGTCATTGTTGTTGTTGTTGTTGGACGGTGACAAATCAGGTGCACTTGTACTGTGGCTGATGCTGCTGCTGCTGCTGCTAGTCTGACTCATCTGGACGAGACAACAAAGATAACATTAAAAATTTAGCTTAAATAGAAAGTGTCTACTTGGTGACGGCTTCCGGTTTTGAAATCGGAAATTAACATATGGTGTTTATAAAAAAAAAAAAACAGTCACTAATCATTTTAGACCGTTCCAGCTTTAGACTTTTTTTTTTTTTTAAATATTTCGTTAAAAGAGTTATTCTTCGATAAAATAGTAAACGAACTATTAAATTTTTTTTTCAAAATAAACTATTTAAAAAATATAGTGCTTCTACAGAATTTGAACCGAACCGAACCAAACCGACTTTTGCCGAACTAAACCTAAAACTTAGGTTAGGTTAATTTAGAGGGTGCTTCTTTCTTAAGAAGATTTCAAGGGCAGATAACTGAAATCTTCTTAAGAAACAAGATGGAGGCTTAGTGAACGAGTCGCTGTTATGATATGCAGAATGGAAAAATACTTGTAATTAAAGTTCTAGTGGATAATTTTTTCTACTTTTTTGTACAGTGAGTAAGAATATAACGCTGAATAAGTATATAATATTGTTTTTATAAAAAAAGAATATTTTTATATGGCCGCTGGACAGCATAAGCACCCAAACAATTCGGTTCAAATTCTGTAGAAAAAAACAAACCTTCCAATTAGTAAATAAACTATTTAAAAGATTCATGTTGCCTGAGAATATCAGGAGTTTGAACGTTGGACTTTTAGGAAAGGTGCTATTATCCATGACAATCGGTGATTGGAAAAAGTTTCTTATTGTTGTTTAAGAAAAGGGGGCTTTATCTTGGTTGCATCAAATGTGACCGTCCATTTTTGGCCCTATTCTACAACAGACTGGAGGTAATTTTTAAGGATTATTTCTTCTTCTTCTTTTTTAATAGGATTTTGAAAATTAAATTTAATTAGGGCATTTTTAACGACAGCTAACAGAACGAAAAAGGGGTAAAAAAAAAACCCAAATAGGCAACAAATAAATGTTACCAAAGGCAAGATAAGTTACTCTTTTACCTACCTGGATAAGTTTATTTGTGTTTTAACTTATTTTAAAGCGTTTTTTTTTGTTCAAAATAAACCTGGTGTCTACCTGTTCAGTTTGAACGCAAAAAAAATGGCTGCTCAGGGCCCCTTGATAATCGATGAAAAATCGAAAAATAACAAAATAGTGTTAGAAACACATCCAATAAATGTCACCAATCGTGGGAAAATGTAATGTTCTACCAGTATTTTGCTTGATTTTCGTTTTTTGAGCAATTATTGAAACTCTGTGTAATTTCAGCCATTTTGTTTTCCGTTCTAACTGAACAGGTGGACACCAGGTTTGTTTTGAACAAAAAAATCTTTAAAATAAGTTTAAACACAAATAAACTTATCCAGGTTAGTAGAAGAGTAACTTATCTTGTCTTTGGTAACATTTATTTGTTTTTTGTTTTTTTTTACCCTTTTTTCGTTCTGTTAGCTGTCGTTATAAATGCTCTTTAATTATTATGAGGGAGTACTTTTCTAGAATCTTCTTGCAGTTAAGCCGATTTTCAAAGCCATTTTGTAAATATCTCGAATTTGGAAATCGTCCGATCATCAAAATACAAAAATGCAACAGCAAAAAAAATGAAACAAATTTTTAAAATCCTATTTAAAAAAAAAAAAAATTACGAAATTAAATCCACCAGAATGCATTTCCGTTTCTTCATAAACAAGTTAACCATTTTAAACTTTTGTTAAAAGTTGAAAAAAAGAAGAAAATATTTTGAGATTCACAAGGTAATTTTTGAGTAAAATCAAATGTACTATTAATTAGTAAAATAGAAAAGAAGACGTGTTAAAAGACTTATCGCCTTGAGGGGAAAAAATGTCGGACGATGCGATAGAAAAACAGAATTGTTGACCCGGAGAAACGAAACAAGGCAAAGCCGTGTGTAATTATAAATATATATTATTTTATTTCAAAATTTTAAATTAGGCATAAAAATAATTTAATGTTAACAAATATTTTTTTATTAACACTTCTTGTAAACTTTATTGCTTATTGCTTTCTGTGAGGGTTCGTTTTTTGTTCAACACGTTCAGGTTGATCTAAAACGTGACACTTGGCAGCCATATTGGACAAACTTGGGATTATTTACGAATTTCTTCGATAGTTTATAGATTTCAACCGTGCTTTTCGCACGTTTCCGTGCGTAATACTATTTGGATTTTAACTCGAAATGATTCCCTGGTTAATATAATTAAACAAAAACAACGACATAATAATACCATTCCTAATGCTTATACACGTAATTTATCATATTCTGTGTGGCAGCACCGTTAGTAGGATTACCGTATTTTGTTCATCGATTACTTTGAGAAAGGAAGAAGCATCAATAGGAGAGTAAAGAGTGACTAACTTGGGTTTACTTTCGGCAGCCTCGTAACTCTCACTTCCCTTATTTTGTCCTTTAGTCCTCACATTTCATGAGCGATGTTTCTGACAAAGGGGGAAGAATTGCTGTTTTCTGGGTCGGAATCTATTCATCTAACACTTATTGTTAGCTAGTTTTTGCCTTTGAAGTGGTATTTCTTTTTTAGCTCATTACATCAAGTGGCTTCATGCCTTGTCTGGAGCGATTTTCATGAAAAAAATTTTTTTTTTTTCTTCCTCTGAGGAAGGCCAAAATAAACATGGGAGGAAGTGATAAGAATGGTAAAAATTTAAGGAGAGTAGAAAGTGACTAACTTGGGTTTATTTTCGACAGCCTCGTAACTCTCGCTTCCCTTATTTTGTTCTTTAATCCTCACATTCCATGAGCGATGTTTCTGACAAAAGGGGAAGAATTGCTGCTTTCTGAGTCGGAATCTATCCATCTAGCACTTATAGTTGGCTAGTTTTTGACCTTGCAATAGTATTTTTTTAGCTCCTTACATCAAGTGGCTTCATGCCTTGTCTGGAGCGATTTTCATTAAAAAAAAAAAAAATAGCGAAAATTATATAGCATTATCGGTGCATTTGAAAGAAAGAAATCGCCCCCCTCCCCAAAATAAAACGGCCACAAATCAAGAAAAAAGTGCTCTTTCACCAAGACAGTGCACCGTGTCACAAGTTGATTGCAACAATAGTAAAACTACATGAATTCCACTTCGAATTGCTTCCGCACACATCCTATTCTCCAGATCTGGCCTCCAGCGACTAGTGGCTGTTTGCAGACCTCAAAAGAAAGTTCCAGAAAAAGAGATTTGGCTCCAATGAAGAAGTGATATCGGAAACCGAAACATATTTTGAGGTCAAAAACAAAAATGGCATCGTATTGTTTGAGAAGCGTTAGAGTTAGCGTATCACCTTCGAATGGGACTATGTTGATGAATAAAGTCGATATTTTGTTTCTGAATTTTTGAGATGAGGATTGATAATTTGTATAATTTGGATTATTCGGACTATTGTTCTCATCTTGAGTGTTATTCTCACAACGTTTCGGCTGACGTAACCTCTGACAAGGACCCGTGGCGTAACGGATAAGGTACTAAGTAAAATTCAGTTCTAAGTAATAGTCATCTGAAGATTGAAGGTTCAATCCTCGGTGCGGGCGATATACGAGGAATTGTGAATTATTGAAGACTTCTACCCAGTCATGTGTGACGAAACGAGAGCATGGATTAAATAAAGGGTTCTGTCTGAAATTCCGTCCAGACGCCCGACAGAAAGATTCCCGAGTTCAACAAGATACACTTGAAGGTCGGAGGTTACATCGGCCAAAACGTTGTGAGAATTACACTTAAGATGAGAACAGTAGTGTGAATAATCCAAATTATACAAAGTCGAATTTTGCCTAAAAATGGTTGTTTTATTAGTTAAGACCGGGACTTATTGAGTGATGTATAAGAAAAAAGTGAAAAAAAAAAAAAAAATGAAAGTAAAAAGAGTCCCGGGCAACACCGAGTAGGGACAGCTAGACAATCATAGCTTTACGCCTATTCAATTTGTGAATTTCTTGTGTGAAAATCAAAAACACAATTATTTTTTATTAAAATAGTTTTCGTTTAAAAATAGTTATTAGACATCAATTAATAAATATTCCTCAAATTTCAGTTTCTTTGGAGTATTTTAAAGGGTTTTAGGGGGTCATAATTTGGGCACAACCTCCCATTAGAAAATTCAGTACTGTTCCAGATGACGCGCCTAATTTCCGTGACTTCGCATCGACAACGATCGGGCATGTCGCAGAAGCGCTTTCCTTTATCTTATAAAAACATTGACAAAATTTTACCCCCCCACCCTAAAAAAACAAAAACGTTATTTTCACAAAAAAAAAAAAAAATACAATACTTATTAGAACATCAAAAGTTCAGAGCAAGGAGCTTCATATCCTTAATCCATGGATGTTCAAAGATAAACTCTTTTCATCAGAGGATAGGGAAAAGCCGACAATGTAATTATAAATATTATCGGCAACATTTAACTTTGAAAATTTTACATAAAATAAAACAAAATAAAGGCCAAGAGGTAAAGAGTCTTATGTTGAGATGAGAGCGTAAAGTCAGGGTGGACGGTGTCCAAAAACACGTCAAAATAAAAACAGCTGTTATGTTGGAAATGAATGTTTGAAAAAGAATAATACTCAAATTGTTTAGAAATCCAAATATTTTTGTTAAGAGGCTGATATTCAGACGGCAATTGGTAACGTCAATTTATCCTGTTTGTGCATTAGTTTGGTGCTGGAATTATATGTTTCGCAGGGTTAAGATATATATATATATATAAGGGAAAATGAAAAAGGAAAACCAAAAAATGGATGTTTTTTTATGTGTACATCAACGTTTCGTCTTTATTTATAAGACTTCATCAGGATGATAATATAGAGAAAAAATGTCATGCAAGTACAGATACATGTAGGGTAGACATATTGGGAGGAAAAATAAAATGAAATAATGGCCACTACTGGGTGGACGTCCGTACTTGTTGGAGAATAAAAAGTAGTGGCCATTATTTCATTTTATTTTTCCTCCCAATATGTCTACCCTACATGTATCTGTACTTGCATGACATTTTTTCTCTATATTATCATCCTGATGAAGTCTTATAAATAAAGACGAAACGTTGATGTACACATAAAAAAACATCCATTTTTTGGTTTTCCTTTTTCATTTTCCCATCACGTCGGATTACCTTCATCCTTCTCTTCCCATATATATATATATATATATATATATATATATAGTATTGATAACGATTCAAAGACAGTTTTTTGAATTCCTAATTTGCATAACAATTTTTTAAACAGTTCATGCTAAATAAATGTTTGGTGTTATTAATTTTTAATTTTATTAGGCTATTTTTACTATATATATGCAATAGTTTTGTCCAGTAATTAGTTAAAGTGATTTAATAAATAAAAAAAAATAACTTACTAAAAACCTTTCTTAAACTAACATCACTCGCTAGAATTCTTACCGACAGGTATAAGCAAGAAGAGAAAAGGGAGGGAAAGATTGGCTAGCTAGTCTTGCTCACTTTCACCCTCTCTCTCTCTCTCCCCTCCCTCTCTCTCTCCCGCTGCCATATTTGTGTGAAATAGTTCAGTTCAGAGAATTAATTTTACCTGTCCTGGGACGGGTATTCTTCTAGTATTTATATAAAGTTAGGTATGTGTATATATTTGTAGGAACAGAATTCATTGTCATCTTGTTGTATTTCTTCTGTGATTAAAAGAATACCGACACACACTGATGCATGAAAATAACAATAGCTATTAGACATCAATTAATAAATATTCCCCAAATTTCACTTTCTTTGAAGGATTTTAAAGAGTTTTAGGGCGAATAATATGGGCGCAACCTCCCATTTGAAGATTCAAATATTTCAGATTTGCATTAAATTTTATCCATAGTCATTAGACATCAATTAAGCCAGATACCCTGAATTTCAATTTCTTTTTAAGGCCCGTTAAGCTTCAGCCGTAAATTTGAGACATTTTCTAGAATAAAAATAACGTAATGGATTTTGATCAAAAACGGATATCTGGCTTGTGTATAGGGAGAGGATTACGTCAGAGATAGGTACTTTCTGAAGCGGTAGAAAGATCCGACCATTTTTCCTGTGACCTTAGCAATGGATTTGATGTAACTCTTCCATTTCAGTTCTGGAGTAAAAGTTAGTCCTCGGAGCTTATTGAAGCACTGAGTTTCTTCAAGGATAGAGCCATTCATTTCAACTCGAGAAAAGCGAAGATCCGAGTGATGGTAATGAAAAGAGAATTTCGAACTGAACCCTTTATTTAATCCACAGGGGAAGATGCGTCTGTCTTTCGACTTTCTGATGAAGGGGAAAATGTTGAAGTAAATAGCCTTGATTGTCTGTGTTTACTTCCGACTCCTCTAGAAACATGTGTAAAAGTTATTTTATCCCAAAATTATACTTAAATCATAGAATGTAACCTATGACCTTCTTCAGGCACATATTGTTGAACCCGGGAATCAAAATTCCATACAGATTCCTAAGTTCGACATAAAGATTCCCAAGTTCGACAAGACGCACCTGAAGAAGGTCGGAGATTACCTCGGTCGAAACATTGTGAGAATGACGTCCAAGATGAGAACAGTAGTAAATAAATTAGTGTTTTTGTTTTTTCATTTTATGTTTTAGGAACCTGAGTTTCATTTTGTGTGGTCGAATTTTGTCTGTTGTTGTAACAAGTTACAGAATTTTACCAACTCATATTGGCAGTCATGGGGGCTAATCTGTATAAGCACCTAAACTAAATATTCAAGTAACTGTTTAGATACCATTCCCTTCATGAGGCTATAGATTAACTTGCTGAAAGTCACCACCGAGATCTACCAGGAGGTGTTGAGGAGCGTGGTGAAGCCCGGCATGGCCGAGATCGACACCAGACGGCCCTACGTCTTCTAGCAGAACTCCACTCATGCACAAGACGACCCAGGCGTTGCTGCTCAGCTCTCCTCATCCACCCAGAAAGCTCAAGGTGAAAAAAAAAGGGAAATAAAAGAAAGGGGAAATAAAAGAAAGGGGAAATAAAAGAAAGAGTAAATAAAAAAAGGGGAAATAAAAAAAGGGGAAAATAAAAAAGGGGAAATAAAAAAAGGGGAAATAAAAAAGGGAAAATAAAAGAAAGGGAAATAAAAAAGGGAAATAAAAGAAAGGGGAAATAAAAAAAAACGGGAAATAAAAAAGGGGAAATAAAAGAAAGGGGAAATAAAAGAGAGGGGAAATGAAAAAAAGGGAAAATAAAAAAGAGAAAATAAAAAAAGGGGGAAATAAAAAAAGGGGAAATAAAAAAAAGGGGAAATGAAAAAAGGGAAAATAAAAGAAAGAGGAAATAAAAATGGGGAAATAAAAGAAAGAGGACATTTTAAAAAATGGGGTAATAAAAGAAAGGGGAATAAAAAAAGGAGAAATAAGAAAAAGGGAAATAAAAAAAGGAAATAAAAGAAAGGGAAATTTTTACAAAAAGAGGAAAAAAGTTCAGATTTCACGCAGTCAGCTAATTCGGTCAATCAGTCCTGTCTACATCTGGCTGTCATCAAAGTGTAGTATCTGTTCCGATGGATACTGCACCCCATAGACTGGTATCGTCTTGGCCTTTGGGGCTTGATTCCGCCGGTCTTTGGGTTTGTCCTGTGCAGTTCTAGGAGGTCCACTCTCCCAGGCTTTGCCTCCCCTCTTTGGGAAGGAGTGAGTTTATTGCTTACTGCCTGAGGCGCCCCTACCGGGGAATGCCGACGGGGCTGCCCGGGTAATTTTTAATGGCCAGAGTGCTCACCTTCTCGGGCGCTGGCTTTTCAAGTTCCAATTTCCCGACCCGACCTTGGGTCACATCTTACCTTGTGGGAGTAAGATAAAACTGGCCTTGTGCCTAACCTCCTGGAGAGGAGGTAAATAAATACATCTGGCTGTCATCTCCTCCTCAATGTTGTGGGTGTTCAACTCACCTAATTTAATCATGAAATAAAACCTTATTTTAAGTTAAATCACTAAGATATATTTTGTATGTATAAATAACCAATTTAACGGTTATCCCCACACAATTAGTGGTGAGGTTCTTGAAATTATATTTTATTTCTGATCAAAGCTTGCGAGTTACTTTGGACGGGGTCTCTTCTTTCTCTTTTCCGATCAATGCTGGTGTTCCTCGGGGCTCTATTATAGGCCCAACACTGTTTCTTCTCTATATAAATGATCTTCCAGAGAATATTGTTCACAAAATTAACATCTATTCTGGTGTTGCTTTTCGCCCATTTCCCTCGGATCAGTCGAAATATGCAGCTGATCTAGAAGTTGACCTGGGTTCAGTTGTGGATTGGGGTACGAAATGGTTTGTTTCATTTAATTCTGTTAAGACTCAGCTCGTATCTTTCAATCGTAGGCGTGCCCTTTTCTTCCTGAGATTCTCATGAATGGCTCTTCTCTTGAGGAGAAATCGACTCTGAAACTTCTTGGTCTTTTTTTCTCATCAAATTTTTCTTTGAGTTCATACATTAGATCGATTGTTCTTTTTGCTTCTCGTAAAGTCAGTTCTCTCTATCGCTCCAAAAACTTTCTCACACCTGAGGCTATTCTCTATCTCTACAAATCCACAATCAGATCATGTATGGAGTACTGTTGTCATATTTGGGCTGGTGAATCTCTGTCTTATTTGAAGGTTCTTGATAAGGTGCAGAAACGTATCTGTAATTTGATTGGCCACACCCTTTCCTCTTCTCTGCACCCTGTCCTCTATGCGATGTTGCTAGTCTCAATCTTTTCTTTAAATACGATTATAGCATGTGTTCTTCAGAATTATGTGATCTATTCCCTGCTTCTTTTGTTCCAGCTCGTTGGAATTGTTGGTCTAGTGGTCTCCATCAATTCGCTGTCATTGTAATACAATTTCCTATTCCAGTAGCTTCTTTCCAAAAACCGCAGGCTTGTGGAACTCTATTCCTGCTGACTGTTTTCCTCCTACCTATTCTTTGGTCTTTTCAAGACTAAGGCCAATAGGCATCTCCTGTCGTTGCGATAATCATATTTGTTATTCTTAGCTCCTTAGTCGGCCGTCGGCGGTTACATTAAAAAAATAATATAGTATGTAACTCTAACTGTTGCTAAATAAACCATCGGGTCTCTGCATATACAACTTTTGTTTTTATTGCCTATTTCGTTTTCTTTTTGTCAAGTGTCGGATTTTGCTGCAACGCCCTGTATTCATAATACGGAGAGGTAGTTTGCTTCAAGCATTACGTGTAATATGTATATAGACGAGTCATAGAAAGTTATCAGAATACAAGAAGGAGGACAACAAAAACGAACTGATTTTTTAAAGTTTTTCTTTTTAATTTTTTATAGTAAATCTTACTTGTTTAGTCACAACTTCTACATAGTGATCTAATGTGTGTGGCCATGTTCCATAATGTATTTCGAGGTAAGACCTCTTTATCAAATGATAGGTTTTTCAAATCTGAAATCTGTGTGGACCGATAATATTGTTTTATGGTTATACTGCAGTAAATATCAACGTAGCCTGCAGCAAATAGAATAAAATCAAATTGAAATTTATTTTACTATTTTTATTTAAGTGCTGAAATTTCTTGTTTTTTATTTAATATAATACATAGATTGCTCGTCTTTCCACAGTGTTGAAAATAGAACTTTAGGTTTAATCAATTGCATTTATACTAAAAAAAAACATTAGATCCCCCCATTTCACTTGGTATTTGCCCAAATGTTGGCTAAAAATAGATTCTCCTTCTTCTGGCATTTCATGTCCGTGCGTACGTTATCATCTTTCATTATCATTATTCAATTTAAAATTAAATATTTAATTTAAAATTAAATATTCAATTTAAAATTAAATATTCAATTTAAGATTAAATATTTAATTTAAAAAAATCGTTAACGGATTGAATTTTGCATTTTAACATTGGAATAAATTAATATAATAACAATTTACTAAAATCAATCTGACACACTAAATAATTTTAAAATAAATAAATAAATATAACAATTACAAATAAATTTAACAGTAAAATAGACTTTTCCTAAAACAAAAAGAGAAATTGACGAGTAAATCAAAAGCAAGGGTCCGTGCAGAACAGGAGACTTTGTTAGTTTGGTCACATTGAAAGAATGGATGAGAGAAAGAGAGAGTGATAAACGCGTCTTAAGAGATGGGTCTCTTGATCGGTTACTTGCTTACAGCGGCATGCATGGGGGAGGGGACTGATAACCAAATTAGGGGTATTCAAACTTATAATATTTTTCAGTACTAAGACTTAAACTTGAGTCTTTGCGGCATACAATTAAGAAGTTGGCTTCGGGCATCACCAGACCTCTGTACGCCATTACTTGTTAAATAGAACTAAAACCTGGCCAGTGAGGGTTGAGGATATGCATTGCATGGAGAGAAATGGTATGAGAATGATACGATGGATGTATAATGTGAGTTTTAAAGACAGGCTTAGATCTGATGACCTCAGAGGAAGATGAAATTTGAACGGTATAGGGAGATGTGTGCAGAAGAGTATACTTCAGAGGTATAGCCATGTTGAAAGAATGGCTAAGAGTTCTTAGGTTTGTAGATGTAGAGCAGTTGAGGTAGTAAGTTCAGTTCACATGGGAAGGCAAAGGAAAACATGGGAGGAAGTGATTAGAATGAACCAGAGGGAAAAAGAGATGAATAAAGACCTGGCCAGAGATATGTTGTTGACTTGGTCACATTGAAAGGATGCGTTTGTAGATGTAGAACAGCTGAAGTAGCAGGTTCAGTTGGCAGGGGAAGGCCAAGGAAAACATGGGAGGTAGCGGGAAGAATGGAAGAGAGCACTAAATAAAGACCTGGCCAGAGATAGGTTAGTTTGGAAGTCCAACTGACAAACTCATTAACCCTTATCCTCAAGTGGCTTTTGGGCCTTGATAAGCAATGACTTGTTAGTATATATGTAGACATGCAGTAGGGTGCATGTTTTCGTGGTACATGCAAATTGCAGACGTTGCAAGTGATGGATGCTCCGCCAAAGGAAAAATAGTGGGGGGCACAGTGGAAATTGAAAATAGCTTTGATTTTATATTGGGCCACCCAGAATCTTATTTCTCTTCGAAATAAAATAAGTGCCTCATAGACACAAGGAATCATGCTGAGTATGTCTTAAAAACAGAAGAGGAGACTTTGTTGGTTTGGTCACATTGAAAGAATGGATGAGAGAGTGATTTTATGATTAGGTACTTGCTAACAATGGCATGCAGTGGGGGTGAGGTTGATGGGGTGATGGCCCCACTTATCCAAATTAGAGGGGATTCAATAATATTCAAACTCAAAGTATTTCTCTGTATTAGGGGGTCATACCTTGGGGGGTCATACAATCAAGGGGTCGGCCCCAGGCATCACCAGGTGATAACCAGACATCTGAATACCACTGCTTGTTAAGTAGAAGTGAAACCTGGACGACTATTGAGGTTATCGAGAAGTTTTGTTACCTTGTTGCTACGATTGGAGCACAGGGTGGAGCAGGTGCTAGTGTGATTGCAAGAATCGGGAGTGGGTGGAGTAAGTTCAGGGAACTTCTGCCATGTGTAATGTGAGTCTTAAAGACAGGCATAGATCTGATGACCTCAGAGGAAGATTAAATCTGGACAGTCTAGGGAGATGTGTGCAGAACAGGAGACTTTGTTGATTTGGTTATATTAAAGAAATAGATGAAGGTTCTTGGATTAGAAGATGTAGAAAAGTTGAGGTAGCAGGGTGAGTTGTTAGGGGAAAGCAAAGGAAAATATGGAAAGAAGTGATAAGGATGGATTTGAGAGAAAGAGGGATAGATAAAGACCTGGCCAGAGATAGGTTAGTTTGGAAGTCAATTTCTTAAAGCCGTCCAACACATGCCAATATGTAAAACAGACAAAAATCGAATATGATGATGAAAAAATTGATGGGAATGCTTGGGTTAATAGATGTAGAACAGTTGAGGTAGCAAGGTCAGTTGGCAGAGGAAGGCCAAGGAAAAGATGAAAGAGAAAATAATAAGGATGGATTTTAGAGAAAGAAAAATAAAGGGATGGCCAAAAATAGGTTAGCTTGGTAGTCAATTTCTTAAAGCCATCCAACACATGCCAGCATGTAAAACAGACGTTAAACCGATGATGATGATGATGATGATGATGATGATGATGATGATGATGATGATGATGATGATGATGAGAGTACTAGATACAGAACAGTTGATGTGACACGGTCAATTGACAGGGGAAAGTCAAGGAAAACATGTAATAAGGATGGACTTGAGAAAAAAGAGGGATGATTAAAGACCTGGTTACTTTGGAAGTTCATTTTTAAAGCTGTCCAACACATGTCAGCATGTAAAACAGATGTTAAACCGAATATGATGATAGAAGCATGGATGAGAGTTCTTTGGTTAGTACATGTAGAACAGTTGAGGTAGCAAGTCCAGTTCACACAGGGAAGACCAAGGAAAACATGGGAGGGAGTGATAAAAATGGACTAGAAAGAAAGAGTTATAAATGAAGAGCTGGTCAGGGATAGGTTAGTTTGAAAGTCAATTTTTTAAAGCTGTCCAACACATGCCAGCAAGCATGTAAAACAGACATTAGAACGATGATGATGACTATGATTTGTGCTAAAAGACAAAATCATCTTTGTGAAGCTGAGGGAGAAAAGCCGCCACCAACATTAGGGGGAGTAAATTTGTTAGAAGCACAGACATAAAATACTACCTACCACTGCGAGGGGTGTAGAACTTGGATCTATAGCAATGGTAGGCAAACACGGTATCTCTATTGACGGCTCGTTTGATAGGGTAGTGGCAGCAGTCGACTGCAGACCGTCTGCAGCGGACAATTGAACCTCCAGTAAAAGACAGACGAAAACGAGGCTGGAAGAGATCAGAAAGTAGAGTTCGTCAATAAAAGTCAACAGATTTGCGCTTACTTTTACTTAGCATTTTTATTTATTTTATTTTTAAAATTTTTTTTTAGAAAATATATACTATTACTAAGAATACGATAGTGCAACACTCGTGTCAGTTTGATGGAGACACTTGCAGGTTATTTGAGACACGAATGGAACAAAATTGATTTGAGTTGGTTTGATTTGGTTTGTTTTACGGCATATCAACCATCTGTGGGTTATTTAATGCCGAAAGAAGTTTTCAAATATAATTCTATAGGTAGGATTCCTACAATACATTACTCTTTGAAAACATTACTCTTTAAAGACATTACTCTTTGAAGACATTACTCTTTGAAAATATTCCTCTTTCAAAACATTACTCTTTGAGAATATCCACACCCAAGCTGGGAAAAGACTCCGACAATCCCCCAAATCATAAGGCGATAGCATTAGTTTTGTGTTATTTATAATAAAGTTGTCAAATATAATTTCGTAGGCAGGGTAATTATTTATATTCCTAGAATACATTGTTTTTAGATAACCAAAATAGATTGTTTTTAGATAACCAGAATAGATTGCTCTTAGATAACCAGAATAGATTGCTCTTAGATAACCAGAATACATTGCTCTTAGATAAACAGAATACATTGCTCTTAGATAACCAGAATACATTGCTCTTAGATAAACAGAATACATTGTTCTTAGATAACCAGAATACATTGCTCTTAGATAACCAGAATACATTGCTCTTAGATAACCAGAATACATTGATCTTAGATAACCAGAATACATTGTTTTTAGATAAACAGAATACATTGCTTTTAGATAACCAAAATACATTGCTCTTAGATAAACAGAATACATTGCTCTTAGATAAACAGAATACATTGCTCTTAGATAACCAGAATACATTGCTCTTAGATAACCAGAATACATTGTTCTTAGATAAACAGAATACATTGCTTTTAGATAACCAAAATACATTGCTTTTAGATAACCAAAATACATTGCTCTTAGATAAACAGAATACATTGCTCTTAGATAACCAGAATACATTGATCTTAGATAACCAGAATACATTGATCTTAGATAACCAGAATACATTGCTCTTAGATAACCAGAATACATTGCTCTTAGAATACATTGCTCTCAGAATACATTGCTCTTTGTTCTCAATGTGATTGACCCTCAGCCACCGCCTTCTAGTATCAATTTGGGAATAAAAATAAAAAGGAGAAATAAGATTTTGATTTTTTGAAGAATCAGATTGAATTATACGGTTGCGAATGAACTTATAGATACTAGGGCATGACGTGACCAGCCGATCGACTAGATCAGGCCTCTCCAACTTCCTGTCTAGCCGAAGTAAGGGCCGAAGTGGACGAACACCTAGCCACCAGGATCCAGTCCTACAGCATCATGGATCATCACCCACAGCCAACAGGTGGCCCTGTTTTCTGGGGAGGAAGGTTACCCCTTTACATATGCATCAGTTCATTCGATTTGTTCTTCGTCGTCAATTTTCGCCCTAGGGTTACAGTCGGCGAATTTGTGGCCCTGCCAACAGGGTGAAAATTGATGATGAAGAACAAATCAGATGAATTGATTCCGATGCAACAAAAGTCGCTCGAAAAATGAAATTCGCAGACAGCATCTGCAAGGATTGAACCCTGGATAAACTTAGTAAAATCTTTTATATAAAGATAAGTCGATTTTAGTGTTTCGGAATTTTTGCGATGAAGATTGATAATTTGTATTATTTGATTATTCGGACTACTGTTCTCATCTTGGTTGCCACTTTCACAACGTTTCGGCCAATGTAACCTCCGACCTTCTTGCGTCTCAGAAATATTGAAAAAATTAACTGTTATTAAATGCTTCTAGTAAGAGGAAAATTTGCCCTGAAAAGGGCAGTTTCTGTTTTCGCTTTCTTCATTCTTGCTGCAAGACCTTTCGATTTGGGGTCCAGTAAAAGACAAGGACTATGTTGCGATTTGGCGCCGACTCACTAATCTTCTCAATATAGCTGGTGAACAAACTTTGGTTGCCACGTTTTTCATCAACATTGGAGTTATATAGCAACAATACCAATGAACCAGTTTTCCATCCCCTAGAGAGTTAGATTCAAGGGAGATAAATCATAGGACCTGAAGAAAGCCGGAAAATAAAACAGCCAAAACATTCTCAAGGCAACAACAACGAAGATGCAGACAAGAGTCAGCAGCAAACGGTGTTCGGTCTGATTTAGTTCCTGATATTAAACTTCATCCCTAATATAACTCAATTTTATTAAATTTATTTCTCAAATTTATTAATTTATTTATTAATTAATTTGTTAGGTATAGAATAGTTAACAAAGTCCCCTCCCCATGTTAAGAATGGCTTTCTAATTACTTATTTTTGTAAAAGAAATTATTTAAAAAACAAAGACATTTTATTATATTTTCCTTTATTATTTAGAAAGCCATTCTTAACATGGGGAGGGAGGGTTGTTAAGTATTCTGTACTTTCACCTAACAATTTAATAAATGAATTAATAAATAAAAATTAGTACAAAACTTGGTCAACCAGAAGAGTAAGCGACCCAAAACAGGAAGTCTTTAATATCAGGAACTAAATGTGAACGAACACCGTTTGCTGCTGACTTTGAGTTGGGTACACTTTTGGTTTGCCATAATGTCAATATTGGTCTTTGAATGAGATTTTCATCAATTTTCATAAATAAACTTTTAGATTTCAAATAAAAATGGCCGCTTTTCATGCCAACAACAACAACAAAGAAAAAAAACGAAGAAAAAAACAAAGAAAAAAATGAAGAAAACAACAAAGAAAAAAAATGAAGAAAAAAACAAAGAAAAAAAATGAAGAAAAAAACAAAGAAAAAAAATGAAGAAAACAACAAAGAAAAAAAATGGTTCGAACAAATGAAAAAAACAGAAAGTAAAAATAATATAAGCTCGCTATTGACATATTGACAATGTGTGTACGTTATACATATGTGATCTTTTTATTTTTGTTGTTGACTGCTTACTCACCCTTTCACTCCCCCTCACACACTTGACACCTATTCACAAAACGTTTATTTATAAAAAAATAAAAAAAACGTTTGCTTTCTATTTACTTTCTTTCTTCTTTCTATATCGATTCATACTTTTTTCTTTCCTTTTTTCTTTTTTTAAACTTTTCAGTTTGAAAGTTTCTTTCTTTCTTATTTCTTTTCTTTTTAAACTTTACAAATTTAGACTATGCTATTATATGAATATAAGTCGAACACTGGCGAAGGGTAATTTTTTTTTCCATCATTTTTGAGGGAGGGTGTCCACTCATTAACAATATTACACAACAGTCAAAAAATATATTACACTAGCTGACCCGTCCCAGCGTTGCCCGGGTTGCAGTGGTGAAGTCATTTTAGTTTTTAAGGTTTATTTGTTTGCATTTTTTAAAAAGATTTATACAGAAAAAGAAATAAAACTTTAGTTGTAAAGTAGACAACTCCTATTATATTCTTCAATTAAAAATGTGAGTTATTCGCCTTTACATTATTCGCCCCTCCCCCTACATACAACTTCCATTGACCCCCCCCCACTCTCCCTCTCATTTGCATTACCCCCCCCCTCGGATTACCTTCATAAAATACTTGATTTGCGGATGTTCAGAACTCACATCCACGTGCTTCTATTTTTATTCTCCCCCCCCCACGTGCTTCCCCTCTCCTCCCACTTCTCATCGCCCCCTCTTCTTGCTTACCCAACCTTTTACTCCCCCTCACACATTTGACTCTTACTCTTTCTCTGCCTTACAGCTTTTCTCCACCTTCTCCTCTCCTTACATACTTCGCCCCCCCCCACATATACAACTTCCACTGAAATCCCCCTCCCCATACTCTCCCTCTCATTTGCCTTACATCCGCTCCCCACCCGCTGGATAACTTTCCATGCCTTGCTGTATAAAAAAAGCTTCGTTTTCTATTCAATAAAGCTTATTTACACCCAATGGTTAAGGTCGTTTGAATCGACCGAAATATCCTGGTTATTGTGGTGAACGTGATGGTCCTGAGCCAGGATCGAGCGGTGGAAGTGGCCCCAACTTGCAGAAACTTTGTAGAAATAAAGATGCAATAATTTTATTAATTTGATATTGTTTTGTTATCCTCCATTTTGAATTAAAAATTAATATTGCTTCAGAGGTGGTGGTGGTGGGGGGGGGGGAGTCTTATCAACTTCTACACTTACACTGAAGCATAATACTATGGAGTGCTGTTATGCTCAAATGAAGACTATCAGTGTCAGGGTTTGGCCATTTAATGAGTCTGTCGTAATGCAATTCAAGCCTTCATAAAACCGACCAAAAAAAGAGACCCTCAGGCCGACCAATGATAAAATGGCCCAAAAAAGTGATAAAAGACATCAAACCACTATCAGACTTCCACCCTGAAGACGGCGTAAAACAAAACCATCGGTATCCTCAAAGTTACGTGTTCCGACAGCATGATGTTAACCAGGTTAATGACGACGATGATGACGACGATAACGACGATGATGATGATAATGACGATGATGCTGACGATGATGATGACGATGATGATGACGACGATGATGATAATGATGATGGCAATGATGGCGATGATGATGATGATGATGATGATGATGATGATGATGATGATGATGATGATGATGATGACGATGATGATATTTTTAGACCAAGGAAAAAAATTACTGAAGCCGTTGGTGGATTTGCCTCCAAATAAACCTAAGAATTTCTTTTGAGCAAATTTTAGTTTGTTTTGCGTTTATATAAATATCGCCCCCCCCCCCAAAAGTGCATTAAGTATGCCCTGCTCTAACTTGCCGCAATATGGTACGGATAAATGACAAGCCATCATAGATTCTCATGAAACAAAAAAAAAACAATAACTCATGTGTGTGTGTGTGTGTGTGTGTGTGTGTGTGTGTGCATTTAAGTGCTTTATGGAAAATGGAAAACACTTGAGATTCAGAAAAATCAATGTTTCCACCCACGCAAATTGAAAGCCTCACAATCGGAGAAAGAGAGAGAGAGAGAGAGGGGGGAGAAAGAGAGAGGGTGAGTGGAGAGAAAACACCAAGAGGTGAAAGACAGGTACTTGCCGAAATTACTTGACTTAAATCTGAATTTCAAAGGGAATCGTTATTTCTAGTTCATATATTTTGTTATATATTATTACTCTTATTGGTATTTGGAGTTCAGCAGATCAAAGAAAAATTTTAAAAACAAAACCATAAACCATTTTCTACAATGAAGTTGAAAGATTGGAAAGAACTCACAGTTTCTTTTACTACCGAATTTCAATCTGATATACAATCATCATCATCATCATCATAACCATCATCATAACCATCATCATCATCATCATCATCATCATCATCATCATCATCATCACCACCACCATCATCATCATCATCATAACCATCATCATCATCATCATCATCATCATAACCATCATCATCATCATCATAACCATCATCATCATCATCATCATAACCATCATCATCATCATCATCATCATAACCATCATCATCATCATCATCATCATAACCATCATCATCATCATCATCATCGCCACCATCACCATCATGGTTTTTGATCACTCCTGAAGGAGGAACCCCTCCCTGGTTTCCGACCACCTTATTGGTGACTGTCATTCAGGGTTTTTGCCATAGTCGCCACGCTAGGCACTGCAGGTTGGCAACGCAATTTGCCCATAGCTAGGTGTCCACATACAGCGCCTGCTATTCCAAAATGGTCACTCATCTGGTACTGACCAGGCTCAACGTTGCTTAACTTTGGTGATCTAACAGGGGGGGGGGGGACCGGTGAGTCAACATAATTATGCCATATTCCTATATATATATATATATATATTTATGCAAACATTGTTAAAAATAACAGAATTTGTCTGTTTAATTATACCTTTTTTTATATTTTCAATTTTTCTGATGTTCTTTTTTGTATTAAAAGCAAAAAAATTTATAAATGTTCCATAGGTGTCACAGGTTTCACGAACGTTTTCGATTCTTCGTCGAATCATCCTCAGGTGTCAAAAGCAAATGAGCAAAAAAGCTGGAGTAAGAAGAGAATCTTAAAAAGACGGCGGAGAAACGCGCATAGAACGTTTTTCGCATTGTTCCAGGAAGTCGTTGGCGATTTTAAATTCATACACCGCTGGATGGCATCACAGAAGAAAATCGCATTACGTTAAGCATTTTAAAATGTTACCACTGGTTTCATATGTGATGTTATAAATTTTAGGTTGTTGTGTTTCATGTAGATAGCTTCGAGTATTTTTAATTTTTTTCAATTGGTTCTGGAATGTATAATTTTAGTGTTATTAACTAGTCTCGGCCTTTTGGCCGGGATCAAAGAGTAGTATCTGTTCCGATGGATACTACACCCCATAAACTGGTATTGTCTTGGCCTTCGGGGCTTGATTTACGCCGGGCTATGGGTCAGTCCTGTGCAGTTCTAGGAGGTCCACACTCTCAGGCTTTGCCTTCTCATCCTTTGAGAAGGGGTTAGTTTATTGCTAATCGCCTGAGGCGCCCCTACCGGAGAATGCCGACGGGGCTGCCCAGGCAATTTTTAATGACCAGAGTGCTCACCTTCTTGAGCGCTGGTTTATCAAATTCCGACCTTGTGTCACATCTTACCGCTGTGGGAGGTAGATAATCAGCTTTATATATATATATATATATATATATATATATATATATATATAATAATAATGGTAATAATCCAGGTGAAAAATATCCACAGGGTGGTAATCCAGAGAATTTTAACCGGGTTTATAAAAAGTGCTCAATATCAAAATAGAGCTTTATATATGATAATTTTATTTACACAGACATGTACAAAATCTGCGACACTGGCATGTCGATGTTATCGATCAACAGTTACTATAAACTGAGATCTCATCAGGCAGAGTTAGAATCCGACTTAACCTCAGATCATATTTGGAGAGAAATATATATATATATATATATATATATATATATGCTGATTTTTTGTTATTGTTTTGGTTTTGGCGATACCGACCGGTGTTTTTTACTGTTGCGTTTTTATTTTTCGCTACCCTGAGCGTTTTGTTTATTTTTTAAGAATATGCAGAGGACCGTATTTTTAATTCGCCCTTAATCGGACGAGTCATTAATTTTTGTATATATAGATTTTAAAAATAATTAATTAATTAATTTATAAAGTAATTTAAAAATTTTATAAATGAATTATAAAAATCTGTATAAAATGAAATTAGTTTATTAATTAATTAAAAGATATCTCTCTCTTTCATATATATGTATATATATATATATATAATAATAATCCAGGTAAAAAATCCACAGGGTAGTAATCCAAAGAATTTCAACCGGGTTTATAAAAAATGCTCAATATCAAATAGAGCTTTTATATATGATTATTTTTATTTACACAGACATGTACAAAATCTGCGACACTGGCATGTCGATGTTATCGATCAACTTTCCAACTTAATTAATTAATTAATTTATAAAGTAATTTAAAAATGTTATAAATGAATTATAAAAATCTGTATGAAATGAAATTAGTTTATAAATTTATTAATTAAAAAATCTCTCTCTCTTTCATATATATATATATATATATATATATATATATATATATATATATATATATATATAATCCAGGTAAAACATCCACAGGGTAGTAATCCAAAGAATTTCAACCGGGTATATAAAAAGTGCTCAATATCAAATAGAGCTTTTATATATGATTATTTTTATTTACACAGACATGTACAAAATCTGCGACACTGACATGTCGATGTTATCGATCAACTTTCCAACTTAATTAATTAATTAATTTATAAAGTAATTTAAAAATGTTATAAATGAATTATAAAAATCTGTATGAAATGAAATTAGTTTATAAATTTATTAATTAAAAAATCTCTCTCTCTTTCATATATATATATATATATATATATATATATATATATATATATATATATATATATATATATATATATATAATCCAGGTAAAACATCCACAGGGTAGTAATCCAAAGAATTTCAACCGGGTTTATAAAAAGTGTTCAATATCAAATAGAGCTTTTATATATGATTATTTTTATTTACACAGACATGTACAAGGTTCTTTCCAAATATGATCTAAGGCTAAGATCGGATTCTAACTCTGCCTGATGAGATCTCAGTTTATAACAGCTGTTAATTGATAATATCGACATGCCAGTGTCGCAGATTTTGTACATGTCTGTGTAAATAAAAATAATCATATATATATATATATAATAAAGTAAAGTACAGTAAAAACATAGTTGTAAACACACCAAGACTGACCCTCCCCGATGATGATTTGATGAATCAAACCGAAAGTACTCACCAGAAAAAAAAGAAGAAAAATTGAACAATAAACGAACGGAACTTACATACACCAATTTGACCGAAATACTAGATTGACTATTTGGAAAATTGAAAAGATAAAAAAAAAGTCTTATCAAGCAAAAACACTCTGTGTTATTTAATAATGTTTGCCTCAACATGCTTGATGAAGATAGTTACCAAAAATTGGATAAAAAAAGAATTGCTCTACATCAAATTTTAAGTAATACATTTTTTAAAATATCGATGTGTGTGCGAATGAGCGTCAATAATACGAGAAATTGTTGCAGGTAGCTGTGGAAAATTTTGCGACTATTGATCTAAATTTTTCTTTGAATGTGACTCCATGAGACTTATACATGATTAGTGTGGATTGTCTGATCATTGGGATCCACAAAATGCATGTGATCCACATATTATACATGGGATCCACATATTATATATGGGATCCACATTTTATACATGGGATCCACATATTATACATGGGATCCACATTTTATACATGGTATCTACAAAATGATACATGTGATCTACATATTATACATGGTATCTACATATTATACATGTGATCTACATATTATACATGTGATCTACAAAATGACACATGTGATCTACATATTATACATGTGATCTACAAAATGATACATGTGATCTACATATTATACATGTGATCTACATATTATACATGTGATCTACAAAATGACACATGTGATCTACATATACATGTGATCTACAAAATGATACATGTGATCTACAAAATGATACATGTGATCCACATATTATACATGGTATCCACAAAATGATACATGATATCCACAAAATGATACATGTGATCCACATGTTATATACATGGGATCCAAAAAATGATACATGGGATCCACAAAATGATACATGTGATCCACATGTTATATACATGGTATCCACAAAATGATACATGTGATCCACATGTTATACATGTGATCCATAAAAGTATACCTGTGATTTACCACACTATAATTAGTGTTTAATTTAATATTAGGTACAGAATCTGAGCCTTCACCGTTTGCTGCTGACTCAGAGTCGAATGTTTTTCTGGTTTGCCGAACCCTTTATTTAATCCAGGGGGAGGGGAGGGCTAGCTTGCTCTCGTTTCAAATCATAAATCCTCATGTAAAAAAAAAATTCGAAACATAAAACGAATTTTTAAAAAAATCCTCTTTAAAAAAAAAGTTGCATTCTTTTTCACGGTTCTGTTTCGGAAACGTCAACCATAGATTTTACTGGCGTGACGTAAGTGTGACGTATATACAACAAATGCTACGAAATCGAGAAAGTCGAAGCAAGTACGCCATTCTGAATGTTACCGAAGCTCCCCTCTCCCCATATTAAGAATGGATTCTTAAACTCCTCCAGTAAAATCTATGGTTGACGATTAAGAAAACAGTACTTTTTTTCACTAACCCTAACTCCACCCGGGAAATATGGCTCGATCCCGGGCAACGCCATGATAAATACACCTTGTTGGTTTTGGTTTTTCCTCTGATTTCAATCAATAACTTTTATTTTGTCTATTTTAGTAATAAATGATTTTTTCTGCATCCTGCGAAGTATTTTGATTGGGTGATGAACCTGCAAGGCGAGAAGTTGAAACAATCGTTCGTAATTAGCAACAACTATTGGTGTTGCCAACAGAATTGGGGAGGTGGGGTAAAGAGAGGGGGAGAAAGAAAGGAGAGATAGAGAAGTGAAGTGAGATAGGGAGAGTGATAGGTAGAGAGAAATAGAGAGAGAGAGGGGTGGGTGGGGGGAGAGAAAGATGGAGAGAGACGAGTAGAGGGAGAGAGAGAGAAAAGGAAAGAGAGAAGGAGAGAGAGAGAGGGGAGGGTGAGAAGGAGAGAGATAGGAGGTGGGAAAGAGGGGTAGGGAGAGGGGTAAAGAGAGCAAGGGAGAAAGAAAGTAGAGAGAGGGAGAGGTGAAGTGAGATAGTTAGAGAGAAAGAGAGAGGGGGCTGGAGGAGGGAGAAAGGTTATTAGAGAGAGAGGGTGATAGGGGAAGAGAGAGGGAGAGGAAGGAAAAAGGTAAAAAGAGAGAAAGGGGAGAGAGGTGGAAGAGGAGAAAGGGGAGAGAGAGTGATGCAGAGAGAAAGAAAGAGAGAGGGGGCTGAGAGAGAGAGAGAGTTAATATTTATATAGGGTTTCTGGATTTCTTTCAATATATTCCAAGATTTCCCCCATCCGTTTATAAATATGAATTAGTTTGCGTACCTGTAAAGGGAATATAATGACAAACTAGCCGCGGAGCTATCCAGCGTTGTCCGGGAGTCTTTTTACTTTCATTTCTGTTTCGTTTCTTTTTCAATTTTTTTTTATTTTACCACATTATTAATTTAGTAAAAACTACTGCCTTAGTAATGTGCACTCTGCCTATTCCTTTTTTGTCAATCAACTATATGTTTCTATTTATGTACATACAGACAAACTCCAGAAACACCATTAATTTTTTAATAGTGGCATTTGTTAGTATCTCATTCTGGGGGTGCTTATTCTATACATAGTCCTTTTAATCTGTGTAGATTAATTTCTATTTTAATAGTGTTTGTAAATTTGTTTATGTCAAGTATTCAAAAAAGATTCAAACTCGGGTATTGACATCATCAAAACTACTGCATTAGGAATGTGTACTCTGCCTATTCCTTTTTTATCAATCAATCACATTTTTTTTTTACATTAAAGGTCACCGCTTATCAAGGCCCAAAGTCCACTCGAGGATAAGGGTTAAAGAGTTTGACTGGTGGACGGTGAGACAACATCGCGTTCACTGACACGGTGGCTGTAGCAGGGCAGAAATCGATTACTTACGGGGACGCTTCAACAAGAACTTGTTTACATTGGACTTGAAGACGACCACATTGTAGTCGGCAGGGAAGCAGGCTCGCGGCACTATGTTCCACAGACGGGTAGTTCTAGGAAAGAAACTCTCTCCATGGAAGTTTTGTTTCGTCTTGGGCACGCAGAGGGAGAAAGGGAAATCATTGACAGTGGTAGTAGCTAGGCGGGTTTTTATTGTGAATGTTTTACAAGGGGGGACCATAGATTTGAGCTCAGTCGAGCACCTATCATGAAAATAACGATAGAGCAAAGAAAGACTAGCAACATCTCTTTTGTGAGAGAGTGACTGTTTCCATTTGCATACAAACAGACAAACTCTCAAAGCGCAATAACTTCTTAATAGCATATAGTATATCTTCACTGGCATTGCTCCTGTAGATATGAGACTGGAAATTGCCAGCTGATTAGAGATCACAAAGTCTAACAGTGATGAACACCATCTCCTTCATGGACGAGAACAAACGGCCCAATGACTGAAGTCAAGGAGAAGCTTCTCCAGTCATATCGAGCCCCTAACAATATCTCAGGAATAGACCAGAATACAGCTGTGGACCAGACGGCTAGAGAGTATTGACATGGGAATCCCCCTCTGAGGCCCTCCCTCCTGGCTCAGAAGCACCTTGGGTCTAGTGGAAAACTCTCAACCACCTGAAACCGGTAATCGTGCGATCAAACGTTGCTATGACCAGATGGAGTTACAAAACTGACCGAACCATCTACGAATATGAAGAGGTGGACCATACGATGCAACACTGCCTTGTCTGCCCTCTACTGCCCAACTGTTATTAATGTCTTGATTTGTGTAGCGTTTTCTCTACACAAATCAAGGCATTAATAACAGTCTCAATTTAACAGCAGGAAAAGTCGGCTATCTTTGCCCTTCTGTCATTATATCTTGACAATGAAGAAAAAAAGGGAGAAAAAAAAAACAATGTCTATAATCTATTGATGAAGGCCTGGTTTGGCCGAAAAATCTGATTTATATTTTCATTTATTGAAAGAAAAAATCTAGCACAGAATTTGGTTTTAAAAAATAATTTCTTATATTTTTCATTCAACGATGATTTCTGATGTAGAAATATTGGATCTATTAATTATATAAGAATTAGTTTTACCCGTCCTGGGACGGGTATTCTTCTCGTGGATATACAAAACAACTACATAGCAAATCTATTTGAAGCCGCAATACATTGTTTGCTACCTGTACGATTTTGAAAGACCTCAGAGAGAATGTATTTTCTGATTATACACGTCTAATTACGTTTTGTTGAAGAGCAACTCATCCCTCCATCACCACCGCTTCCCAGCCTCCGACTCCCCCCTCCCCTCCCACGCTCAGGATGCGGAGGAGTGGGGGAGTTCTTGCCAAGAAACCCAATTCATTGCTGGAAGCGTTCCATTTTTTTTTTTCGAAACGAGGTGCGTAGCAGCATGTGCACCCACCCACGGGACAAACAGTTGGGGGGTGGGGGGGGGGGGAGGAAATTGGGAAGGCTGTTACGAAACACAGGCATCCTGTGTCTATACGAGTGTGCAATTGATTATTTGAAGTACCGAGTTGGAGACGCAGACAAATACAGAGTGACCCACCACCAAAATGCCACTCATGGAATTGTAAATAACATTCACAATCCTTTCTGCAATCCAACCATATTTGGTACAAATAAACTTCAGTCTATGCTTGACTTGTCCACCAAGTTTCAGTCTTGTATATCCGACAGTCTTTATTTTATCGGTGTTCAATGATAAGCACACCTGGATAAGACGGGCAAAATTCTCAATAACTCTGACAAACCCTTCTCTTGGGCCGTGAATGTTTTCTTTAGTTCAGGAATTGTTTTTGTACTGGTATAGATTTTGAACCAAACAAAACCGATATTGTGTTCGGCATCTTCTGACCGTTTACGTAAACAGCCGGAAGATACCAAATCAAAACGAGTGGCTTTACAACACAAATAAAATAATAAATGAAAAATCACTCACTTATTCCTCCTTGGCCTTTTGGCTAAGATCAAAGTGTAGTATCTGTTCCGATGGATGCTACACTCTGTAGACCGGTACCGTCTTAGCCTTTGGGCCTTGATTCTGCCGCTCTAAGGTATTGTCCTGTGCAATTCCACGAGGTTAACCCTTCCAGGTTTTGCCTTCACACCATTTGAGAAGGGGTTAGTTTATTGCTAATCGTCTGAGGCAACCCTACCGGGGCTGCTCAGGCATTTTTCGTAGGCCAGAGGGCGTTGGCTTTTCAATGTCAAATCTTACCACTGTGAGAGGTAGATAAATACAAAAATAAACACTCACAGTATGTTTCTTTTTATGACAATTTTTTCATTAATCACGGGAAAGTTAAAAATTAACATTTTTTTTTTCCCCGCTAAATTGTGTTTTTCTTGCGAACAAAAACAATTTTTACAGATGGTAACGACTTTTACAAATTTTTTTAATTGTATTTTTGATAGCACAGCTTTTTAAACAGAAAAAAAAAAGCAGCTAGGTTAGGGTTAGGGTTAAGGTTTTGTTTTTTATGGAAATCACTCCAGACAAGTCATGAAGCCACTTGATGTAAGGTCAAAAACTAGCCAACGATAAGTGTTAGATGGAAACCAGCAATTCTTCCCCCTTTGTCAGAAACATCGTTCATGGAATGTGAGAACTAAAGGATAAAAAAAGGGAAGTGAGAGTTACGAGGTTGCCGAAAGTAAACTGAAAGTTCACTTTCTACTCTCCTTAATGTAGGTTAAGGTATCTAAAAAAGTTCGGTTTTTTTTAGGTTCAGCGACGTCACCCTTTCTGCACTTTGTATTCGTGCATCGTCACGAATATTCATCAGTTATTGTTTTTCGTTTGTAGAGCTTGCACTTGCAGGCGTGTTCGCATGTTTTACAATTTGTTTAATTTTTTTATTTTATTTTGCGATGAGTTTATTTTCCTGGCAAAATTGGATCAGTGACTGAATCGCTTGTCCTACGGCTATGAAATTCATTTTCGGTTTAATCACTTTTCTTCAATTATCGTCTGCCTTCCAGGAATTTGAAGATTTAATCAATTTACAGGTAAAGTTGTCGGCTGCTTCTCGAGCATTCTGATTGGCTAAGCTCTTCGACATCTTCCGGCTGTTTACGTAAACGGACGGAAGATGACGAACAAAAAGTCAGTTTTGTTTGGTTCAAAAGCTGTACCAAAATGTTATATGGAAATAATTTTTATTTTTCTTCTTTATCTCTTTTTTATTCGTCTTTATCTTCTTCTTTGTCTTCTTTTTATACTTTTTCTTCTTCTTCTTCTTCTTCTTCTTCTTCTTCTTTTTTTTGTCTTCTTCTTTTTATACTTTTTCTTCTTTTTTTTTTTGTTCGTCTTTTTTTCTTATTTTTCTTTTTTTTCTTCTTTTTCTTTTTTGTTCGTCATTTTTTCTTTTTTTTCTCTTTTGTTCATCATTTTTTCTTCTTTTTCTTTTTGTTCGTCATTTTTTCTTTTTCTTTTTTGTTCGTCATTTTTTCTTCTTTTTTGTTCGTCATTTTTTTCTTCTTTTTCTTTTTTATTCGTCATTTTTTTTTCTTTTTCTTTTTTGTTCGTCATTTTTTCTTCTTTTTCTTTTTGTTCGTCATTTTTTCTTTTTCTTTTTTGTTCGTCATTTTTTCTTCTTTTTTGTTCGTCATTTTTTTCTTCTTTTTCTTTTTTATTCGTCATTTTTTCTTCTTTTTCTTTTTTGTTTGTCATTTTTTCTTCTTTTTCTATTTTGTACGTCATTTTTTCTTCTTTTTCTTTTTTGTTCGTCATTTTTTTCTTCTTTTTTGTTCGTCATTTTTTCTTCTTTTTCTTTTTTGTTCGTCATTTTTTCTTCTTTTTCTTTTTTGTTTGTCATTTTTTCTTCTTTTTCTATTTTGTTCGTCATTTTTTCTTCTTTTTCTCTTTTGTTCGTCATTTTTTCTTCTTTTTCTTTTTTCTTCGTCTTTTTTCCTTCTTTTTCTTTTTTATTCGTCTTTTTCCTTCTTCTTCTCCTTATACTTTTTCTTCTTTTTTCTTCTTCTTCATCTTTTTTGTTTGTCTTTTTTTATCTTCTTCTTTCTTTTTCGTTCGTCTTTGGTCACAAAAGTTTGAGTCATGGCAAAGGTTTGGAAAAAGGTGTATTTGAGAGAGTGGGAGAAATGCTATATGGAAAATACACAGAAATAAGTGGTAAGAAAAGCACGTGTTCACAAAACAGGTATCTTACAAAGGTTGAAAACAAAAGAATACTTGTTCTGAGGATAAGTGTCGTTGCAAAACAAAAGGAATTCAGGGAGCGTCTGAAAGGCAATAAAGGCTTTGATGAATACAAAAGACATTAGGATGAGTCATTTCCACTTGTCAGTGACTAAGACAAAAGACCGGACATGGGATTGAGTTAAGATGTTTAGGAGTGAGAGTTAGTAATGTGTACTCTGCCCATTCCTATTTAGTTAACCAATCCCATGTTTCTATTTGTTTATTAACAGACAACCTCCAAGGGATGCAACATTGCGGCGATGGGACAGGGGCTGGAGCTTGGTAGACAGAGCAGGGATCTATTAGAACTCTTTTATTTATTTTGGAGTGTTTGATTCATTAATAATCTCATGTCAACTTTAAAAGAACAAATCTCACAGAATATCTCTATATATAAAACTTAATTTCTGTATGTTTGTGTGTTCCCTATAGAAATAAAGGTCAGAGAATCTACATAAAATCTAAAACTGTATTCTTATGTAAAATTTACCAGGGAAGATAATGGAAGTGTTCCCGAATCTCTAAATGCAACCCTAAGGAGGTTATGAGGGCATAACACCCTTAAAACTTCAAATATATCTTATTTTTATAAAATTTTGTGGGGAAGACAATGGAAGTGGTCCCAAATCTCTAAGTGCCCCTCCAACCTAAGGGAGCTATGAAGGCCGAATTTCCTTTAAAATATATTTTTTTTTTGATGAAATTTGTATCATATGTATAAAATTCTTTGGAGAAGACAATGGAAGTGATCCCGAATCTCTACGTTATCCTCTACGCGCTTCAACCTCTGAGTGACCTATGGGGACAGAATCCCATTAAATCTTCAAATACGTACATCCGATTTTAATGAAATTTTAATGAAATTTAAACCAAATTTAAATTATATGTACAAGACACTAATTCAGAGAGTTTTTCAACATTTCAGCTTTTTCTGACTATAATAGGGGGCGAAATGAGAGGAGGGGGGGGGGGTGCAGTAAAAATAAAGGAAGTAATATGGTGTTAGTACATAGTAGTGATCCTCATTCGATCCCGAGCAACGTCGTGTCACCCTGTTAACATAAATTAGAAAAAAAATGTGATCAATTGTGTAACCTATTGAGCTCGCGTTAAATTGTTTCAATTAGGATAAAGTGAGTTTGCAAAGCCAGTTAAACTTTTTTTAATCAAAAGACAAAATTCCAAATTAGTCTACACTCGCTATCTCTCTCCTTTTCTACACTCACTTTCCCTTTCCAGTTTTGGTTTAAGTAGCCTTACTAGCTATGGTGATATTTCCTTTTTTTTATAGTCGACACTTCCAATCTTAAGGTTTATAGTTGCAATACTCAACAGCATCATTGTCCTTTCGTCAATAGAGAAAGAGAGATGAGGAAGCGGGTTAAATGAAGCGATAATGTAGGGAAAGTGAGAGAAAAGCTGACAGAGAGAGAGAGAGTAGCAGTAGTCGCTTCCTTCGGTGGGTGATATGTAGTATCATGCAAATACTAAAAAACATTATAACTTTCTAATAATATAGAGATTAAAACCAAACTCAAACAATTCAACTGGCAGTTAATTACAGATCAAGCTGAAGATTTGCTTTGGTCTGGCCAATTAAATTAAAGAAATAAACATGTTTGTTTTTTAAAATTTTTATTTACTTTAATTTAAGTATTTGTCTGAATTTCAAACCACATTCCTTTTAAAAAAGTATTCATTGTTTCCCCCATATTTACTTCACGGATAAAGGAATGTTTTGATTTCCAATCTTTCTCAAAAAAGTTATTCTTATCTTTTTATTTTAATTATTAATTTTTTTTTCATACGTGGCTTTTTTAAATCTATTTATTCACCCCAAACAAGGCACATTTCCACTGACTTGTAAGGGGCTACTGAGAATTAGGGGCCATACCGACAGATAGATCCTAAGTGCAGAGTTGTGCAGCGAGATGTTTGTTCACATTACATTTAAATTTCTGATTGTTGGTACAGTCAAGGAAACAGGAAGCAGGGAGGGAATTCAGTTCAGCATCTGGGGTCAGGTGTATTTACATCTAGGGGACAGCAGGACAGCAAGTTCATCGGAGCACATTCCATTAAAGTACTTGTAAAAAAAGCCCACGGATGCAACACTGCTGGATTAAATGAAGCGATAATGTAGGGAAAGTGAGAGAAAAGCTGACAGAGAGAGATAGAGAGTCACAAATACTAAAAAAAACAGTAGGAAATACTAAAACACCATAACTTATATAAATTAAAACCAAAATCAAACAATTCAACTGGCAGTTAATTACAGATCAAGCTGATTGATAGCTGATTGCTGAAGTTAAATATATCACTTAAAGATTTGTTTTAATCAATACTTTTGTCCATATGCCTAGTAAAATAGCTGCCGCCTGAAATATTGGCGAATCAAAGATCTGAAAAGAAATAAACAGATGTTACGGTTAATTCTTGCTATAACCTCGTTTTTATCGTTTTAGCCTTTTGTTTTCTAAAAATAGATATATCGACATATTCTCACATCACTATCTAAAGTTGAATTAAATAATACATTGTGGCAGCTTTGAAATTATTGTGAAATACATATATGAATCAACTGAGATTTTTTAATTGTAAGGTAGGCTCCCTTTACTGGGCTAGAAAACTTCTCATAATCTGCTAGTATACTATATGTCTATCCAGCCACCAATTGCCCGTGCATGGAGTATTGTTGTCATATCTGGACTGGTGTACCAACCACTAGCCTCTTCCTCTTGCAGAAAAAAGTTTCTAACCTCATAGGTGCTATACTGTCTGCCAAGCTCCAGCTCCTGTCGCATCACCACAGTTTTTTACAAGTACTTCCATGGAATGTCTTTTGGTGAACTTACTGCACTTGAACCCCCTCGTCGTAATACTGGAAGGTGACAGTGGCTAATGGAAATCGCTCCAGACAAGGCATGAAGCCACTTGATGTAAGGAGCTAACAAGAACGAAATATGATTATCGCAAAGACAGGAGATGCCTATTGGCCTTAGTCTTGAAAACACCAAGATTATAGGTAGGAGGAAAACAGTCAGCAGGAAAAGAGTTCCACAAGCTTGCAGTTCTTTGAAAGAAGGTATTGGAATTTTGAGGTATAAAACAGTGAAATGATGCTGGAACAAAAGAAGCGGGGAATAGATCACATAATTCTGAAGAACACATGCCACAATAATATTTATAGAAAAGACTGAGACTAGCAACATCACGTCTGTGAGAGAGAGATAGAGAGTGGATGCAGAGAAGAAAAAAGGGTGGGGCCAATCAAATGACAGATACGTGTCTGCACCTTATCAAGAACCCTTAAATGGGACAGGACAGAGATTCACCAGGGAGATGATGGTGGCTAAGTGGGTAACGACACAAACTGACGACCTGGGTGTGCCAAGTTCAAACCCAGTTCGTTCCACAGAAACAGTTTCACTTAGGATGTTGGCAACCTTCACGTGATCCCTCCCGTTTTCCATATATATATATATATATATATATATATGATGGACTCTCCCGTCGATTGCGACGTATGAGGTTCCAACAACTTTCATTTGTGTTTAGATCGTTCATGACACCTGAGTCCGGCAAGAGACCTGCAAGGAAAGCCGCAGACAGTGCAAGAGTGTGAGTAATCGGATGCCAGGTGTGGAGCACTCTCTCTAGCTTTTCGCCTAACTCTGGCAGTTCTCATATTATCCACACAGGTCTCGTTGAATCTCTCCAGTCCAATGCAACAAGCTGCTCGCCATGTCTTCCTGTCTTTTGTACAGTCTTCAAAGTTTTTTGGGGGTACTCCAATTGCCGTCAGCGCATCTTTCAATTTATCCTTGTACCTCAGCAAGGGCCGACCAACATTCCTGTTACCACAAGCTAACTGACTGTACATCAGTGCTTTAGGTATCCTCCCTTCGTCCATTCTTGCTACATGACCAGCCCATCGCAATTGAGACTGCAACAGGAAACTTTCAATTCCACCAATATGGCATCTGTTGTAAAGATCGATGTTAGCGACTTTGTCCTTCAAACTAAGTCCACATATTGTCCTATATATATATATATATATATATATGTATATATATATATATACTAGCTCTGAACGAAACATCCAAAATGGCGTATTAGTGGGTTCCCCCACGTGTGAGTTTGCTCTTTTCTTTGTTTTTCGTTTGGTTTCACCCAAAAATGAACCACTGTATAGTGTAGGTTTTTTCAAGACACTTTAATCCAAGAACTTTTTACTCTTTGTGAATTTTTTCTGATGATTTTTGTAATCTTGCAGAGACGATATTGACATAAAAATGTTGTTTGGCACAAGACAAATGAAACGGACCGTAAAAATAAAAAATAAATCTCACAAAAATGTTATGTTTTTTGGAAATGTGAAAAAATAAAAATAATAAAATAAAAACATGGTTATTGGAATATAATATGAACCTGACTTATATTTGCTCTGTTGTCAATAATTGACAATCATCGAGCTGAATCTTTTTGGGAGACTGCAAAGTAAAAGGGCACTGATAGTATATGCTAATACATATATTGTCATTAATAATTTTATATATATATATATAGTCTCGGAAGTTTCTCAACCATTAAAACTATATAAAAAAAAAAAAAAAAAAAAACTTATAGTCTCAAGTCTTCCAGTGGAAAATCACTCATGTAAGTCAATTTATTTTTTACAGTTATTATATTAGTTTGTTTCTAACACTATTTTAAGGGATCATCAGTTGTTTACCATGAAAAACTGTTTCGGGAATATATATATATATAAGGTTGATACAACAAAAGATATAAGAGGCAACTAATATCTTTAATTAGTGAACATCCGGATCCTGAGGAGAAGATTTTCTTTGAAAACTCATGAGTTAAGGACTTTAAAGTACTTTTCTTGAACATTGACTTCTAATAAAATTTGATTCGCACCTTATTTTATTCTTTCACTTTATCTGGTGCTATATATATATATATATATATATATATATATATATATATATATATGATCTGAGGTTACGATCGGATTCTAACTCTGCCTGATGAGATCTCAGTTTATAGTAACTGTTGATCGATAACATCGACATGCCAGTGTCGCAGATTTTGTACATATCTGTGTAAATAAAAAAATTATCGTATATAAAGCTCTATTTTGATATTGAGCACTTTTTATAAACCCGGTTAAAATTCTCTGAATTACCACCCTGTGGATATTTTTACCTGGATTATTACCATTATTATATATATATATATATATATATATATATATATATATATATATATATATATATATATATATATATATATATATATATATATATTAACTTGTTACAAATATCCAGGGGGTATGAATCCGAAGGAAGTTGAAACCGGGTTTATGAGAGTGCTCAATGAAAATTCAGAGCAAAATATAATGGAATAAAATCAAAAAAAAAAAAATATATATATATATATATATATATATATATATATATATATATATATATATATAGAGAGAGAGAGAGAGAGAGAGAGAGAGAGAGAGAGAGAGAGAGAGGGGGGGGAGAGAGAGAGAGATTACTTCTGTCTACAATTAAGTGGTACGCTTGTTATTTATTTGTTTATTTGAAGTGAATTTGGGCCGCCGATACAACAGCAGACGATTGACCGGAAAATGCTGTGCAGTAAGTTTGCCACTCTGTGCTGCTTGACGTCAGCGCAGAAAGGAGGGACGACGAGGCACTTAAACAACAGAAAGAAGAAGTCACGTGTCGCCCTCTGTTGGCGGCGGCGTGGTAATAAAAGTGCACTTGCAGTTACCATAGCAACGCAACAACAACGATTACTGAATGACTGTTTGACATCAGAGCGAGCGGAAAATAAAAGCAGACTTGTTTACCAAGGTGTGGTTAAAATGAACGAAACGTATCTATTATGTAGACGTCATTGAAAACGTATCTGTTTGAAAGAGTGTTGGGGGGGGAGAAAGAATAATTGCTTAAGAGAAGAAGAAGAAGAAGAAGAAGAAGAAGAAGAAGAAGAAGAAGAAGAAGAAGAAGAAGAAGAAGAAGAAGAAGAAGAAGAAGAAGAAGAAGAAGAAGAAGAAAGATGCTTGATTATATCTTTTTTTATATTTTCAATTTTCCTAATAATCTTTTTGGTGTCAAAATCAAAAAAAAAAAAAATTAATTACTGTTTCATAAGTATCACAAGAACTTTCGATTCTTCGTCGAATCATCTTCAGGTGACTAAGTATGGAGTATTGTTGTCACATCTGGGCTGGTGCACCATCCACCAGTCTCTCCCTCTTAGACAAGGTCCAAAAAATAGTATCTAATCTAATAGGCCCCTCACTATCCACCAAGCTCCAGCCCCTGTCCCATCGCCGCAATGTTGCATCCTTGTGATTGTTTTACAAGTACTTCAATGGAATGTGCTCCGACAAGCTTTCTGCTCTGGTGCCCCCTCGACGTAAATACACTCGACCAATCAGCTAAATCCCATCCATTCACTGTGGGGGTCCCCAAATGCCGGAGAGCTTTCTACTTCAATAGCTTCTTTCCTAGAGCTACCGGTCTTTGGAACTCCCTCCCTGCTTCCTGTTCTCCTGACTGTACCGACATGCAGAAATTGAAAACTAATGTGAACAAGAATCTCGCTGCACAGCTCCCAATTTAGGATGATCCCCTTAAACTTCACCCTAATTCTCAGTAGCCCCTTACGTCTACAGTTGCAACTTGCCTTGTTTGGGGCGAACTATGTTAAAGAAACCTAGATGAAAAGAAGAGAATTAAAAAAAACTACCTACAAGGAGGAGGAGGAGGAGGAGGAGGAGGGAGATGAAGAGGAGGATGACGGCCTTCGATAGGAGAGGGGGGAAGGGAGAGGGTAACTGCCTATAAGGAAGAGGAGGGGGGAGGGAGAAGAGGATGGTAAGTGTCTATGAGAAGGAGCAGAAAAAAAGAAGGCGGAGGGGAGAGCAGGACAATTCTTTTCAATAAGGAATGTAAGGGGGGGGGGATAACTACCCACAAGAAGAAGGAGAAAGAGGATGAAGAGATGAATAACTACCTACGAAAAAGAAAGGATGAGGATGATAATAAAACAACCCTTTTTGAGTCCTTATTTACTTGCATCTCCACGAGGGCAGAGTTAGACACAGGGTCGGTTTTTCATGTGGGGGAAATCCAACTCCCCCAAAAAGGGGCACTCTAGATTGGGACAAAAATTTATATTGACTCAGTCTAGAAGGATTCGCCCTTCACTGACCGAGGACAGAAAAGATGAAGTTTAGTTTCAGAACAGATACTACACTTTGCTCCTAGCTAAAAAGTCAAACGGTAAAGTCAAAACCAACATCTTTTTGCATTATTTGATGCCAAAATGTCAAAATATTAAAATGATGGTATTATTTGATGTCAAAATGTCAAAATATTAAAATGATGGTATTATTTGATGTCAAAATGTCAAAATATTAAAATGATAGTATTATTTGATGTCAAAATGTCAAAATATTAAAATGATGGTATTATTTGATGTCAAAATGTCAAAATATTAAAATGATGGTATTATTTGATGTCAAAATGTTAAAATATTAAAATGATGGTATTATTTAATGCCAAAATGTCAAAATATTAAAATGATAGTATTATTTGATGTCAAAATGTCAAAATATTAAAATGATAGTATTATTTGATGTCAAAATGTCAAAATATTAAACTGATGGTATTATTTGATGTCAAAATAACAAAATATTAAACTGATGGTATTATTTGATGTCAAAACACAAAAGCGTGTGGAGCCGATCCTAGAGTCTACAATCGTAAAAATCTGCAAACACTCGTCTAGCTAGAACCACAGTAAACTCTTTCATTTCTTCCTCTGTGTACCTAGAGCTAAACTGAATTTCCATGAGCAGAGTTTCTTTCCAAGAACTGCCTGTCTGTGGAACGTAATACCACGGAGCTGCTTCCTATCTGACTACAGCATTGTCGTTTTAAAGTCGAATGTTAACAAGTTGTCCCTCCCCCCCCCCCAATGGGATTACACTTTTTTTAGGCGATTCCGTGTGAACACCTTGAAAAACTTGGCGGATAAAAAAAGAGCTCAAGCGACAGGCTGTAGGCGGCCTCATGGAAGCACCTTCCGCTGAACCCCCCCCCCCCAATGAGAGTACACTTTTTTTTAGTTAATTCCATGTGAACACCTTAAAAAACTTGAATCCATCCCATTCTATGGATCAGACTCTTGGACAACAAATTTTGCTCAATCTAGGAAACTATTATGGATTAAAAACTTAGAGATTGTCCCCCTTTTTGGGGAGTCGGATATGCCCCACATAACAAACTTACTTTGTGTCTAACTTTGCTCTCGTGGTTGAATTTCAACAAAACTTGGTATGAAGATATACTATAAGGTAGGCAGTGTTGGGGGGAGGGGGGTATATAAACTAGACCTAATTTCAACCTAAAGGTTATGAAAGATAGTAAAATAAGGTCAAAGGAGCGATATGGCTGTTTTTGTTTTAATTTAAAAAAGGATTTTTTTTTTCATTGTTATTGGTAATTGTTTCAAAAACAACACTGAAACTAGTTCAAACAGTCAGCTCTCTTTTTTTGTCTGTTTATTATATTGAACCAGTTTACAGAGAAAGGGGAAGGAGGGGACAGTCAAAGGGAGAAATTTGAGAGAGGGGTAGATAATCAGAGAGAGAGAGAAGTTTTAAAAGAAAAACGGTGCTTCTACATTATGGCAACGAATTAAATTTCCTTCCTTATTTCTAAAAGAGTGAATCGAAAGGGGAGATAATTCAAATTTTTTTTTTACGGCGACTCATAGCGAAATGATTATGTTCAAATGTTTTCTTACAGGGAAATCGTAACACAGATGGAGAAGCAAGAGAATTTGTAAAAAGATACACGGCTGAAATAATAACGTTATAATTTAGAAAGCCATTCTTAACATGGGGAGGTAGGGTTTCATTAACTATTCTGTACTTTCAGCTTACAAAGTAATAAACAAAAGATACCGTAAAAATTAAGAAAAGGATTAAGTCGCAGTTTGAATTATCTCCCCTTCCGAAAAAAAATCCAAATTATCTCCCCTTTCGATTCGCTCTTCTTAAAATAAGGAAGGAAATTTGGTTTGTTGTCATAATGCAGAAGCACCAGAAAAATTTTACACACTTTTTAAACTCTTCTATTTTATTACCGATGTCCCCCTCTCCCGTGCGATGCCAGGTATCACTGCTGATAGCTTATAGAATAGACAAGTCGATTTTTATTCAGAAAGAAGTTTGGAACCTTTTTTGACATTTCCACAATCTTCAACAAAAACTGAATGAGAAAAATAAACGAAATATTTGTAAGTAATAGAGGTTGATCTGAACAGTAGAAGCAATAAGATACGACGGCAGAGTATGGATTGAATCGTCGTTGCCTAAAAATAACTTCTACTGCATTCAGCAACAAAGCTTCGTTGACAGTAAATTTGAAGACGTGAATCCTGCTCGGAACCAAATGCCAGATTTGATCTGTAGACGTCATTTGGGAAAAGAAAAAAAAAATGTTGCAGTTTGTAAAACTTCGTTGTTGCAAAAACAATAACAGCGGCCTAAGACTCCAACCGCTCCTCAACATGGCAGGACTGTGGTAACGAGTATTGATTTACTCCTCTCCAGGAGTTAGGCACAAGGCCAGTTTTTATCTTACTCCCACAAGTAAGATGTGACCCAAGGTCGGGTCGGGAAAGTGGGGTTTAAAAATTGCCTGGGCAGCCCCATCGGCATTCCCCGGTAGGGGCGCCTCAGGCAGTAAGCAATAAATTTACTCCTCCCCAAAGAGGGGAGGCAAAGCCTGGGAGGGTGGACCTCCTAGAACTGCACAGGACAGACCCATAAACCGGCGTAAATCAAGCCCCGAAGGTCAAGACAATGCCAGTCTATGGGGTGCAGTATCCATCGGAACAGATACTACACTTTGATCTTAGCCAAGACTGTGGTAACGAGTAGCGTCAGAGCTATGCCATCGGGAAAATTGGTCTGACACCCAGGGTCGCATCCCGGTTAAAGGGGCTTAGGTTAAAGCCAAAGGTGTCAGCATCGCAATCTTGCAGCCTCCGCGAAATATTTGTAAGCAACACAAGTTTATTTGAACAGTAAAAGCAATAATAAGATACGACGATGGAATTCGAACCGTAACCCTAAAAATAACTTCCACTGCATTCTATAAAAAAAACTTTGTTAAAAGTAAATTTGAAGATGTGGATCCTGTTTGGAACTGAATGCCAGATTTGTTCTGTAGACGTTATTCAAAAAAAAAAGGTGCGATTTCTGTTTCAGTTCACTCGAGTGAACTTTGACCTTGCCAATTGTGTAATCATCATTAACTAGCAGTGTGTTACTATAGACTACCTCCCACCCCAGTAACCGGGACCACCGGAAATCATTATCTCCGAAGTAAATTACAATATGAATGGACCCATTGTGCTGCACAGACAAAGTGACGCCATCAGTTAGCCATTACTAGCTGGGGGAAGGGTCAAGATAGAGAATGCCTAAATACACGCACACACATATATATATATATATATATATATATATATATATATATGACATGCTGATGACGGCTGGGAGCCAGAAACACATGTCCACAGATATATATATGTATAATAAATATTTGTTTTGTTTATTATCTATGTACGTATATGTTTCGTCCTTTATAATCGGGACTCATCAGCATAGAGATATGACTATTCACTACTGGTCATGCGATTCGAAACCCCGGATTCCGAGTATTTTACAACTCAAATCCTGACATCTAAAACCACTCGGCCAACACTGAATAGCGAATAAACAGTGATAATTTTAACACTTTATCCAGCGTCTTGATGTCATAAGAGCGTTCCACTTAATGAAAGGAACAACGCATATATATATATATATATATATATATATATATATATATATATATATATATATATATATCGGCCACTAATCTGATTTAATTAGTAGTAATTAATATTAACTTATTTTAATTAAACGAAACTATAAATTCTCATGACTTTAGATTATTCCATTAGAGTAATAATAAATAATAAGAATAATAAATAATTGTAAACAGATAAACTTAGATAAGACAAATGTTGAATTCACTACCATAAACCGTATTTTCGGATTTTATCTTACGCAATAATCTTACTTATAATAATAATAATAATAATAATAATAATAATAATAATAATAATAATTATTATCCACCTTAATTTAAAACCTTTATTAACCACTTGCTATTTCAACTTTTATTTTTTTTTGTCTGTTATTGTTTTCTCATGAATATCTTAGACGTAGTTCCGTGTGATAAATTCAAAATGGTGGCTTGATTGAAATTCTGTCATCCTATTATCGGAGGGGGGAATCATGTGTGAGTGTTGTCTGCTTTCTGTTCTTTTTCCATGAACTTTCTGCACGATATAACATCTTTATAGATGCCCTTTATTTTGGTTTCTGAAGAGCAGCATGTAATTGTGCTTAATTGTAGCATATTGCACGTTGCAAAACAATTGTAAGACCATCGTAAATTCTGCCATTGCAAAAATAAATGATATGAGTAAAAATTGAAATTTTGTTATTGGAATTTTAAATAATCATTATATATATATATATATATATATATATATATATATATATATATATATATATATATATATATATATCAAATATAAACCAAAAGTAAACTTTTAGTAAATAGGACCTATAGTGAAACGGTTACGCTCAATATACGAGATAGAGCAATTATAAAGATAGAAGAAATAAGAGTGATAAACATGTTCGAATGTCCAAATTTATTTCAAATTTCGATTGTTCAATGCAAGGTGTATTCTGTAATAAACCAGTGTTTATTGTTCTTTCCTTAAGCCAAGGCTTTTCAAAGATCGAAATCTTATCATCAGAGGAGAAATACAGATAGATAAGTTGGCTGTAGAAAAAGCCAAAGTTCAAATATTTTAAAAATATCAAAAATATTAAAAATGAGGTGAAAAAAGTTCGTGTAAAAAGGATATATATATATAAAGTCAAAAGTATAGACTTGTGTAGAGTATAAATGGACAATAGAAAAAATGAACAATTGAAACAATGGACAATAGAAAAGGAAGCTGGTATAAAATATTAATTATGTCAAAGAAAACATAAAAAACTATTTGTATTATTTGGATTATTCATCTTAGATGTTATTCTCACAAAGTTTCGGCCGATGTAACCTCCGACCTTCTTCAGGTGTATCTTGTTGAACTCAAGAATCTTTCTGACGAACTCAGGAATCTGTACGGAATTTCGAACGGAACCGTTTATTTAATTAATGGGGGTAGATTGTTCTTGTTCCGTTAGCCATGACCGAGTAGAAGTCTTAAGCAATTTGTAATTATATTCTTAGTATCGCCTGTATTGAACCTTCAACCTCCAGAAGAATGTCACTAAGAACTGATTATTACCTGGTACTTTACTTAATACGTTGAAGGTTCAATCCTCAATGTGGGTAGACGTCTTAAGTAATTTGCAATTGTATCGTTCGCATTTTCGCCAGCGTAGCTAAGCTCTCTCCAACTTGACTCAGTATTTAACCCTAACCCTAATCTCCCACCGCAGGATGATGTGACAAAGTTTGTTTTTTTTGTTTTTTTTAAGGAAATCGCTTCAGACAAGGCATGAAGCCACTTGATGCAAGGAGCTAAACAAAAAAAATACTACTTCAAGGTAAAAAAAACTAGCCAACGATAAGCGTTAGATGGATAGATTCCGACCCAGAAAACAGCATTTCTTCCCCCTTTGTCAGAAACATCGCTCATGGAATGTGAGGACTAAAGGACAAAATAAGGGAAGCAAGAGTAACGAGGCTGCCGAAAGTAAACCCAAGGTCCACTTTCTACTCTCCTTGAAAATGAAAGTTGAAAAGTGAGATTTGATAGGCCAGCACACAAGAGGTAGCACACTCGCCCCCCCCCCCCCAGCCTGAGTAGCTCCATAAGCATTCCCCGGTAGGAGCACCTCAGGCAGTTAGCGATAAAGTAACCGCTTCTTAAAGAAAGAAGCTTGGGAAGGTGGACCTCCTCGGCCTATCCAAAACCATACATCAGCTCGACAGATGCAAGGCCACTGCTGTCACAGTGACCCATACTCTGTTGGACTGATTGTCGAAGACGTATCTTTTACTGGTATGCATAGCATCTGAATGTAGCTCTTTGCTACTTGACTCGGTATTTACATCCCCCCTACCGTGGAAAGATGTGACACAAGTTTTGAAAGTGGGATTTGACTGGCTAAAACACAAGAGGTAGCGCACCCTGGCCCTACAAAAAATGCCTGAGTAGCTCCATAAGCATTCCCCAGTAGGAGCACCTCAGGCAGTTAACGATAAAGTAAGCGCTTCGTAAAGAAAGAAGGTAAAGCTTGGGAGGGTGGACCTCCTCGGCCTATCCAAAACCATAATACAGACCGACAGATGTAAGGCCATCATTGTCACAGTGACCCATACTCTGTCAGACTGATTGTCAGAGACGTATCTTCGACTGGTATGATACTTTCCACCGCAGGAAGATGTGGCACAAGGGTGAAAGGTGGAAAGAATCAAGCCAGCGCACTTAAAGAAAGGACACTCTAGTCTATTAAAATTTGCCTGGGCAGTCCCGTCGGTATTCCCCGGTCAGAGTGCCTCAGGCAGTTAGTAATAAACTAACTCCTCCATAAAGATGGGAGGCAAGGTCTGGGAGGATGGACCTCCTAGGACTACCCAGGACTAATACCTTAGCCCGACAGATAAAAGGGCACCGAAATGGTCTAATTTCTGCCAGATTGATTGTCGAGAACGGATCCTCGACTGGTATATACAGGTCAGCAAGTACTTCTGCTACTTGACTCCCTGAGTGGATTGCAGTCAAAATATTATATACTTATCGGAAGAGTCCATTATGGATTGCAGTCAAAGTATTATATTCTTATCGGAAGAGTCCATTGTGGATTGCAGTCAAAGTATTATATACTTATTGGAAGAGTCCATTGTGGATTGCAGTCAAAGTATTATATACTTATCGGAAGAGTCCATTGTGGATTGCAGTCAAAGTATTATATACTTATCGGAAGAGTCCATTGTGGATTGCAGTCAAAGTATTATATACTTATCGGAAGAGTCCATTGTGGATTGCAGTCAAAGTGTTATATACTTATCGGAAGAGTCCATTGTTGATTGCAGTCAAAGTGTTATATACTTATCGGAAGAGTCCATTGTGGATTGCAGTCAAAGTATTATATACTTATCGGAAGAGTCCATTGTGGATTGCAGTCAAAGTATTATATTCTTATCGGAAGAGTCCATTGTGTATCGAAATAGGGATGCTACCACAACAACAAGCAACAACAACAAAAAGAAAATAATAAACAAAGAAAAAGTGGAACAACATTTTTGAAATTTTTATTTTGACAACATAAAAGATTGCAAATTTGCGTTATAGCCAGGATTGTTGAGTCAGAGTCTGACCTTATACGTTTTGACTCAGCAACCGTGGTTATAGCCTGTGATTGGACGCATAGGACGAAATCTACTTACATGTGGTACATTCTGAATGACGTAATACGGTCGGGAAGCCGCAGGCCCCGACCACAACCTTTGGGTTTCAGTCTGTTCCTGGGCAGGTCCTGTGGATCCTGTGGACCAGGCCCCTTGTATACGTCGACGACGACGATTGGCATTCTCACTCATCCAAACTGAAATAAAGAAACAGAACAAAGAATTTAACATCAACTTCAAAACATTAATAAAAATTAATTAAAGTAATATACAGAAATGCTGCGAGATATGCGCCCTGCAAGGTATATGCCACGCGAGGTATGCACCCTGCGTTATGAACCCTTTTTAATTTATTTTTATGGAAATCGCTCTAGACAAGGCATGAAGCCACTTGATGTAAGGAGCTATCAAGAATGAAAGATGATTATCGCAAAGACAGAAGATGCCTATTGACCTTAGTATTGAAAAGATCAAGACTATACGTAGGAGGAAAACAGTCAGCAGGATGAGAGTTCCACAAGCCTGCAGTTCTTGGGAAGAAGCTACTGAAATAGGAAACTGTTTTATAACGAGGTATCAAAACAGCGAATTGGTGAAGACCACTAGACCAACGAGTCAAACAAGCTGGAAAAAAGGAAACAGAGAATAGATCACACAATTCCGAAGAACACATGCCATAATAGTATTTATAGAAAAGACTGAGACTAGCAACATCACATCTGTGAGAGAGAGGGTGTAGAGAAGAAGAAAGAGTAGGGCCAATCAAATTACAGATACGTTTCTGCACCTTATCAAGAACCCTCAAATGGGGCAGAGATTCACCAGCCGAAATAAGAAAACAGTACTCTATTAATTTAAAAAAAAATGTTTATTCATCTCCAACAAAGAATATTGCCACTGAAGCGAAAAGTGATAGGGTCATATTTATAAGGGGCAACCTGGTTGGTGAGTTTGGCAGCAAGAAGTTTGAGTTTAAAATAGCATTTTCATTGGTCTGTCATGCTCAAGTTTAAAATAGCATTTTCATTAGTCTGTCATGCTCAAGTTTAAAATAGCATTTTCATTAGTCTGTCATGCTCAAGTTTAAAATAGCATTTTCATTAGTCTGTCATGCTCAAGTTTAAAATAGCATTTTCATTGGTCTGCCATGTTTAAGTTTAAAATAGCATTTTCATTGGTCTGTCATACTCAAATTTAAAATAGCATTTTCATTGATCTGTCATGCTCAAGTTTAAAATAGCATTTTCATTGGTCTGTCATGCTCAAGTTTAAAATAGCATTTTCATTGGTCTGTCATTCTCAAGTTTAAAATAGCATTTTCATTGGTCTATCATGCTCAAGTTTAAAATAGCATTTTTATTTGTCTATCATGCTCAAGTTTAAAATAGCATTTTCATTGATCTGTCATGCTCAAGTTTAAAATAGCATTTTCATTTGTCTATCATGCTCAAGTTTAAAATAGCATTTTCATTGGTCTGTCATTCTCAAGTTTAAAATAGCATTTTCATTGGTCTATCATGCTCAAGTTTAAAATAGCATTTTCATTGGTCTGTCATTCTCAAGTTTAAAATAGCATTTTCATGGGTCTATCATGCTCAAGTTTAAAATAGCATTTTCATTGGTCTATCATGCTCAAGTTTAAAATAGCATTTTCATTGGTCTGTCATGCTCAAGTTTAAAATAGCATTTTCATTGGTCTGTCATTCTCAAGTTTAAAATAGCATTTTCATTGGTCTATCATGCTCAAGTTTAAAATAGCATTTTCATTGGTCTATCATTCTCAAGTTTAAAATAGCATTTTCATTGGTCTGTCATTCTCAAGTTTAAAATAGCATTTTCATTAGTCTGTCATGCTTAAGTTTAAAATAGCATTTTCATTGGTCTGTCATGCTTAAGTTTAAAATAGCATTTTCATTGGTCTGTCATGCTCAAGTTTAAAATAGCATTTTCGTCGCTAAACTCGCAAATTGCATGAAGATATTTAAAAAATATTTGTTGTTGTTGACTGTTACTTCCACTATCTTAAGCGTGGTCAAGTAAACGCGACGGCCATTGCTACAGCATTTGAAAAAACACAAACAAAAGAGCTGAATCAACGCTATTTAGAGCCAGTGAACCCAAACTATTCATAGGAGGTCCCTGCCCCCACCCAACTTCTAAAAGCCTCCTTTCCGTTTTCTCGCTCTCTCTCTCTGCCTCCCCTTCTTTACCTCTTTCTATCCTCCCCATCTCTCTTTTTTTTTTCTTTCATTTCTTTCTCTCTCCTCCCCCTCTCTCTCTCTACCTCTCTCCCCTTTCTCTTCATCTCCCTCATTCTCTCTCCTTCTACATCTCTCATCTCTTCCCCCTTTTATCTCCCCCCCTCTCGCTCTCTCCCTCTCTCTTTCTCTACGTCTCTCCCACTTCCCTTTCTCCCTCATTTGTCTCCTCTTTTATCTCCTTACCTCTCCCCCTCCCCTCTCCCACGCACCTTTCTCTCTCTATATCCCTCTTCCTCCCCTTTTCTCGCCCATCTATATCTCCTTTTTATCTCTCTCCTTCCCCTCTCTCTTTCACTCTCCTTTTTTTTCTCTCTCTCTCTCTATTCCCCTTCTCCCCTTTCTCTCTTATATCTCTCCTCTTCTCTCTCTCTTCCTCCCCCTTTTTTCTCTCTCCTTCTTCTCTCTCTCTATTCCTTTCTCCCCTTACTCTCTTATCTTTCTCTCCTTTTACCTCTCTCCCCCTCTCTCTCCCCCTCATTCTCTCTTTTTCTATCTTTATCTCTACCTCTCTCTCCCATTTTATCTTTCTCTCTCCCCTCTCCCTACCTCTCTCACTCTCTTACACACACACGCACGCAGAACACACATGCCAGGATAATGAAGAAGAAATAACATTTTATCGATCTGTAATAGCAACATCCTTTCTCCATCTAAAAATAGACCGAATGCAAGCAGCAGACCAAGGGTTGGGAGCGAAGATATTATTTCAGACCTAAGAAAAGGTCTCAACCAAGTTCACGCCATTAAAAGAACCGGTCTTCATGTTAAACTTTTGTGGTTATTTCGTACCAACATCAGACAGGCAGTCTTGGGCATGCTGATGTGTCCAGTTCTTTGTCGGTCTGATGTATGATCCTGTGCTGTTCTAGAAGGTCTACCTTCCCAAACGTTACCTCCTCACCCTTTGAGAAAGGATTGGTTTGTTGGTAATCGCCTGAGGCGCCCCTACCGGGGAATGCCGACGGGACTGCCTGGTTAATATTTGTTCGACCAGAGTGTTCTTCTTCTAGGGCGCTGGCTTTTCAAATCCCACTTTTTCGACCCTGAGGCACATCTTCCCGGGCGATAAATAAATTCAGTTTAAATTTTCGCTAAAGATATTTCATGAGATATGGCAGCAGCAGTAAACAAAGTACAAACGCGAATTCTGATTTCAGCCCCGCGAAGTACGTTTCGACGGAATCTCGGTACTTTTCCCAAGCGACTTGTCGTTACTTCAAGTAATGAGGTTTTAACATACACACAAACAAAATTTAAAACAGATCTATTTGATATGTGACTTCTCGGCCGTCAGGCTATTTTTTAAAAAGGGTTTCGGGGGAAAGGTCTTACTAACAAGTTTCTTTTTTTCCTTTGTCCTGCTGCTCATTCTATTCCAATGAATTTGTACACACACACACACACACACCCACAATATATATATATCATGTAAAGCTGGACGGATCCAAAACATTAGGTCAGACACTCTACCTGAGAAATTGGTCATTCCAAAACTTGATACCCTAATAAGGGCAAACCGTCTTCGCTGAGCCGGGCATGTTGAAAGAAGCAAAGGTTATATCAACACATGCAGAAATCTAAGGCTGGACAGCAAAAAGAAAGCTGGGCGCCCTAGCAAGACGTTGAAAGAAACCATCAGGCAAGACCGTAAACAGTGGCAAATGGACACAGTCAATCTCCACAATCGTGATCACTGGAGACTTAACATAAGGACAGCTAGACAACATCGAACCTCTTGCCAAAGGGAACATAGACGACAAACCTGGATAGTGAGTAAGTGATTATTTATATATATATATATATATATATATATATAGATGAAAGATGAGAATAAAAATAAAGATACAATATTTATTAGACCATCAAAAGTTCAAAGCAAGGAGCTTAATATCCTTAATCCATGGATTTTCAAGGATAAACTCTTTTCATCAGAGGATAGAGAAAAACCGACAATGTAATTGTAAGTATTATTGGCAAAATTTAACTTTGAAAATTTTTTTTACCTAAAATAAAACCAAAAGATAAAGAGTCTTTTGTTGAGATAAACACGTCAAAAATAAAACAGCCGTTATATTAGAAATATATATATATAAATATATATATATATATTTTTCTTTGTGGTAAGAGAATGAAAGGGCAAGCTGACCGGTTTCGAACCTCGCTCAACAGAGCTAGACCAAGGTTAAGATTAAGAGAAAAAAATGCTATGAGTATTATAGCGAGGGAAAGGAGGACAAAAAAAAATTGAATCAAATAGAAACCACATTAAGTCTTAGAAGATTTTCTTTTTGAAAGAAGGTCGCAGAGACTCAATGTAAATAGTTTCTAGAATCTTCAGATGAAAGGGAAAGTGTGATTTACTGAGAATGGAGAATAAGTCAGCACTGAATTTTAAGGCAGAGGAACGGTTATTTATGAGATGTTCGGTGATGGAAGAACCATATGTATTATGCAAAACATCAGTTGGTAAGTAATTTACTTTACAAATTTTTTGTGGGCATGTGTTGTTTGACCCGGATGTCCAATCTTTGCGATGTCCACCCAATGTAGTGTGAACTGCAACTACATTTAAATAAATGAATAATAGAATTATTATGGTGGGGGGGGGGGGACATCTTTTCGAATCGACGACAAAATGGATCTGATAGAAAAACATGTGTATTCGCGGCAATGTAATATTTTTGTAGATACAAAAAAATTTGTTTGTCAAATCCATCACTTATATTATCTAGCCAAGGTAGGACATCTATCAACAGAAGCTTTTTTATCTTTATAAAAACTAGAAATTTTATTGTTGATAGTGGATTCAACAATGTCTAATGGATAGCCATTGTTACAGAGGGTCTTAGTAATAAATTTGATTTCATCATCCAGTTTGGTCCGAGAACAAATCATTAAGGACCTTTTAAGAAGGGTCTGAATTAAATTAAACTTTTGTTTTGTGGGTCAAAATGACTCTCAACGAGTGTAGAGACTAGTGAAAGTTGGTTTCCGGTTAAAAAAACGGATGAAGCTTTACTAACTAACACATCCAAAAATGGCTTCCTTATCTAAAGTAAACTTTAGAATTGGATGGATATTGTTGAGGGACATGAAGAAAACGTCCGCTTCCGTCTCATTGTTGAACAAACAAAATGTGTCGTCAACATAACGGAAATAAACGTCTGGGCTTTCAGAACCAGATAAAAGATCTCCTTCATGAAAACCAAAACAGATGTTGGTTAATGCCGGCTCAAAAGGAGAACCCATAGAACCCCTATTAATTTGTCTGTCCATAATGTCGTTAAAACTGAATTCAACCGACATAGTAGCGAATTTCATAAATTCCACGAAAATATTTTCGGGAATCGAAGGTGTGGCTAATTGACTACGATATAATGCATCTGTATATATACACACATCGTCTCAATAAATCTAATAAATAACCGTTCCTCTGCCTCAAAATTCAGTGTTGACTTATTCTCCATTCTCAGTAAGTCACACTCTCCCTTTCATCTGAACATTCTAGAAACTATTTACCTTAAGTCTATGCAACGTTCTCTTTGTAAGCAAAAGGAGTATATTCTCGGACTTAATGTAGTTTCTATTTGATTCAATTTTTTTTTGTCTTTTACCCCATTTCCTCGCTATAATCCCCATAGCATTTTTTTAAATCTTAACCTCGGTCTAGCTTTTGTTTTGTGGGACAAAATGAGTCCCAACGCGTGTAGAGACCAGCGAAAGTTGGTTTCCGGTATGCTTAAGTTAAAAAACTATATATATATATATATATATATATATATATATATATATATATATATATATTTTAATTTAGGCAAACATTATTAAATAACACGGAGTGGTTTTGTTTGATGCGACTTTTTTTAATTTTTTCAATTTTCCGAATTGTCTATCTAATGTTTCGGTCAAATTGATGTAAATATGATCCATGGGTTTCTTGTTCCATTTTTTTCTTTTTTGCAAGTACTTTCGATTTGAATCGTCAAATCATCTTCAGGCGGTATTAGTTTTAGTGTCTTTACTGTTGTGCTTATTTTTGAATTATAACGGCAAGTAGTTTATATTTGAAAACGCGTCTGTAAAGTTGAAATGTACATGAGAGCGTGATGGCGTTCTACACATTTAAAGTTTGACTGTTTAAACCGTTAAGAAATTGATGACGTTAAATAAAGTGCATACAACTAATTCTTACATAGGTTTCACTTCCACAACACTATCCCGAAGACTCACCCTACATCTCTCCGACACTAGCTCTATATGCCAACACCTAAAAAAACATAATTGCGCCCCCTCCCAATATAGAAACATCCTTGTTAACAATACCAAAATAATACACCATGATACCAATATCAAAAAATTAAAAATACTCGAAGCCCTCTACATAAAAACTAAACATCCCACAATTAATAATGTCAATTATGAAACTAGTCTCAAGATTTTAAAGTGTCTAGCATAATAATTAACATTACCAAATTCTTAGCCATTAGGTAGTTATGCGTTTGAATTGTATGCACTTTATTTAACGTCATCAATTTCTTAACGGTTTAAACATTCAAACTTTAAATCTCTCGTATGTGTAGAACGCCATCACGCTCTCATGTACATTTCAACTTTACAGACGCGTTTTCAAATATAAACTACTTGCTGTTATAATTCAAAAATAAGCACAACAGTAAAGACACTAAAACTAATACCGCCTGGAGATGATTTGACGATTTAAATCGAAAGTACTTGCAAAAAAGAAAACAGAATGGAACAAGAAACCCATGGATCATATTTACATCAATTTGACCAAAACATTAGATGGACAATTCGGAAAATTGAAAAAATTAAAAAAGTTGCATCAAACAAAACCACTCCGTGTTATTTAGTAATGTTTGCCTAAATGAAAATATGCTGCCTAAATACACACAATATATATATATATATATATATATATATGTAAATTATAACTAAAAGGTAAACTTTTAGAGAGTTGGACCTATTGTGAAATAAGGAAAGCTCAATATACTGGATAGAGCAAAAATATGGTACGTCATATATATATATATATATATATTGTGTGTATTTAGGCAATATTCTTTCATTTAAGCAAAACTTAAAGTTAAAAATAACAGAATTCTCCAGCAAAATTATACCTTTTTTTATTTTTTCAATTTTTCTAATGATCTGTTCTGTGTTAAAATAAAAAAAATTTAAAAAATATATAAATTCCCTATGTATCACAAACATTTTCGATACTTCATCAAATCATCTTCAGGTAACAAAAAAACATTTTAAAACGTTGTTACTGGTTTCATACGCAATGCCATTTTATCCTGTGATGCTAATTCTGGTGTCCCGAAATTTAAATCATTAACGTCTTTCCTGGAATTGTGCCAGACCGTTCTTTTAACATCTAACTGACTTCATGTGCGCGTTTCATGGCTATCTTTTGAAATTCTCTTCTTTTCTCTAGCTGTTTTAGTCATTTGTTTTTGTCACCTGAAGATGATTTGGACGAAGAATTGAAAACGTACGTGATACATATGAAAAATGCATTAATTTTCTTGACTTGATTTGAAAAAATTGAAAAAATTAAAAAAAAAGGTATAATTAAGCAGAGAATTACGTTATTTTTAATAATGCTTGCTTGTAATGGATTTTGATCAAAATTTAAATAAGGATTCTAGACATAAGTTTTAGTATTTATTATATCTTGATTTTAATCTTCGTAAGAGAACGTAAAAGTGGTGCAAACTGTTCTGTTCAGGGAAGGTTTTTTTTGCTTAGTTCATCCCAAACAAGACAAGTTGCCGCTGTAAACGTAAGGGGCTACTGAGAACTGAAAGTTTAGGGGATCATCATCCTAAGTGGGGAGTTGTGTAGCAAGATGCTTGTTCACATTAGTTGTCTATTCTTGCATGTCGGTACAGTCGGGGAAACATGGAGCAGGGAGGGAGTTCCAAAGGCCGGCAGCTCGAGGAAAGAGCTATTGGAGTAGAAGGCTCTCCGACATCTGGAGACCTCCACAGTAAATGGATGGCATCTAGCTGATTGTCGGGTCTGTCGAATGTATTTACGTCGAGGGGGCACCAGAACAGCAAGTTCATCGGAGCACATTCCATTGAAGTACTTGTAAAACGAGCGACGATGGGACAGGGGCTGGAGTTTAGTGGATAGTGAGGGACCTATTAGATTAGCTACTCTTTTTTGGACCTTGTCTAAGAGGAGGAGACTCATGGGGTGGAGTAAGTTTATTGCTAACTGCCTGAGGCACTTTGACCGGGGAATGTTGACGGGGCTGCCCAGGCAATTTTTAATAGGCCAGAATGCCCCTTCTTTTAGGGGTACTGGCTTGATTATGCCTACCTTTCGTCCTTGTCCCACATTTTCCTACCGTGGGAAGGAAGTAAATACCAGCAGTCTCGAAGCAGTCTTTCTGTAGCATACTATTCTGTACTTGTGTAAAAACACACTTTTGTAAATATACCACCGTGTTGTCTTATTTATTATCGACCTTTCAAGTACACAAAACTAACCTTACTACTAATAACTTTATTCGCGTTTCTTTCAACCATCTAAAACATTCATGTACAGCTGAGAACTGTGCACGGTCAGAGTTTTAGTAATTTTGTAGTTTTTTTCTTTACTTTTTTATTTTTTATTATTATTCCAAAACAAGACGTTATTGTTTTATTGCAGGTCGTAAACCTAGAAGTAACAAAAAAATAATCTCTTAAAAACGAAACAGTTTTATGACATCCGGTATTCAAGCCATAGCAAGATTTGGGTGCATCTGTATTATTGGGGGCAGATGAAATTGTCATTTTTATTTTAGAAGAGTTAGTTGAAAGGGGAGATAATTCAAACTGGTTTTTTTTTGTTGTAACCATAACCTCTAAGGAAAATCCAGAGAATTAGTAAAAAAATAAATTAAAAAAAAAAAGAGTACTTATGCAGTTTACGAACCAGATTGAAATAATAACGTTATAATTTAGAAAGCCATCCTTAACATGGGGAGGTGGAGGGTTTGATTAACTATTCTGTACTTTCACCTAACAATTTTATAAACAGAAATGTTAATCCACCCTCCCCAATGTTAAGAAGGGCTTTCTAAATTATAACATTATTTCAGTCCGGTCCGTAAACTACATAAGTACCCTCTTCAAAATTTATTTTTCTATTAAAAACAGTCTTTCTGCCGTTTACGGACCAGACTGAAATAATAACGTTATAATTTAGAAAGCCATCCTTAACATGGGGAGGTGGAAGGTTTGATTAACTATTCTGTACTTTCACCTAACAATTTTATAAACAGAATGAAGACAGAAGAAGTTTGTAGTTATATTATTTACCTTTTTGCCAGGAGGTTGAACACAAGGCCGGAGTGTGGTTTTGAGAAGCCAGCGCACTAGGAAAAGCACACTCCGGTTCACAAAAAAATGCTTGAGCAGCCCCGTTGAGTGCACTTTTCCTAGTGCACTGGCTTCTCAAAACAAAAAGGGCACTTATGCAGTTTACGGACCGGACTGAAATAATAACTTTATAATAGGGGTGGGACGTAATGGGTGAAAATTTCAGATTCATGCGAGTAGTATTTTTTGTGTTCATTTATACATAAATAACACTAAACAATCAAAAATTTTGAAAATTTTGCAAAATTCAGAAGGTGCAGTTTTCCTACTGCGCTGGCTTCTCAAAACAAAAAGGGTACTTATGCAGTTTACGGACTGGGTTGAAATAATAACTTTATAATTTAGAAATCCATTCTTAACATGGGGAGGTGGGTGGGGTTGATTAACTATTCTGTACCTTCACCTAACAATTTAATAAACAGAATCTTCCATGCAGAATGATTAATACATTATTCAATTAGAACACTTTGCGCGGGAGGCACCTCTGCTGAACTAGTTGTACACTGTTTCTCTGCTTTTCATCGCAGTCGGATAGTAAAGGTCAAACTGAATGGACGTGCAATGTTCTCATCCCAGTTGAAAAAGACTTGGCACGCGTATAACAATTTGACTCAACCTGGACAGATGTACGCACCTCCGCCCGACTTTGCGTGTTATGTTGTTTCTTTTTAATTTGTTATAAAAACCCATTCATGGTCTCTTGCTGTTTGTTGGTGAAGCGGTGTTGTTTTTAGTTTTTTTTAATGATTGATCACCACTTATCAAGGCCACGTGGGGAGGGGCCACTCGAGGATAAGGCTTAGAAGGATTGTTTAAAATGGGGAAGAAGAGTTTTTTCCCTTTCTCTACCCTACAAAATGGACACTTCTTCTTCTTAAAAAAAATGGTGACCCCGATGTGATCATTTGATAGGGACTTAGAATTTTTATATAATAACTGTAAAGTTGGCCGACAGTTTTTTTTTTGCGTGTGTGTTTTTTATGTACTAACGAGTCACCGCTTATCAAGGCCTAAAGGCCATTCATGGATAAGGGTTAATGAGTTTGTCAGTTAGACGGTGAGAAAACACCGTGAAGATTGGTAATGAAGGTAGAAAGTGAGAAGAATTTGATTATTTAAGAGGACTGCTAAAAAAAGGATTTGTAAACATCAAACTTGAAAACAATCATGTTGTAGTCAGCTGGGAAGCAGCATCGTGTGATTGTGTTCCAAAGACGTAGATAATATTTTAAAATAATAGTTTTTTTAGGTTGTTTTTATTTTATTTTATTTATTTTATTTATATTTTATTTATTTTATTAATATTTTATTTATTTTATTTTTTCATTTTATTTTATTTATTTTTTTCATTTTATTTTTTAAAATTTATTTTCTTCATTTTATTTATTTTTTTTTCATTTTATTTTTTATTTATTTTATATTTATTTTATTTTATTTATTTTTTATTCATTTTAAATTTAATTTTTATTTATTTTATTTTCTATTTATTTTATTTTATTTATTTTTTATTCATTTTAAATTTAATTTTTATTTATTTTATTTTATTTTCTATTTATTTTATTTTATTTATTTTACTTTATTTCATTTATTTTGTGATTTAATTTATTTTTTATTTATTTTATTTTTTATTTTTTTAAATTTTTTTATTTTTTTTAATTATTTTTTTTTTTTTATCTATTTATTTTTTTAATTTTTTATTTATGTATTTTATTTTTTTTTAATTTTATTTATTTCTTATATATTTAGTCTTTATTTATTTTTATATTTTGAAGAATCCCGTCACTAATGGAAAAATATGAGTCCTATCTAGGCTTGTATTAAGTTAGGGTTAGGGTTGTGGTTAGAGTCTAGGTCTCCCTGTTGGGTCATTTTAAGTTTATATATGAAACTGATTCTACGCATTAAATTCTAAAAATAATTGTTTCTCTTTTACTTTTTTCACCCAAATTTTTCAGGGTATTCACACGTAATCCCCACCCCCACCCCCACCCCCACCCCCCACCCCCACCCCAAGTAGAATCTCATTTTATAAGGGGGAGGGGGGGGGTCATTGAAGGTGGGGGGGTTAATCTACAAAGAAAAAGAAGAAAATCAAAAGAAGAAGAAAGGAAGAAGAAAAAGAAGAAAAAAGAAAGAAAAAAGAAGAAAGAAAAAAGAAGAAATATCTCCTTTGCTTTTTCGTGCATTTTAATAATCAATATTGTTAAAAGGAATTTCATCTCAACCCCTCCCCTCTCCCTGTGTCAGCCGTTGGCTTTGTTATGGCTGCCTGTCTGATGCATGAGGTGCGTGTTTATTTACTACCTCTGCAGGAGGTTAGACACAAGGTCAGGTGGGGTTTTGAAAAACCAGCGCACTAGGTGAAGTGAATTCTGGCCCAACAAAAAATGCCTGAGCATTCCCCAGTAGGGGTGCCTCAGGCAATTAGCAAAAAACCAACACATTCTCAAATAGAGAAAGTAAAGCCCAGGAGGATGGACCTCCTAGGACTGAACAGAACCATACTTCAGCTCGACAGTAGCAAAGCCATTGTCGGACTGATTGTCAAGGACTTATCCTCAACTGATGCACCGAGTTATGTGTACTCTAACCAAAAAGCACATGATAAAGATGGTTTGGTTTGTTTTATGGCATATCAACCAACTATGGGTTATTTAATGCTGAATAAAATTGTTAAATATAATTATATAGGTAGAATAATTATTTATATTCCTAGAATACATTGCTCTCAGAAGACATTGCTCCTAATAAACATTGCTCTCAGAAGACATTGCTCTTAATAAACATTGCTCTCAGAAGACATTGCATTACTTTTCTGAATTTGGGTCATTCAGACTACTGTTCACATCTTGAGTGTTATTCTCACAACGTTTCAGCCGCTGTAACCTCCGGCCTTCCTCAGGTGTATCTTTTTGAACTCAGAAATATTTCTGTCGAACTCGAGAATC
>OY744548.1:68030421-68172921 GCA_963556195.1 Sepiola atlantica
TCTTCGATTATTCAATGCAAGGTGTACTCGATAAAAACATGTTTATGTTTCTTTCCTTAAGCCAGGCTTTTCAAAGACTAACATCTTTTCATCAGTGGAAAGGGAGGGGGGGGGGGAAATTGTTTTTTGATTATGGTTTTGCAGAACATGATTGAGTTTTGCAAAGACAAAAAAAAACAATAAAACATCAATGTTTGGTGCATTTGGGGCCAGGAAGTCGATATCTTCAACAGTTTTACCTGGTAGCAGCAAGATTAGTTTGGATGTCAATTTTTAAAAGCTGTCCAACACATGCCAGCATGTAAAATAGACGTTAAACAGAATATGATAATGAAAGAATGGATGAGAGTTTTTGGGTGAGCATAATTTAGAGGTACATTTATAATGTTTGAAGCAATAAAAAAAAAAACGAGAAAAATTAGTAGAAAAGAAATAATTTAAACTAGCAGGACCCGTGTGCTGGCGTTGCCCGGGGGAAATATAAAATAATGATTTAATTTAAAAAGAAAAATATTAGAAGAGCACTTCTGAAAGAAAAAATGAATCAGAAATGAACCCATAATTTAGATGATTAGAATAGGATTTCGTTATGTTTTGGCGAATATAAATCCTTCTAGACTGAGGCACTTTTTAGGGTATCAATCCAGGGCCCCTTTTCGGTGGTAAGTCTTTTTTTTTTTCAACACTAAAAAGCAACCTATAATGTTATTTATTGAATTTGAAAAGCAAGAAAAAAATTAAACACTGGAAAAAGTTTAAACTCAAAAAAAAAATTTAAAAAAAAAAAAAAAAATTAGGAAAAAAATACTTGTATATTTGTAAATAACATAATTCTCATAAACCAACGTCATTTCGCTTCGTCATAAACTTTTATCTACAAATTTGTGACTTATTTGCGTTAATAAAAACACATGTAATTGAAAGATTCTAACAAAAACTTTTTATTGGCTGGGATCAAAATGTAGTATCTGTTCCGATCGATACTACACCCTATAGATCGGTACTGTCTTGGTCTTCGGACCTTGATTCCGCCATTCTGAGGTATTGTCCTGTACAGTTCTAGGGGGTCCAACCTCCCAGGCTTTACCTTCTCACCCTTTGAGAAGGATTTAGTTTATTGCTAATCGCCTGAGGCACCCCTACCGGGGAATGCCGACGGGGCTATCCAGGCTATTTTTGTAGGCCAGAGTGCTCAACTTCTCGGGCGCTCACTTTCCAATCCCACCCTCCGACCTTGTGTCACATGTTTCTGCTGTGGGAAGGAAGTATATAAAATTATTAAAAAAAACTAGCGTGGAGATGTTTCTCTTAATATTCTGTAGATTATTTGGTTCCGACATAACATATTTTTTAAATCGAATCAAAGTGTGGTATCTGTTCTGATAGTACACTTGATCTGTTCTGTCTTTGGTCAGTGAGGGAAAAATCCTTCTAGACTGAGGCAATTTTTATCATGAAGTCAATTCAAAACACAATTTAAAAAATGCGTCATTGTTCGAACGTCAAAAATGTACTTCTCATCCTATTAAATATTTACAGAATGTATAAGAAACAGTCATTCAGACGTCCGAACGATTGAAATCTGGCATTCCTTTATTCTGCAGAAGGGAGCGATCGTTATTTAAATTAATGTAAACAATATTAAGAAGACAAAATGAAATAATTTAGGTCTTAGGTGTTTCATAATATATTTCGAGGAAAGACCTCTTTATCAAAATGTAGGTGTTTCAAATCTCTTGAAATCCGTGTAAACCGACTGGTAATGTTGTTTTATTGTTATACTGCAGTAAATATCAATGTTGCCCGCAGCAAATGAAATAAAATGAAATTTTTTTTTAATTTCTCTCTTTTATTTAAGTGATGAAATGGTTCTTGTTACATTTATTTAAATTAAATTATTTATTTTTATATTTTGTGTGTGTGTTGGGGGGGGGGGGTAACTGTGAGTCTATATACTAAGTATGTTATTTAATTAATTTTTTTATATTATCTATTTAATTTTTATTATGGGGGGAGGGTTATAATAAAAAATTATATACTAAGTCTGTTATTCTATTAATAGTACGATTATTATTTTTTTTAGTTTTAATTATATTTATTTAATTGATAAAGAGGTCTTTCCTCGAAATATATAATGGAACACAGTCACTGTGTAGAAGTCTTGACATTTTTCTACTTCTTGCATTGTGGTAGCCTTCTATGACCCCTCTATATAGTACACACAATGCTTCAAGCAAACTACATTTCCTTATTATAATTTATAATGTTTTTTGCCAATAAATTTTGTAAATACTAGTGTTGCGACGATTAATCATAATCGGAATCGGAAAAATCAGAACTTTTGGGGGTATCGAAGTTGCTATCGGTATCGGAAAAATTTGTGCCTAATTTCCGATGGCAAAAACAATTATTTTGTTTTTATTTTTGTTACAAAACTTGATGTTCCATTGCTGGTACTACTGATAAAATGATAAATATTGATTTTTAATTACAAATAAAACTAAAATCTATAGATCACCCTGCTCACACCACAAATGTATTTTTATGTTTGCAAAAATATATGCGCGTATTACATGGGTTTTTAAGGTAATACGAAAATTAATAAATAAAAACAACAACTCTATATCTAAATATTCAGAGATTCAAAAAGAATCGGAATTGGTAATTGTATCGGAATCGGGCAAAATATTGGAATCGTCCCATCACTAGTAAATACATTCATCATAGTTACTTACTCTCTAATTAAGTAGCGTGTCGTTTTTCGTCGTACTAGCTGTAAAGCAGAGGGCGCTAGATAAAGATGGAAATTGACGTAACAACACCACTCAAGGAACAGGTATGAACTAGTTAACTTTAACAAATTAACTGGAACAAATAAAGAGAAGACATTGCCAAGTCTGCTGCAAAGAAAGTGGGCTCCCTCTACCGTGCTAGAAAACTTTTCACATTAATCTAATAGGTCCCTCACTATCCACCAGGCTCCAGCCCCTGTCCCATCACCGCATTGTTGCATCCTTGTGCTTGTTTTACAAGTACTTCAATGGAATGTGCTCCGATGAACTTGTTGCTCTGGTGCCCCCTCGACGTAAATACACTCGACCAACCCGACAATCAGCTAAATCCCATCCATTCACTCCAGATGCCGGAGAGCTTTCTACTCCCTCAAGCTGCCGGCCTTACATCAAGTGGCTTCATGCCTTGTCTGGAGCAATTTCCATTAAAAAAAAAAAATTTTTTTAAAAGAATGAACAGAGTTTATTTGTGGTGGCTGTTTATGGCAAGTATTTGTTGGCATTCGAGACAAACACAATTTACTCATTCCGGTAGACATGTCAGTATTTTAACATATAAAATTATCTTGTCCGATTTTCAAAGTCAGACCCAAATAGCATTTAAGTTGATAAATCAAACCTAGCTTCTGGTGAGCCGTTTTTTCATTGGTTATTCTTGTACCGTTTTCTTATTTACTTGCCTCCTCACAAGGGAGAGTTTTTTTCTATGACTCCTCTATGTACATAATACATGCAATGCTTCAAGCAAACTTCATCTCTTTATTATTAATTAATCTTAATTGTTTTGACCTCGGTGATAATCAAAAATCTATCATTTGTGTTTGGGTCGATCGATTTTTTTTTTTTCTGAGAATAATTTAACTTGTTTGGAAAGTTTGCGAGTAACAGCTGTCAGAAAATGTTAATGACGAATGTACACTCTACGTCAGAAATGACAGAAAACAAAATTATGCTTCGCCAGTGTTCACACTAATATTCATCTCCATCTGTATAAAGTTAGGTATGTTTATAAACGTGACCGTGCAGCCCTGGGGATTACAAACTTAGATCCTCGCGACCGCTGAGCCTGGAGTGGAAGACTTCGATCAAGACTGACAGGCAGGCCCCACCCTCTTATAGAGGACTAATCAAAGGCCTGTTCAAAAATAAATCCGAAGAAGAAGAGGAGGAAAAATAAGAAGAAGAAGGAGGAAAAATAAGAAAAAGAAGAAGGAAAAATAAGAAAAAGAAGAAGGAAAAATAAGAAAAAGAAGAAGGAAAAATAAGAAGAAGGAAAAATAATAATAAGAAGAAGAAGGAAAAATAATAAGAGGAGGAGGAGGAGGAGGAGGAGGAGGAGGAGGAGGAGGAAAAATAAGAAGAAGATGAAAAATAATAATAAGAAGAAGAAGAATTTTTGTATGTTACAGGGTTCGCTGCTAAGCTAATTAACCGATCATTATGAATTTTGGAACACAGCTGCTAGATGTGAGGGGTCCAAATGTGGGATATATTTCTTTTAATTTAGTTTTATACAAAAGAAGGTAAAAAGGGGGGGGGGGAAGCCCTTCATGAAAATTCAGATCCCTCAGAATTTTGTGAAATTTGAACAATAGGTATTTATACACCAATTAATAAATATTCCCCAAATTTCAGTTTCTTTGGAGTATTTTAAAGAGTTTTTTTGGGGGAAAATATAGGCACAAACGCCTATTTTAAAATTCAAATATTTCAGATTTGCATTAAATTTGATCCATATTCATTAAAAACCAATGAAGCAAAATTCCCTGAACTTTAATTTCTTCTAAAGACCCCTTAAGCTTTAGCCTTAAATTTGAGAAATTTTTAGAATGAAAATCATGTAATGAATTTTGATCAAAATTAGAATAAGGATTCTAGACATAAGGTTTAGTAGCATTATATGTTGATTTTCGTAAGGGGACATAAAAGTGGTGCAAAACTGTTCTGTTTAGGGAATTAATTTCACCCGTCCTGGGATGTGTATTCTTCTAGTATTTGTATAAAATAATGTCTCAATCGGTAAAGTTAAAAAAAGAAATAAGAAATAAAGAAACGTCTCGAACTAGAAAGTTTTAAAAAGAAAGGAAGAAAAAACGTATCAATCGGCATAGAAAGAAGAAAGGGGAAAAATAAAACGTCTCATTATGGAAATAGAGTGAAGGATTTCTTTCGGAATTCATTTTAGTTGTCTGACTTGCTATTTGCTTTCTCCAAACCCCTAAACACTTGAAATGGTTTCGACTGGCCTTTTTTTTTCTTGCTAACTTTTGTGTGACGGGATGGATGTTTATATAGATACAAATAAATACACATTGGTTTTTTTATAGAGTGGGGGATAAATTGAGATAAACTTACATTAGTGCCTTTCTAAAAAAAAAAAAATTTTTTTTTTTTTTTAGTAAAAAACAAACAACCCCGCTTCATTAACCCAATCATTGACCTTAAGCCAGAACTTAGGATTAGTGGTTGGGTTAATGAAGGGTACCAATTGTACCGATTCTACATCCGGTTCCGCCGCGGCATGATAGACTTTTATTTTGTTTCTTTTTTGGGGGGCAATATGAATGTCGGAATTGTCTGAATCTATTCTTTGCTTCCTTTGTTCCAGCTCGTTTGACTCGTTGGTCTAGTGGTCTTCAAAACTTTGCTGTTTTCATACTCCGATATAATACAATTTCCTATTCCAGCAGTTTCTTCCCAAGAACTGCAGGCTGGCGGAACTCTCTTCATGCTGACTGTTTTCCTCCTACCTATAGCTCCTTACATCAAGTGGCTCCATGCTTTGTCTGGAGTGATTTCCATAAAAAATGCAGTTCAAGCCCCTGAATTTACCCACATAAAAACTCCATATTACTAAAAGAACAAAAAGTCAACATGGCGACGTTAACATTAAATTGGTATAAGTCTATTATTATTTTTTGCGGAAGGGGGGGGGGGGTATAGTACAATTTTTTGGGGGGAGGGGTAGAAATTTACTAAAAAATCAATGTGAATAAGTAGGTATATATTTTTTTCTTATTCGTTTCAGGAACTTTGGTCTCGTATTGTGTAGTCACATTTCGTTTTTTTTTGTTTTTTTTCTCCCTCCCACAGCGGTAAGATGTGACACAAGGTCGGAAAGTGGGATTGAAAAACCAGCGCCCTAGAGGAAGAGCATTCTAGCCTACAAAAAAAATATATATCTGGGCAGCCCCGTCGGCATTCCCCGGTAGGTGCGCTTCGGGCGATTAGCAATAAACTAACCTCCCTTCTCAAAAGGGCGAGAAGGCAAAGCCTGGGAGGGTGGATCTCCTAGAACTACACAGGGCAATCCCTCAGACCGGTGGAATCAAGGCCCGAAGGCTAAAACGGTACCGGTCTAAAGTGGGGGGGGGGGGGTAGCATCCAACTTCGTTTGTTGTCGTAACTCGTTACCGTATTTTACCGAGCCAATATGGCCAGCCATGAGGACTGATTTGTCCACATGCACATACAAAAACACGGAGCAGACGATGAACATGAATAGACTGGAAGTTAATTAAATTAAAAATACTAATTAAATTAAGAATATTAATTAAATTAAAAATACTAATTAAATCAAAAATATTAATTAAATTAAAAAAATATTTAAAACGACCAGAATGCATTTCGTTTTTATAACCTATCATCGTGAAGTTAAGTTCTACAAACGTCTGTAGTGTTTATTTCGTTAGGCAAAAATAGCATCGGGCTCTGAGTCATCATCTCTCTTCTTGCACCACCTGTACGCTGCTGTTGATGGTGATGATGTATGTGTGTGTGCCTTTCTCTCATCATTATCATCATATATTATTTCAATTAACACGAAATCTTCTATCGATGCCTTCGGTTTCACGGAAATACTGAAAACTCAGCCTGCAGGACTAAAGATGCCAAATGTAACCGAATATTCAGTCAATGTCTTGATGGTGTAACACACTATGTACACAGGAAGATCAGAACAACATCAGTGCCGCCGGTTTCGAATCCTAACAAAGGGGACCTAGAAAGCCTCTTTCAAACATTATACAAACAAACATTAATAAAAAATATTACGCTCTCATTTTTTATTTTTCATAATAATCGATCACTCTCCCAGCAGAGTGCTCGATTATTAAGAAAAATAAAAAAAATAAGCGTAATATCTATCTATCTATCTATCTATCTATAGATAGATAGATATTTGTTTATTTTATACGTACATAAAAGTAATCCATGGACACATGTTTCTGATTCACAGCCGTAATCAGCATGGCTAACTTAGACAAGGATCGAACCTTCGATGTAGTCGTCAATAGTCTTTTGAGATCTTCTACGGAAAGACCCTACTAATTAACTACCGAAATAAATAAAATAAAAACAAACAAAAACAACGAACTTCTCCCAGAACAACCTACCGCTTTCCCTGGGATCAAATATGGCTGAAGATAACCGGGTAGCGATTTGTTTATAAATATAAATAAAATAAAATAAAAACACTATTTTTTCAATTTGAGTCAGCTCTTTCGGTTTGAAACCTATAGTACGATGTTAATTTGATTTGATCTTCTCTAACATTATTAATAAACAAATAAATATTATGCTTTTATTATTAACGAATGGAGCACTCTGTTGGATCTCTTTTTACAAATCAAAACCAAGAATTATATATATATATACACACACACACACTTAGTAAGCTACACAGAAACGTATGTTTCATTCCCGGGGAAAACTATCGCGATAATTGGCTTACGTGTCATAAGTATATTTTCATACTAAATTATATATATAATTATGTGCACATTTGCCATCCGTACCGACAGTTTCTGGGGCCATAGGTGTTTTGATACTACCATTTCATAATCACACACACATATATATATATATATATATATATATATATATATATATATATATATATATATATATGCCCGAGGGGTGGGATGGGGTCCAGTTTACAAAAAAATAATTCAAAATAGTCAAGTTTACAATTTTAAAAAAATTATTTGAGCTTTCCCTTATTATATTTTTGATTTCAATAAATATTCGATTAAAAATTAAAAAGAAAATAATCCAATGTGTATTTATCAAAGTTACGTATAGGCGAGAAACACACACAGACAGACACATGTGATCTTTTCCGCGAGTAAGTTCTATTAATAAAGAGACGATGAAACGTTTCTTGGAAGTCCCGTTCAACAATACAACCGAGAAAAAAATGAGTAAAGGTGTGCGGCTAATTTGACGTGATGATAAGCTAGTCATGTTTACATTTTTTTTGTTTTGTTTTTATCTGATTTTTTAAAAAATTTTCGTCTTATTTTATTTTTTTATTTCGATAAATACTCCATTAATACCATATAAAAAAATAAAATAATTCGCTGTGGATTTATTAAAGTTACGTATCTGCGAGAAACACGCAGACATATGCGATCGTGTGTCATAATTTTATTAATACGGAGATACGCCAGTGCGCGTTGGGTTTGATGGGAAGGTGGCCGATAGAAGCTGAAAAGGCACTCTAAAACAAACAAAAACACGCAGAGATATTTTTACTGAAAGAAATAGAAAATTACGGATCACTAAAGAGAGAAGGGTGGCAGGTATATATAAAGGACTGCGGTGTAAGTATGAAAAATAGAAATATAGATTGAAATTGGACTTACCTCAAGAGAAGTCCGTCGGTAGAAGTCCGCGTCATCTGATGTTGTATGAAGAACGGAGGACAGATTTCGCAGCAGCAGCAGCAGGTTCTCGGCCAAGGGGAGGTAACTCTCAAAAAAGCAAGTTGATCTCAATTCTTCATCCAGAGTGTCACGGGTTCGATCCTTATACTCGCCGACTCTTCTGGCCTAGCACAGCCTGTGTAGTTTTTCCTCATACCGGTTCAGGATACGTTCTGCAGGTAATCATTACTACTACCGACGTTATTTTAAAGGGAATACCGTTGGAAGATTAGTCAAAAACAATTTATTTGGCGATTCAGTCGTTTCGCAACCAAAATGGCGGACAATGAACCGTCTCCTGATTTCTAATTTTTTTCCGACTTCACAAATGTGTAAGTAAACCCAAATAAATTGTTTGGAACTAATTTTCCGACTGTATTTCCTTTAAAATCATTTAAGGTAAATTTGAAATTAGTCCCAAACAAGCATAAGTATGCAACATTGCAGCAATGGGACATATACTGGAAGGTGGGGTTAGCATAAATATCGATTCTAAGCACAGTAGCCATCGTGTTTAACTTAAACAAGTAGCTAAAGAAGATGGCTACTTTTCTCAGAATCGATAATTATGTAAACTTCAAAAACTTATATTAAATCTTAAATATCTATTTCTTAACGCAAATAGATCACAAATTAATCTGTAAAGAAAAATAAATTGTTTTTGATTAATTTCCCAACTTTAAAATAATTTATGTCGGTAATAGTAATGATTACCAGGGTTTGTTTATTGCAAATCGCCTGAGAAGCCCCTACCTGGGAATGCTAATGGGGCTGCTCGGGCATTTTTTGACGGCCAGAGTGCACACGCCTTTCAATCCCCACTTTCCGACCTTGTGTCACACCTTCCCGCGGTGGGAGGGAAGTAAATACCTACTCGCCTCAGAACTCAATTCCACAATCCACTCTTCTGTATAAATTTTTATATTACCATCCTCAGCTAAATTCCACACTCTCAAATGAAATTCTACATTTTTTAGGCGATTACGTGTGAACACTCTGAAAAACATGGCAGAAAGAAGAAATATACAAAACAAAAAACAATTATTTTAGAATTTAGAGTTGGGGATCAGTTTTCCATATAGATTTAACATAAATTTATTACCCATTTCCAGATCATTCTAAATTTTTTTATCATTAACTCAAAGTCTGACTGGCAAGGTTGTAAAACCACACATAATCGCATAAAAAGTAGAATCGCCTTCTCCCCCGCCAAAACGTACAGAATTTATCTCCCATAGCAAAAAAAAACAAAATTGGTTAACTTCTCTAAAACATTAGAGTGGCCCGGAAATGGTTGATCATTTTACGTTAAATTTATATGCAAAACTGATAACTCCACTCAAAATTCTAAAATAATTGTTTTTCTCTCCATTAAGTTTTTGAGGGTGTTCACACGTAATCGCCTGAAAAGTAGAATCTCATTTTTTGGGGGAGGGGGTGGTGAGGTAAGGGGGGGGGGCTGATTTAACTGAGGGTGTTAATCTACAATAATACCCTAACCTTTTTCTCTTCGTTGTGAAGTATGGTTCGGTTCAATTCCAAGAGATGTGTCGTCCCAGGCATTACTTGTGTAGGAACAGAATAGTTAACAAACCCCCTTCCTCCGCCTCATGTAAAGAATTGGTTTCTAAATAATAACGTTATTATTTAGAAATTCCTGAGGCGTTAACTATTCTGTACTTTTACTGTATTACCTCCTTGCTTGTGGAGGAAGGTTGTTTTATAGCCGATCGCCTGAGACGCCCCTAGCAGGGAATGCCGACGGGTCTGAGGATTCGTTCTCGACAATGGCTATTTTTTACAGAGCCAGAGTGTGCTTTCGGGAGCGCTGACTGACTCCCTCCACACATATACCCACTCACACACTCACACACACACACACACACACGCACACACTTTCACTCACACACACTCACTCACACACACATATACACACTCACACATACACACCCACTTATACACACTCACACACTTTCATTCACACACACACACTCACACACATACATACACACTCACTCACACACACACACTCACAAACCCTCACACACTTTCACTCACACACACTCACTCACACACACACATACTTACACACTTTCACTCACACACACACCCACACACCTGACCTTGTGTCACATCTTCCTGCGATGGGAAGGAAATAAATACCACTCCTTGAACTGAGGTCCCTCAGTGTTCACCGCCAGATAGACTCGCCTATTGGTTAGGATCAAAGTGTAGTATCCCTCAAGATGTCCACTCCCCACTTTTATTCTATTCTTTTTATATATCTTGGAAGAACACCATCCACACTCTAACACAATCTTTATTTCTTTTCCTCCCACTTAGATCCCACTTCCATTTAGAGATCAACCTGCTTGTTTTTCGGTTCTAGACAAACTGGAAAACAGTTGGCGGTCTACCTTTAAAAAGGCTCAGGAGAGTCTTACTAACCTGCCCCTGATTTCAGTCGGTTGCTTTGTTTTTGTTTCTTTTGCGTCTTTTCTGTTGTCCAATGATATTGTAAATACTTTTTTAAATAGAACCTGTAGCAGTTACATGAGTGAACTATTTTCTGTCGGTCTACGTGACTGGCAGTGAGATGTGATTCGGCTTAACCATTATGTAACCATCACTTGTTCATCGCACAAACAAGCAACTCGCCTAAGCTCAATGAGATTCATACGCGATGAATCATCTTGGTGCGAAACACTTTAGTTCCAGACTGACTCCCAAACAGACAAGATGTGATCCCGCATTCTCTACCGTTGACCCGGTAGATGAATCGAGGGACACCAGGATAACTTTATTTCGTTCTTTTTACAATACTCAACCCATTGTACCATGTTCACTGTGTTTCCAGTAAATAAAACTGTTCACGACTTTAGTATTGCTTCAACCCCCATTTCCTCCTTTCAGAAAAAATAAATATAGCCCATATTACCCACGCTGAGACCATTGTTTATTTCGTGAGTAATAGTGACCCCGTTCAGTCTCTCATTGACTTCGGTTGATTGAGGACTTCGGGATGGAGTAATACCAGTCGAGGATTCGTTCTTGGCAATCAGCCCAGCAGGAACTGGGTCATTTCAGTGGCCTTTTATCTGTTGGGCTGGGTTGTCCTAGGAGGTGCACCCTCTTAGGCCTTGTCTCCCGTTCATTGCTTACTACCTGAGGCGCCCTGACTGGGGAATGCCGACGGGGCTGCATAGGCATTTTTTGACGGCCAGTGTGCTCTTCTTCCTCTAGAGCGCTGGCTTTTCAAATCCTACTTTCTCGACCTTGTGTCACATCTTACCGCTGTGGGAGGTAGATAAATACCAAGAATTTGTGTAAATTCTTTTTTTACTTACTATTAATCAAATAAGAGTGCAGAATAACGGCCGGCTAACTGACTAGTGGGCTGTGCGCAAGACCAGATTGGCCTTTTTATGGCCAAATTTCACGAATTTGGCCTTTTTAAAAGCAGTTTGGCGATTGAAAATTCCGTTTCGTCTTTTTTTGTGAATATTCTGGAGTTCACTTATGTTTATCAGACCTTTTGAAATGTTCAAATTTGTAAAATTTTAAAACTTATGACTGCTAAACTATCTCTCAGTTGTATTTGGAAACATATATTTAATTATATTCATTTTCTTGGATCAGTCCCTAAAGTTTCATTAAAAATCAATAATTATATCCGATATCTTTTAAAGATTTTTCAATTTGCTCCACATTAAAAAACCGACCACTCGTCTAACTTTGCCCTCGTGGGGAGGCAAGTAAATAGAGATTTTTTTATTCGGGGCAAACAACGCTTTTTTTTAAGTACGTGATTTCTCTGAAAAAATTTTTTTTTCATTTGAGTATATTGATAGAACATTTATTGAAGAAAATAGAATTTGTGAAAATGAACAGTCAGCGAGTTTGGTTTAAAACATTTTTGATTTTTTTTTTCATTTCAAAACGAAAAGTCCTCTTGTTTGGATTAACAGTTTTTTGGGATTTTTTTTATAGTTGTAAAATTAAATTATCGAAGAAATTAAAATTTGTGAAAAACAACAGTAATATGTATTAAAGAAAATAGAATTTGTGAATATTCTGGAGTTCACTTATGTTTATCAGACCTTTTGAAATGTTCAAATTTGTGTTAGCGAAGTGTTTGTGTTTGTTTTCATTTTAAGCAAAGACATTTGAATTTTGCGATACTCCAGAATATTCACAAAACGGAATTTTCGATGGCCAAACTGCTTTAAAAAAAAGAAGCCAAATTCGTGAAATTTGGCCATAAAAAGGCCAATTTGGTTTTGTGCACTAGCCAGTCAGCCGGCCGTTATTCTGCTCTCTTACCATTTATTGATATCAGAAATAGAATAAAGATAAACTCAAAAGAATATTCAAGAATCCTATTTAAAAAAATTATATAAACATAAATATATTTTTAATTATTTTTCTTCTAAGCCTTTAAGAACTAGATGTATTCACAGTATAGGGAGGTGTGTGCAGAAGAGGATCCTTCGATGGTTTGGTCACGTTGAAAGAATGGATGAGAGTTCTTGGGTTAGTAGATGTAGAACAGTTGAGCTAGCAGGTCCAGTTCACAGGGGAAGGCCAAAGGAAAACAAGAAAGGAATTGATAAGAATGGACTTGAGAGAAAGAGGGATAAATAAAGACCTGACCAGAGATAGGTTAGTTTGGAAGTCAATTCCTAATGTTGGATAATGGCCCTGTGAGGCCGGACGCATCTTGAGGTGGACGTATGTGTTGGAAATCGTTTGGTTTGGCATGCGTGATTTAGTGCGGGTGGACCCGTACAGTCGAGTGCAAAATAAACTGGTTCTCACAGTTGGAGCTCACAAACGTTGACAGGGCCACCACGTTAACGAGACCTCAGGTCAAGGGTCAAGGTGCACCTGCACATAGGGGCTCTGTGACGTCACGGGCTTTCGTGTGGGAAACGGAGTTTTGCCAGTCTGGGTTTTGGAAGCAAGCCGAACAGACGATTTCTCTATGTAGTCTTCAAATGAAAAATGGGAATTTATTTCCCTAAGAGAATACAGGCATGAGATTCCTTCTCCCCCCCCTCCTCGAATGGCTAAGGACTTAAGCTAGGAATTAACTATGATAGAGTAGTAATTTGGTCTCTCCCTTAGCGTTGGTGAAAAATCTCCAAGATCGACACAGTAGACTGAAGCCTGAAATAAACCAATCAAAGTTTAAAATATTGTTTGTTTCGTGAACCGTGGTATGAAGCTTTTTGTTGTAGTGGCGATGTTCACAGCAATACAGAAGGGAAGAAAGAAGACAACCACTAAACGACACCCCTCCACGCGACGAAGAAAGAGAAAAGGTACGAGAAATTAAAAGGTATGCAACATATGCCTTTTTGGTGTTAAAAATGACCAGTTGTTTAAGCGAGAACTGCCACGGCCCATTCCGGGACGGCTATGCAACACTAAAAGCTGTCCAACACATACCGGCATGTAAAACGGACGTTAAATCAAATATGATAATAAAAGAATGGATGAGTTTACTTGGGTAGCAGGGTCAGTTGGCAGAAGGGAGCCAAGGAAAACATGGGAGGAACTGATAAGGATGGATTTTTTTTCTTTTAAGATACTTGAGAGAAAGAGTGCTAAATAAAGACCTGGGCCGAGATAGGGTAGTTTGGAAGTTTGGTCAGAGATAGGTTAGTTTGGAAGTCAATTTCTTAAAGCCGTTTCAATGCATGTAAAACAGACGTTACACCAATAATAATAATAATGATAATGATGATGATGATGTTGTTGTTGTTGTTGTTGTAGTAGTAGTAGTAGTAGTAGTAGTAGTAGTAGTAGTAGTAGTAGTAAATAACGCCTAAAAAATGATGCGGCCCCTATTCCAAACCTCTATTTTAAATGCGATAGAAATAAAAAGATGTTACGTAATTGTATCATGACGGTAAAAAGGTTAACTACCTTGATAAAAGTTAGGTATCTCAGCTCTAAAAAGTGACGCATTTGAAGTGAGAAGCGTTTTATATTAAAAAAATATCAATGCAATAAATTGACGGTCTATTGAGAATAGTGGACAAATCCATAAACTCATTGGTGCTATCTAGAGCGTAAATCATTGCGGTGACAGATTGGCGTAATAATAAAAGCTATACCTTAAAAAGTTGACACAGTGAAATTTTCGACTGTGAATTTCACAACGAAATTTGTTGATTTTTCTCATAAACATGGTTATACACTTATTTATATATAAAGCAAATCGTCTGTCAGCAATTTCTGTTTGTTTGTCCGTCAAAACAAAGCGTCTGTCCTCCATTTTATCTTGAAAATAAATTGTCTATCACGAGTTTCTGTTTGTCCTTTCTGGAAGAGTCAACAGAAGCAATCACAGGTAATCCCGGCTGTCATATACAGGTAAATAGTTGACAATAAACCTAACACCAAACGGAATTTCCATGAACAGAGTTTCTTTCCAAGAACTTGCCATTTTTGGGACACATTGCCACAGGACTGCTTCCTTGAAGACTATAATATAGTCGTCTTCAAATACAATACTTTTTGAGTAATCATCATCATCATCGTCGTCATCATCGTCGTCATCATCATCGTCATCATTCGTTTAACATCCATTTTACTTGGTATTACATAATTGTATCATGACTGAAAAAGGTTACCCACCTTGATAAAAGTTAGGGATCTCGGATCTAAAAAAAAGTGACGCTGTGCGTATGAAAAGACCGCTTACAAAATGAGAGGATTTTTATATGAAAAAAAACAACAAAAAAAACAATAAATACAATAAGTTGCCCGTCTATTGGAAATAATGGACTAATCCAAAAATTTATTGAAGCATAGACCATTATGCAATGCGGTGACACATTGGCTGAACAACTACGGCCACCCCTCAAAAAGTTGGCACAGTGTACTTTTCGACTGAGAATTTATAACCACATTTTTTTTAATTGATACATAAACATGGTCATACCCTTCTCTATATACTAGCAGGGTCATCCGGTGTTGCCCGGGGCAAAAGTGTAACATATTTCTATTAAAACTTCTATCTCGCTACCTCTCTCTATTTTCTCTTTTCCTCCTCCTCGTTTCTGCACTCCCTCTCCCCAACCCTCCTCCGTACAGTCCAGTCCTCTCTAGCTGAACATACACAGACAACTCTCCTTTATATAATAGATTCTTTGAGGAATGGGCTGGCATGTTCTTTCCAAATCAGTACACAAAATGGCTGAAAAACCGACACCTCTCTTGCGAAATCTGGCCCAGTTGACACCCAAAGAATTAATCTTTTTTCTTTCACTTTTAGATATTATTCAGCCAGAGCAACACTGATCAAGAATATACTAACTTTGACATACACACATACAGACACAAAATGCAGCAGTCAAACTAGACATAGTCATATTAAATAAGGCAGAAAGAGTAGCAACACTGATTGAGGTGAGTATTCCAAATGACAGTGGCTTAAACAGAGCAGAAAGGGAGAAGGTGACAAAATACTAATACCTAATGTATGATATGAAGAGAAACTGGAACCTAAAAAACATCAACATTATCCCAGTTATAACAGGAGCTAAAGGCTTCATGAAGAAAAATTTCAAAAAGTATCTGGAAAGTATTCCCGGAAAACCAAGTGCAAAAGAAATGCAAATAATTGCACTTAAGGGAACGGCCAAAATCCTTAAAAGAGCACTCGGTTGGATCCTCTAAATAGCAGGTGATAGTCTGGCATTTGGAAATATGCCCCGTCCCTATGCTAACGAAAACAGAAATAAGAAAATTAAAAAAAAAAGTGTACAACTGCCCTTTATATAATAGACTAGCAAGGCTATCCGGCGTTACCCAGGGCAAAATGTAACATATTTCTATTGAAACTTCTATCTCTCTACCTCTCTCTATCTTTCTCACTTTTCCCCTCCCCCGTTTTCTCCCCTTATTCTCCCCACCCCTATCGTTTGGTTCCGCCCATTCCTCTCTCTGGACACACATACACACATATGCGCAAACACACACACAACTCTCCTTTATATAATAGATTCCTCAAGGAATGAGTCGGCATTTTCTTTCCAAATTAGTATTTAAAATGGCTGAAAAATCGACACCCCCTGACGAAGTCTTGCCCAGTTGAACCCTAAAGAATGAATAATTCTTTTTTAATTTTAGATATTATTCAGCCAGGGCAACGCTGATCAAGAATATACCAACGTTCACACACACGCACACACACACAAACACACACACACACAAAGAAAACTGCCCTTTTATATTTTAGACTAGCGTTGATCAGGACAAAAGTGTAACATAGTTCTATCAAAATTTCTATCTCTTCTCTATCTTTCTTTCTTTTCCCCCTCTCCAATTTCTGCCTTACCCCCGCCCCCCTTCCCTCTTTCTTTTCCGCCCAGCCAATTCCTCTCTCTGAACTTACACACACACACACACATACACAGAGACAACTCGAGGAATACGTCAGCATAATGGAATTAACTCTGTGAAAAAAAATCAGAATTACTTCCCTTTAGTAAGTGTCTTTAAAACAGACCCCCCCCCCCCCCGACGAAATCTGCACCAGTTGAGAGTCAGAGAATAAATATTTTTTTCTAAATTTTAAATGTTATTCGACCGGGGCAATGCTGATCAAGAAAATGCCAGGTTTGTGTGTTTTTGTGTTGTCGATTTGAGTTTTAGCCGGACATACATACATATAGATAACTGCTCTTTATATTATAGATGAAACAAATTGTCTGTCAGCAATTTCTGTTCAGCCTTCTCTTAAAACAAAGCGTCTGTCCTCAATTTCTGTCCGCACCTTGAAAAAAATTGTCTACCATCAGTTTTTGTTTGTCTTTTTTGGAAGAGTCGGCGGAAGCAATCACAGGTAATCCAGACTGTCATATACAGGTAAATAGTTAACAATAAACTAAAACCAAACTAAACCTTCAAGCCGGTAAGATGTATCTACCCGAGCAGCGCCAGGTAAATACAACTAGCCTTACCACTGCCGAGCAAGGGAAGAGTCTATCAGGCATGTGTATGAAGTGTGATGATGTATGGAGGTGAAACCTGGCAAGTGAGGGTTGAGGACATGCGTTGCATGGAGAGAAATGATATGAGAATGATATGATGGATGTGTAATGTGAGTCTTAAAGACAGGGTTAGATCTGATGACCTCAGAGGAAGATTAAATCTCAACAGTATAGAGAGATGTATGCAGAACAGGAGGCTTTGATGGTATCACCACGTTGAAAGAATGGATGAGAGTTTTTGGGTTAGTAAATGTAGAATAGTTGAGGTAGCAGGTTCAGTTAACAAGGGAAGGCCAAATAAAAAAAATGTGAAGAACTAATAAAAGTAGATTGAGAGAAAGAGGGATAAATAAAGACCTGGCGAGAGATAAGTTATTTTGGAAGTCAATTGCTTAAAGCCATCCAACGTATGACAGCATGTAAAACAGACGTTAAACCGATGATGATGATGATGATGAAGAAGAAGAAGAAGAAAATGTATGAAATAACCCCTAAAAAACGATGCAGACTATATTCCAAACCTCTATTTAAAGTGAGATAGAAATAAAAAGAAGTTACATAATTAAAAAATGACTGAAATAGGTTTCCTACCTTGATAAAAGTTAGGTCTCTCGGATCTAAAAAGTGACGCTGTTCTTATGATAAGGCTGCATTCGAAGTGAGAGGCGTTTTATATATAAAAATAAATAAATACAATAAATTGCAGTCTATTGAGAATAGTGGACCAATCCACAAACTCATTGGTGCTATCTAGAGCGTAAACCATTACGCAGTGCGGTGACCCATTGGAGGAATAATTAAATCTATCCCTCAAAAAGCCGGCACAGCATACTTTTTGAGAATTTCATAACAAAATTTGTTTAATTTGTCACAGAAAAATAGTTATACTATATATAGAAAACAAATAGTCTGTCAGTAATTTCTGTTTGTTTGTCCCTCAAAACAAAGCGTCTGTCCTCCATTTTATCTTGAAAATAAATTGTCTATCACGAGTTTCTGCATGTCCTTTCTGGAAGAGTCAACAGAAGCAATCACAGGTAATCCCGGCTGTCATATACAGGTAAATAGTTGACAATAAACCTAACACCAAACGGAATTTCCAAGAACTTGCCATTTTTGGGACACATTGCCACAGGACTGCTTCCTTGAAGACTATAATATAGTCGTCTTCAAATACAATACTTTTTGAGTAATCATCATCATCATCGTCGTCATCATCATCGTCATCATCATCATCATCATCATTCGTTTAACATCCATTTTACTTGGTATTACATAATTGTATCATGACTGAAAAAGGTTACCCACCTTGATAAAAGTTAGGGATCTCGGATCTAAAAAAAAGTGACGCTGTGCGTATGAAAAGACCGCTTACAAAATGAGAGGATTTTTATATGAAAAAAAACAACAAAAAAAACAATAAATACAATAAGTTGCCCGTCTATTGGAAATAATGGACTAATCCAAAAATTTATTGAAGCATAGACCATTATGCAATGCGGTGACACATTGGCTGAACAACTACGGCCACCCCTCAAAAAGTTGGCACAGTGTACTTTTCGACTGAGAATTTTATAACCACATTTTTTTTAATTGATACATAAACATGGTCATACCCTTCTCTATATACTAGCAGGGTCATCCGGTGTTGCCCGGGGCAAAAGTGTAACATATTTCTATTAAAACTTCTATCTCGCTACCTCTCTCTATTTTTCTCTTTTCCTCCTCCTCGTTTCTGCACTCCCTCTCCCCAACCCTCCTCCGTACAGTCCAGTCCTCTCTAGCTGAACATACACAGACAACTCTCCTTTATATAATAGATTCTTTGAGGAATGGGCTGGCATGTTCTTTCCAAATCAGTACACAAAATGGCTGAAAAACCGACACCTCTCTTGCGAAATCTGGCCCAGTTGACACCCAAAGAATTAATCTTTTTTCTTTAACTTTTAGATATTATTCAGCCAGAGCAACACTGATCAAGAATATACTAACTTTGACATACACACATACAGACACAAAATGCAGCAGTCAAACTAGACATAGTCATATTAAATAAGGCAGAAAGAGAGGCAACACTGATTGAGGTGAGTATTCCAAATGACAGTGGCTTAAACCGAGCAGAGAGGGAGAAGGTGACAAAATACCAAGGCCTAGTGTATGATATGAAGAGAAACTGGAACCTAAAAAACATCAACATTATCCCAGTTATAACAGGAGCTAAAGGCTTCATGAAGAAAAATTTCAAAAAGTATCTGGAAAGTATTCCCGGAAAACCAAGTGCAAAAGAAATGCAAATAATTGCACTTAAGGGAACGGCCAAAATCCTTAAAAGAGCACTCGGTTGGATCCTCTAAATAGCAGGTGATAGTCTGGCATTTGGAAATATGCCCCGTCCCTATGCTAACGAAAACAGAAATAAGAAAATTAAAAAAAAAAGTGTACAACTGCCCTTTATATAATAGACTAGCAAGGCTATCCGGCGTTACCCAGGGCAAAATGTAACATATTTCTATTGAAACTTCTATCTCTCTACCTCTCTCTATCTTTCTCACTTTTCCCCTCCCCCGTTTTCTCCCCTTATTCTCCCCACCCCTATCGTTTGGTTCCGCCCATTCCTCTCTCTGGACACACATACACACATATGCGCAAACACACACACAACTCTCCTTTATATAATAGATTCCTCAAGGAATGAGTCGGCATTTTCTTTCCAAATTAGTATTTAAAATGGCTGAAAAATCGACACCCCCTGACGAAGTCTTGCCCAGTTGAACCCTAAAGAATGAATAATTCTTTTTTAATTTTAGATATTATTCAGCCAGGGCAACGCTGATCAAGAATATACCAACGTTCACACACACGCACACACACACAAACACACACACACACAAAGAAAACTGCCCTTTTATATTTTAGACTAGCGTTGATCAGGACAAAAGTGTAACATAGTTCTATCAAAATTTCTATCTCTTCTCTATCTTTCTTTCTTTTCCCCCTCTCCAATTTCTGCCTTACCCCCGCCCCCCTTCCCTCTTTCTTTTCCGCCCAGCCAATTCCTCTCTCTGAACTTACATACACACACACACACACACATACACAGAGACAACTCGAGGAATACGTCAGCATAATGGAATTAACTCTGTGAAAAAAAATCAGAATTACTTCCCTTTAGTAAGTGTCTTTAAAACAGACCCCCCCCCCCCCCCCGACGAAATCTGCACCAGTTGAGAGTCAGAGAATAAATATTTTTTTCTAAATTTTAAATGTTATTCGACCGGGGCAATGCTGATCAAGAAAATGCCAGGTTTGTGTGTTTTTGTGTTGTCGATTTGAGTTTTAGCCGGACATACATACATATAGATAACTGCTCTTTATATTATAGATGAAACAAATTGTCTGTCAGCAATTTCTGTTCAGCCTTCTCTTAAAACAAAGCGTCTGTCCTCAATTTCTGTCCGCACCTTGAAAAAAATTGTCTACCATCAGTTTTTGTTTGTCTTTTTTGGAAGAGTCGGCGGAAGCAATCACAGGTAATCCAGACTGTCATATACAGGTAAATAGTTAACAATAAACCTAAAACCAAACTAAACCTTCAAGCCGGTAAGATGTATCTACCCGAGCAGCGCCAGGTAAATACAACTAGCCTTACCACTGCCGAGCAAGGGAAGAGTCTATCAGGCATGTGTATGAAGTGTGATGATGTATGGAGGTGAAACCTGGCAAGTGAGGGTTGAGGACATGCGTTGCATGGAGAGAAATGATATGAGAATGATATGATGGATGTGTAATGTGAGTCTTAAAGACAGGGTTAGATCTGATGACCTCAGAGGAAGATTAAATCTCAACAGTATAGAGAGATGTATGCAGAACAGGAGGCTTTGATGGTATCACCACGTTGAAAGAATGGATGAGAGTTTTTGGGTTAGTAAATGTAGAATAGTTGAGGTAGCAGGTTCAGTTAACAAGGGAAGGCCAAATAAAAAAAATGTGAAGAACTAATAAAAGTAGATTGAGAGAAAGAGGGATAAATAAAGACCTGGCGAGAGATAAGTTATTTTGGAAGTCAATTGCTTAAAGCCATCCAACGTATGACAGCATGTAAAACAGACGTTAAACCGATGATGATGATGATGATGAAGAAGAAGAAGAAGAAAATGTATGAAATAACCCCTAAAAAACGATGCAGACTATATTCCAAACCTCTATTTTAAGTGAGATAGAAATAAAAAGAAGTTACATAATTAAAAAATGACTGAAATAGGTTACCTACCTTGATAAAAGTTAGGTCTCTCGGATCTAAAAAGTGACGCTGTTCTTATGATAAGGCTGCATTCGAAGTGAGAGGCGTTTTATATATAAAAATAAATAAATACAATAAATTGCAGTCTATTGAGAATAGTGGACCAATCCACAAACTTATTGGTGCTATCTAGAGCGTAAACCATTACGCAGTGCGGTGACCCATTGGAGGAATAATTAAATCTATCCCTCAAAAAGCCGGCACAGCATACTTTTTGAGAATTTCATAACAAAATTTGTTTAATTTGTCACAGAAAAATAGTTATACAATATATAGAAAACAAATCGTCTGTCAGTAATTTCTGTATGTTTGTCCCTCAAAACAAAGCGTCTGTCCTCCATTTTATCTTGAAAATAAATTGTCTATCACGAGTTTCTGCATGTCCTTTCTGGAAGAGTCAACAGAAGCAATCACAGGTAATCCCGGCTGTCATATACAGGTAAATAGTTGACAATAAACCTAACACCAAACGGAATTTCCAAGAACTTGCCATTTTTGGGACACATTGCCACAGGACTGCTTCCTTGAAGACTATAATATAGTCGTCTTCAAATACAATACTTTTTGAGTAATCATCATCATCATCGTCGTCATCATCATCGTCATCATCATCATCATCATTCGTTTAACATCCATTTTACTTGGTATTACATAATTGTATCATGACTGAAAAAGGTTACCCACCTTGATAAAAGTTAGGGATCTTGGATCTAAAAAAAAGTGACGCTGTGCGTATGAAAAGACCGCTTACAAAATGAGAGGATTTTTATATGAAAAAAAACAAAAAAAAAACAATAAATACAATAAGTTGCCCGTCTATTGGAAATAATGGACTAATCCAAAAATTTATTGAAGCATAGACCATTATGCAATGCGGTGACACATTGGCTGAACAACTACGGCCACCCCTCAAAAAGTTGGCACAGTGTACTTTTCGACTGAGAATTTTATAACCACATTTTTTTTAATTGATACATAAACATGGTCATATCCTTCTCTATATACTAGCAGGGTCATCCAGTGTTGCCCGGGGCAAAAGTGTAACATATTTCTATTAAAACTTCTATCTCGCTACCTCTCTCTATTTTTCTCTTTTCCTCCTCCTCGTTTCCGCACTCCCTCTCCCCAACCCTCCTCCGTACAGTCCAGTCCTCTCTAGCTGAACATACAGACAACTCTCCTTTATATAATAGATTCTTTGAGGAATGGGCTGGCATGTTCTTTCCAAATCAGTACACAAAATGGCTTAAAAACCGACACCCCTCTTGCGAAATCTGGCCCAGTTGACACCCAAAGAATGAATCTTTTTTCTTTAACTTTTAGATATTATTCACCCAGAGCAACACTGATCAAGAATATACTAACTTTGACATACACACATACAGACACAAAATGCAGCAGTCAAACTGGACATAGTCATATTAAATAAGGCAGAAAGAGAGGCAACACTGATTGAGGTGAGTATTCCAAATGACAGTGGCTTAAACAGAGCAGAGAGGGAGAAGGTGACAAAATACCAAGGCCTAGTGTATGATATGAAGAGAAACTGGAACCTAAAAAACATCAAAATTATCCCAGTTATAACAGGAGCTTAAGGCTTCATGAAGAAAAATTTCAAAAAGTATCTGGAAAGTATTCCCGGAAAACCAAGTGCAAAAGAAATCCAAATAATTGCACTTAAGGGAACGGCCAAAATCCTTAAAAGAGCACTCGGTTGGAGCCTCTAAATAGCAGATTATAGTCTGGCATTTGGAAAAATGCCCCGTCCCTATGCTAACGAAAACAGAAATAAGAAAATTTTTTTAAAAAGTGTACAACTGCCCTTTATATAATAGACTAGCAAGGCTATCCAGCGTTACCCAGGGCAAAATGTAACATATTTCTATTGAAACTTCTATCTCTCTACCTCTCTCTATCTTTCTCACTTTTCCCCTCCCCCGTTTTCTCCCCTTATTCTCCCCACCCCTATCGTTTGGTTCCGCCCATTCCTCTCTCTGGACACACATACACACACATGCGCAAACACACACACAACTCTCCTTTATATAATAGATTCCTCAAGGAATGAGTCGGCATTTTCTTTCCAAATTAGTATTTAAAATGGCTGAAAAATCGACACCCCCTGACGAAATCTGGCCCAGTTGAACCCTAAAGAATGAATAATTCTTTTTTAATTTTAGATATTATTCAGCCAGGGCAACGCTGATCAAGAATATACCAACGTTCACACACACACACACACACACACACACACACACACACACACACACACACACACACACACAAAGAAAACTGCCCTTTTATATTTTAGACTAGCGTTGATCAGGACAAAAGTGTAATATAGTTCTATCAAAACTTCTATTTCTTCTCTATCTTTCTCTCTTTTCCCCTCTCCAATTTCTGCCTTACCCCCCCCCCCCCTTCCCTCTTTCTTTTCCGCCCAGCCAATTCCTCTCTCTGAACTTACACACACACACACATACACAGAGACAACTCGAGGAATGAGTCAGCATAATGGAATTAACTCTATGAAAAAAAATCAGAATTGCTTCCCTTTAGTAAGTGTCTTTAAAACAGACCCTTCCCCCCTGACGAAATCTGCACCAGTTGAGAGTCAGAGAATAAATATTTTTTTCTAAATTTTAAATGTTATTCGACCGGGTCAATGCTGATCAAGAAAATACCAGGTTTGTGTGTGTTTGTGTTGTCGATTTGAGTTTTAGCCGGACATACATACATATAGACAACTGCTCTTTATATTATAGATGAAACAAATTGTCTGTCAGCAATTTCTGTTCAGCCTTCTCTTAAAACAAAGCGTCTGTCCTCAATTTCTGTCCGCACCTTGAAAAAAATTGTCTACCATCAGTTTTTGTTTGTCTTTTTTGGAAGAGTCGACGGAAGCAATCACAGGTAATCCAGACTGTCATATACAGGTAAATAGTTAACAATAAACCTAAAACCAAACTAAACCTTCAAGCCGGTAAGATGTATCTACCCGAGCAGCGCCAGGTAAATACAACTAGCCTTACCACTGCCGAGCAAGGGAAGAGTCTATCAGGCATGTGTATGAAGTGTGATGATGTATGGAGGTGAAACCTGGCAAGTGAGGGTTGAGGACATGCGTTGTATGGAGAGAAATGATATGAGAATGATACGATGGATGTGTAATGTGAGTCTTAAAGACAGGGTTAGATCTGATGACCTCAGAGGAAGATTAAATCTCAACAGTATAGGGAGATGTGTGCAAAACAGGAGGCTTTGATGGTATCACCACGTTGAAAGAATGGATGAGAGTTTTTGGGTTAGTAAATGTAGAATAGTTGAGGTAGCAGGTTCAGTTAACAAGGGACGGCCAAATAAAAAAAATGTGAAGAACTAATAAAAGTAGATTGAGAGAAAGAGGGATAAATAAAGACCTGGCGAGAGATAAGTTATTTTGGAAGTCAATTGCTTAAAGCCATCCAACGTATGACAGCATGTAAAACAGACGTTAAATCGATGATGATGATGATGATGATGATGATGATGATGAAGAAGAAGAAGAAGAAGAAGAAGAAGAAGAAGAAGAAGAAGAAGAAGAAGAAATAACCCCTAAAAAACGATGCGGCATCTATTCCGAACCTCTATTTAAAGTGAGATAGAAATAAAAAGAAGTTACATAATTGAAAAAGGACTGAAAAAGGTTACCTACCTTGATAAAAGTTAGGTCTCTCGGATCTAAAAAGTGACGCTGTTCTTATGATAAGGCCGCATTCGAAGTGAGAGGCGTTTTATATATAAAAATAAATAAATACAATAAATTGCGGTCTATTGAAAATAGTGGACCAATCCACAAACTTATTGGTGCTATCTAGAGCATAAACCATTAAGTAGTGCGGTGACACATTGGCGGAATAATTAAATCAATCCTTCAAAAAAGCCGGCACAGCATACTTTTTGAGAATTTCATAACAAAATTTGTTTAATTTGTCACAGAAAAATAGTTATACTATATATATAAAACAAATCGTCTGTCAGTAATTTCTGTTTGTTTGTCCCTCAAAACAAAGCGTCTGTCCTCCATTTTATCTTGAAAATAAATTGTCTATCACGAGTTTCTGCATGTCCTTTCTGGAAGAGTCAACAGAAGCAATCACAGATAATCCCGGCTGTCATATACAGGTAAATAGTTGACAATAAACCTAACACCAAACGGAATTTCCATGAACAGAGTTTCTTTCCAAGAACTTGCCATTTTTGGGACACATTGCCACAGGACTGCTTCCTTGAAGACTATAATATAGTCGTCTTCAAATACAATACTTTTTGAGTAATCATCATCGTTCATCATCATCGTCATCATCATCATTCGTTTAACATCCATTTTACTTGGTATTACATAATTGTATCATGACTGAAAAAGGTTACCCACCTTGATAAAAGTTAGGGATCTCGGATCTAAAAAAAAGCAATCACAGGTAATCCCGGCTGTTATATACAGGTAAACGCAGCTAGTTGACAATAAACCTAACACCAAACTGAATTTCCATGAACAGAGTTTCTTTCCAACAAATTGTCATTTTTGGAACACATTGTCATGGTCGTCTTCAAATACAATAGTTTTTTAGGCTTCCTCAGCATCATCATCATCATCATCATCATCATCATCATCGTCGTCGTCGTCGTCGTCGTCGTCGTCGTCGTCGTCATCATCATCATCATCATCATCATCGTCATCATCATCATCTTTACGTCCGTTTTACATGTGGGCATGCGTGTGACAGCTTCCAAAGTAACCTATCTCTCGCCAGGTCTTTATTTATCTCCCTTTCCTTCAGGTCAATTTTTATCCCTTCTTCCCATGTTTTCCTTGGCTTTACTCTGTGAACTGAACCTTCTACCTCAACTGTTCTACATCTACTAACCCAAGAACACTCATCCATTGTTTCAACGTGGCCATGCCATTGAATCACCGTTTTCTGCACACATCTCCTTCTACTGTCTAGATTTTATCTTCCTCTGAGGTCATCAGATCTAAACCTGTCTTTAAGACTCGCATTACACATCCATCGTATAATTCTAATATCATTTCTCTCCATGCAACGCATGTCCTCAACCCTCACTGGTTAGGTTTCACTTCCATACATCATCACACTACATACACATGCCTGATAGACTCTTCCCTTGCTCGACCGTGGTAAGGCTAGTTGTATTTACCTGCCGTTGTCCGGGTAGATTCATCTTGCCAGGAGGAAGGCTTAGAAGAAAAATAATTTTAAATATGGTCAACAGTGGTAACGCTCTGCTGGTTCGTAATGGCAGAAGTTCCCTAAATTTACTCTATAACTCTTGCAATCACACTAGCACCTGCTCCACCCTGTGCGCCAATGTAATACATTAAGTAATCAAATGTTTCATCGTTTTCAATCGTCTCATAATATTGTTCATCATTCTCAAATTGATTCTGGTCTTTATAAGTGATGACTCATTAGTATAAAAATTTTTTTTTAATCTGAAATTTTTTTGTAATCGATTTTTTTGTTATTTACTAAATCAAACCAAAAAATATTTCCCCTAATATGTCTCCCAACCGTTGACACATTGGCTGAATAATTCTAGCCATCCCTGAAAAGGCGTTAACAGTACTTTACGACAGAGAATTTCATGTTTCAGAATTTTTTAGATGAGAGTTGATAATTTGCAGAATTTGGTATATTCTGACTACTGTTCTCATCTTAGGTGTTTTTATCACAACGTTTCGGCCGATGTAACCTCCGACCTTCTTCAGGTGTACCTTGTCGAACTCGGGAATCTTTCTATCGAACTCGGGAATCTGAACAGAATTTCGAACGGAACCCTTTATTAAATCCACGGGGGTAGCATGCTCCCGTTCCATCTGCCATGACTGGGAAGAAGTCGTCAGTAATTTGCAATTCTTCGTATCGCCCGCACTGAGGATTGAACCTTCAACCTTCAGATGACTGAATTAGACTTCTTCAGATTTGATCACTCCCACCCCCCTCCCCCAAAAAAAGTTTGAATTATCTCCCTCTTTCATATTTCGTCTCGGACACGTCTCTAAAGAAGCACCGGAAAATCTTTTACGGAAACAATTTACTATCAAGATTTCTTTCTGCAATTTTAAAACCTTTCTTGACAATTTGTTTGGCCACAACAAAGACACAACATCACTGAAAAGAGTGAAGGAACAATTTCGCATATAAATTTAACACTAGATGCTCCTCCATTTCCAGGCAATTGTAGTTTTTTGAGCAGTTAACCAATTTTCTTTTACCATTAACCCTAAGTTCGAGTGGCAATTAAAATGTTTTCTTTTTTCCATTTCAAAACAAATCAAAAAAATCTTTGCTTCTTCTAATGGAAAAGTGGTTTTCATTTAACTTGATAGTTAAATAAAAACCACCAGATGAATATTTAATATAATTAGATCCTTCCTTATCAAAAAAAAAAGATCCAGGTTGTCCTCGATGGTTGTTCATTCAAACAACATGATATAAATTCTGTTGTACCCCAGGGATCGATCCATGGACCTTTATTGTTCCTGATTTTCATAAACGACCTCCCTGATGACATTGTGTCTGAGATGGGTATATTTGCTGACGACACCACGTTCAACTCTCTTCATGTGGGCAAAACGGACGTGCACATATCCGAGGCAATGGCTGAATCCTTAGAAAGTGACCTCCAGTCTGTAGTGGAATGGGTCATAAATAGATTGTAACATTTAATGCTGCTAAGACAAAGCTCCTTTCCTTCAACAACTACAAACCTCTTCAATCACCGATGGCCATGGCAAATAACACCCTACCTGAAAGTCCAACGTTCAAACTCCTCGGCCTAACATTGCTCCGATGAACTTGTTACTCTGGTGCCCCCCTCGACGTAAATACACCTGACCAACCCGACAATCAGCTAAATCCCATCCATTCACTGTGGAGGTCCACAGATGCCGGAGAGCATTCTACTTCAATAGCTTCTTTCCTCGAGCTCCCGGCTTTTGGTATTCCCTCCCTGTTCCCTGTTTCGCCGACTGTACTGACAAATTCAGAAATTTAAAACTAATGTGAACAAGCATCTTGCTGCACATCTTCTAATTAAGGATGCCCCCCCCCCCCCAATACTTTCACCCTAATTCTGAGTAGCCCGTTACGTCTACAGGGGCAACTCGCCTTGTTTGGGGTTTGGGGTGAACTTTGTTAAAAAAAATTTTTTAAAGAAACAATTAAAAACAAGCCACGCTTGCGTGGTCCTCCTCTGTATGTGACTCGATGTGGCGAGTGTAAAATGCAATAAATTTGGGCAATTTGGGGCATTTTTGACCCCCCTTTGACCCCCTGGGGGCACGAACCAGAATTTTTCTGAAGTCAAGGATGCTCATTTTATATCCAGAACAATTGCCTCAACATTTTGGCCAAGTTTCAGAAAAATTGAATGGATGGATCGAACGTTATGGGAGAACAGGGTCATTTTTTGCAATTTTGGGGGCTTTTGACCCCCTGGGGGCGCGAACCAGATTTTTTCCAAGGTCAGCGATACCTATTTTCTATTAGAAACAATTGCCTCTACATTTTGGCCAAGTTTCAGAGAAATTGAATGTATGGATGAAAAGTTATGAGGCAAAAAATGTCATTTTTTGCCATTTCGGGGGCCTTTTAACCCCCTGGGGGGGGGGGGGGGCTAACCAGATTTGTTTTCAAAAATCGGAGAACGTCACTTTCTAACCTAACCAAAGTTACAACTTCATGCAAAATTTCAGAGAAATTCAATGGATGGTTGCGGAGAAAAATCCGGACGGACGGACGGAAATGCCTCAAAACATAATTTGAGATTAATTACCTCCTTTGCCATCCTAAAGTAAAAAAGGGCCAAAAGAGGACGGCTCGACAAGTATTTGTTGACATTGGGCTTGAAGATGATCATGTTGTAGTCTGCAGGCAAGCAGTTCCACGGCAACGTGTTCCACAGGTATGAAGTTCTTCTAAAGAAATTCTGTTATGGGATATTCTGTTTTGCTTTAGGTTTACGGAGGAAGGGCTAGGATCAAAGTGTAGTATCTGTTCTGATACTACACTTCATCTTTTCTGCCCTCGGTCAGTGAAGGCGAAATCCTTCTAGACTGAGTCAATTTTAATTTTTTTTCTAATCCACAATGCTTATGGGATCAACATGCATTCTAACCCTAACCTAATGTTGACTGACCGACAGTGTTAGCAAACACCCAAGCCACGCCCCCAAATTCCATCTAAAAAAATGTTTCAAAAAGTGGCTGTCAGCGCCAACTTAGCAAAAAAAAAAAAAATGGCTGTCACATGGTATGTATTCTTCTACGTCCGCCATACCATGTGATTAAAATACCGTTTTCGCGCTAAAATAACACCATGTGCTGGAGCTGATAAAATGTAATTTAAGTTGAGGTTTTCGTCGAGAAACAAAGAGTTAAAAAAAAGTCAGAAAAAATAATCAACAAGAGGACAACGTTACTATCTCCCTAGCCCTCCTGGGAAGCCGCTGCCACTATTTAACTTATCCACACCCTGCTGACACAAAAATTACTACTAAATTGATTTTTAACTCCAAAACATTCTTAATTTCATAATTTTAAATATATATATATATATATATATATATATATATATATATATATATATATATATATATATATATATATTTTAATATATATATATCTTCAATATATTTTATATATATATATCTTCAATATATTTTATATATATGTATATATATATCTTCAATATATTTTATATATATGTATAAAGTGGTGTACTAAAAGCGAACTTTTAGGAAAGGTAAAACCTATTGTGAAAAGTATACAGCTCAATATCCAGGATAGAGCAGGTAGATATGAAGAAGAATGGAAAGGAATTAGAGAAGCAAAAGCCAAATCAAAATTCAATTCAATTGCTCAGAGCAAGGTATATTCCGCAAAAAGGCAATTTATTTATTTAATATATTTAATATATATATATATATATATATATATATATATATATATATATATATATATATATATTATCGCTTATATACTATTTTATTTAACTTTTTGATGAAACTGTGGCACTTCTGCAGATTAGGGACGGGTCGAAATTTATTTGTTTTCATTTTAAAAGAGCTCCAATAGTGTAAGGGGCCGACAACTCTATTTTTGTTTTACTTTTAAGTACATAATTTTTCCGAAAATGGAAAATATTAATTTTTTAAATAAAAAGTAATGCAAATTCAATTAATTAGTAGAACATTTATTGAAGTATAATTTTTCGGTGCTTGTGGACTGTAGGTACGAAATTTTAATTTTATCTTTAATTTGAGGAGAGTCAAATAAGGGAAGAGAGAACTTTAGTTTCAAGTTTCAGCCACGATGTATCTTAAAATGTGTAATTATTCTAAAAAAAAAGTGTTAAAAAATGTGTAGGTGAAAGGAACTATTTTCAAACAAATTGCCGAATTTTACCCCGTGTAAAACTGTCATTTAGGCACATGTTCGTCTTTTCCCACAGTCCGTTTTTCACAACTTTTTACTGACCAGTTTTTTTTCTTCTTTTTTCCGTGTACACTTACCTATCAGACTGCTAGAAAATCCCGGGGTTTTTGTAATTCTTTTTCAAATATTCTACATTTTAGGAGGGGGGGGGATCAGTTTCCAATGTTAATTCAACGTAGACTGATCCCTCTCTTTTTGACCATCTCAATTTTTTTTTAAATCCTTTTCGCTGTACAATTACCTATCATGTCAGTAGAGATTTCCGAGGTTTTGGGAAATAAATTTTTAAAAATTGAGATTTTATAACGGGGGATCAGTTTTCAATGTAAATTCAACGTAGACTGATCCCCCTCTTTTTGAACATCTTAAATTTTAAAAATTCTTCTGCTTACAATTACCTATCATGTCGCGAGAGAATTCCCAGGTTTATGGAAATCATTTTTTTTAAATTAAGATTTTAAGACGTAAAAAGTTGTGAAAAACGGACTATGGTAAAAGACGAACAAGACTTGATCCCCCGTCTTAAAATCTCAATTTTTAAAAATTTCTTTCCAAAAACCCCGGAATTCTCTATTGACATGATATGTAATTGTACACAGAAAAAGATTTAAAAAAAAAAAAAATGAGATGGTCAAAAAGAGGGGGATCAGTCTACGTTGAATTTACATTGGAAACTGATCCCCGCCTCCTAAAATGTAAAATATTTGAAAAAGAATTCCAAAAACCCCGGAATTTTCTAGCAGCCTGATAGGTAAGTGTACACGGAAAAAAGAAAAAAAAAAAAAAGTTGTGAAAAACGGACTGTGGGAAAAGACGAACATGTGCCGTCATTTATTTCAAAAACTTTATTTCCTGTGTTTCATGTTTATCCCCTTCCGTTTACGTATTTTTTTCTATTTTTTCCTTCTTCTGTGATAATTTGTTTTAATAAATCATTTTATTTTTCAAAATCATTTTATTTTTCATTAGTGCCGAATGCGGTGTGATTGTTTTATTCCTAAATTATCCTTTTACGTATACATTTTAAAAACTTACAATAGTAAAATCCATTTTAAGATACATCGTGGTTGAAACTTGAAACTAAAGTTATCTCCCCCTTATTTAACGCTCCTCAAATTAAAGATAAAAAATTTTTTTTCAGACCTACAGTCCACAAGCACTATTTTTTCATTTCATACGAACAGTTTAAAAATTTAAATTAGAAAAGCCATCGTGTTTGGTTCAACACATTTTTTTTTCTTTTTACAATTTAAAAAAATTAATTTTTCTCTTGTTTTTTCTCTTATTTAGAAAAAAAAAACGGGATACAATTCAGAAACTTGTTCAAAAAAACTCTACAGGGGGTTAGTGGAAAAAAAGAGAGTTGTCGGCCCCTTACACTATTGGAGCTCTTCTAAAATGAAAACAAATACATTTCGGCCCGTCCTTAATCTGCAGAAGTGCCGAAACTGTTTATCATGTCAATCTGAATGTTTACCCATTTTGCCGAATGTTCTTCAAAACCATGTTCAAAGAAAAACAGAGGACAAATATTTATGAAGGGACATAATTCGTTCGACACCGGTGAACTGAAGGTCATCACCGGTGAAAAGCGTACTTTATATATATGAGTTTCTCTTATTTGTAAAACAACAAATTTTGTAAATTGCTGTTTGTAAAGTTTTGATTTCGCGATGTCGGCCGTGAAGTTGCCCCCCATCGCGACTGTCAAGGAAGTGATGCGCCTCTATCGCATCCAAGCGAAGAAGCATCTCTCGCAGAACTTCCTCCTCGACATGAACATGTGTCGGAAAATCGTCAGGTCCGCCTCGCATTTAAAGAACCATTTTGTATGCGAAGTCGGACCCGGACCGGGTGGAATCACGCAGGCCATTATCGAGAAACAATGTCGACACTTGACGGTGATCGAAAAGGATGCACGGTTTATGCCATCACTCAAGGTTCGTGTGTAGTTTTAGGTACTGTTTTAGATATTGACCCTAATTTCCGTGACTGCCCGGCAGCAGCAAGCCGACAGCTAACGGAAGCGTCCGAGACCTGCCGAGTCGGCAGACGACAACAATGTAAGACGATGAATATACGAAAAAAAGAACTGCATATATTTTTATACAAAAAATGAAATAAATGAACAAACCCATAGCTGAAATAAATAAATTTTTTTATTATTATTAATTTTTAACCATTTTTGTAAGAACTTTTGTAGAAACGCTAACTTTAAACCATTTTTTGTTTACCTAAAATAAACTTTTTTTAAACTTTAAAACGCGAAAATAACATTGTTGTCGTCTGCCGACTCGGCAGGTCTCGGACGCTTCCGTTAGCTGTCGGCTTGCTGCTGCCGGGCAGTCACGGAAATTAGGGTCAATATCTAAAACAGTACCTAGTTTTATAAGGTAATCTTTACTATTACGGACATAAATTATTTTGGTACGCTTATAGCTGACGCACCAGAGTTCCGTGACTTAGCGTCGGCAACGATCGGTCAGGTCGCGGAAGCGCCCGAGAGCTGACGAAACGAAAACGAGGCTGAAACTGCCAAGCGCTTAATGGAAGACTTTCAAAGAAAAAATATATAGATTAAAAAAAAAAAAAAACGAACAAACCGTAGCTGAAGAAATGTAAATAAATATATTTTTATTTTTTGGTGGGCCAAATGAACCATTGCCAATCAAATGTGTAGATGTAAATGTTTTGATTTGTTTGTGAAAATAATGTTGTTTTTTTTTTGGCGGGGGGGGGGGGGTAACATTTTGTCGATAACATAAAACACAGAAAGAAATGAAAATATTATGCTTTTGAATTAGTCGTTCCGGAGATTCGACGGCCTGACACAGCTGATTGTTGTTGCAATAGAACGCGATTATTGTTTTGCTTCCAAATATTGTCGCCTGCTTGGCGAATGAATACTGCAACCTAATTGGTTAATACTTCGTCAACTCTCGGGCACTTCCGCGATCTGCCCGATCGTTGCCGACGCAAAGTCACGGAAATCTGGCGCGTCAGCTATAAGAGTACCATTATTTTAAAGGAAATACAGTTAAGAGATTAGTCAAAAACAATTTATTTTGGTTTACCTACTTATTTGTGACCTATTTGAGTTTTTAAAAATATTTGGCAAAAATGTAGTATAAGTAACAGCCGAGAAAGCGAAAATAAGCAAAACATACAACAAATACTTTTTACCTGTATAATTTTAAAGTTCTGAAACGAAGTTTTGTTATTTCAAAAAGTTTATAACGACAGCCAACAGAACGAAAAAGGGGTGAAAAGCAAAAAATAAACAACAAATAGGCAACAAATAAATGTTACCAAAGGCAAGATAAGTTACTCTTCTACATACCTGGGTAAGTTTATTTGTGTTTTAACTTATTTTAAGCGTTTTTTAGTTCGATTTAAAACTAGTGTCGAGATGTCACGTGATCATATAGGGCCATTTTGTGTTTTCAATTTTAACATGGCGTCGAGACACTAATTTTAAATCGAATTAAAAAACGCTTTAAAATAAGTTAAAACACAAATAAACTCATCCACGTAGGTAGAACATATCTTGCCTTTGGTAACATTTATTCGTTGCCTATTTGTTTTTTCCACTCTTTTTTCGTCCTGTTAGCTGTCGTTATAAATGCCCGTTTAAAAATTTTTATTTTTATTTTTTTATAACTGCTGTTCACTTAAACAAGTCCTATTGCTACTGTGATTAGGGATCAGATTTTAAGGGGGAATTACAGGAAGCAGGAAGGGAATTCTAAAGGCAAGCGGTCCGAGGAAGTCGAACCGGAACCCGGACAAGTTGGATCTAGAAACAATGCCGACACTTAACGGTGATTGAAAAAAATGCACGGTTTTTGCCATCAGTCAAGGTTTGTAGGTCGTTTTACAAGGTAAACATTACTATTAATAATTTATTTGGCAAAAGTGTAGTATAGTTAAAAGCCAAGAAATCGAAAACAAATAAAATATACAACAAATAACTTTTACCAAACGATAGAAAATCAAATTTTCTATCGACCTGTATAATTTTAATTTCTGAAACTGTTTGTGTAGTTTTGTTATTTCAAAATTTGTTTCCTTACTTTCACTTATCCAAATTCGTTAATCAAAATTGGTGGTCGATTTTTTTTTTTAGGTGGTCGCTAATTTCAGGCTTAAAAGATAAAAGAAAAAAAAGCTGATAGACTCTTTTTTTTTGGTCGACAGTGATAACACTGCTGATTAGTAATGGGAAAGGCTCCCTGAATTTACTCCATCCACTCCTAATTCTTGCAATCATACCACCACCTGCCCCACCCTGTGCTCCAATGGTATCACCAAGGTAACAACACTTCTGAACAGCAGCAATAGCTTTGCCGCCCACATATATTTTCTTCATATCTGGCGTCTTACACTTCTTGCACACAAACTGGTTGTCCTCTCTCATCCTACCTGTAATTCCACTGCACTTCTTGTGTACCCAATGCCTGCATGTACCACAAAACATTGAGTTGTACCCGACTACCTTACCAAAAACTGGGCATGGGAATTTTCCTCTTTCTGGAGAATTTCCAACACCACAACCACTGATCAACATTTTTGTCTTGGTGACATTCACTCTCAGGCCTTTACTTTCCATAGCATACCTCCAAGTTTTGAACTTAACAAGTACTAAGTCATCAGCACACAGCATCTCTTCTGGACAACCTGTAAAGAAATGAAGAAAACATTTCTTATGAAGGAAAAAAACGTCCGTTTTTTCTTCCCTTTGAAATGGAAATGAAGAAATATATATATATTTGATTTACGTGATAAAGGTAATAGGATCACCGAAAATTCTCACTCCCCAATTGGAAAAGAAGAAACTATATATTTAACAATAGATAATTGAAGACATTAATATACATCACAAAAACAAAGAAAAAAAAAACAAACCCTAATCCTCACACTCACTCACTATCCTAGTTTAGCGTCTGTATTCCCTTCGTCAGGGGTTCGACGTTGTCTGGCGGTGTTTATACATCGTCTCCAGTGGTCACGGTCGTGGGGGTCCACCTCCACTATCTGCCATTGTATACGTTCATGCCTGATGGTTTCTCTCCGGTACTTCTTTGGGCGTCCGGCTTTTTTCTGACCGACCACTTTCAGATCTCTACACGTGTTGATTGGTCCACTGTGTCTTTCAACATGTTCAAACCAACGTAGTCTGTTCGCCCTAAGAATAACGTCCAACGGTCGGATGGGCAATGTCTTAAGCAAGGTCTTAAGCAATGTCTTAAGCAAGGTCTTAAGCAATGTCTTAAGCAAGGTCTTAAGCAAGGTCTTAAGCAATGTCTTAAGCAATGTCTTAAGCAAGGTCTTAAGCAAGGTCTTAAGCAATGTCTTAAGCAAGGTCTTAAGCAAGGTCTTAAGCAATGTCTTAAGCAATGTCTTAAGCAAGGTCTTTGACCTAACATACTGGGTCTGGTCTTATTTAACATGGCAGATCCGTCCTCTTCAAGCAAATTCTTTAGCGATGTTTTCTTCTTTCAGGTTTTGTCGACTGCGTTCGAGAATCAAATGAGCGTCATCCATGGAGATATCCTGAACTTCAATATGGAAAATGTATTTCCAGAGGAGGTGAAGCTGCCCTGGAAATCCCATCCGCCCTTAATTCACATAATTGGAAATCTACCGTTTAACATTTCAACGCCACTCCTCATAAAATGGCTGGCTGATATTTCTGATAGACGAGGCGCTTGGAGTTACGGGCGGACCAGACTAACCCTAACCTTTCAGAAAGAAGTTGCCGAGCGAATGGTAGCCTCCGTAGCTTCGGACAATCGTTGCCGACTTTCAGTAATCTGCCAACACCTTTGTGATGTCGATCTAAAATTTATCATCCCAGGTTCGTTGACCGTTAATTTTTTTTTTTTCTTAGAAATTTGAACACTGACGGATAAGTACCTAGTTTATTTTCTCTTTGTTTTTGCTGGGGATGAGGCATCCTAGCGGATGCTAGACATTCACCCGCTATTTCAGACACTCCAGCCGAGAGATCTTTTTAAGATTCTAACCGTCCCTTTAAGTGCAATTGTGTGTATCTCTCTTGCACTCGGTTCACTGAGTATATTCGGCAGGTAGTTTTTAAAATGCTTTTTCATGAGTCCGGTTGCTCCTACAATTACTGGGATGATGGAGATATTTTGACCAAGTTTGGTGACGATTGGTCAAGCGATGTGCACGCTAGACTGTACAGTTACAAATTCGACCGTGGCGAAGGTAGCAATAAAAAATACAATGAATTCTTATGTTAATGTTATGCTGATCTACCCTATTGCGTCACTACATGGACTCTTCCCGACAATATGAATAATGGTAATGGTGGTAATAGGCAGAGCGTCTATGACCAAGCCAGAAGGCAGTCTCCTTTGAAACGACAAATTTACCAGTCAAGGATACATCCTCGACAATAAGTCCGACAGACAGTGGGTCATTGTGACTGCAGTGACATTAGTTCTGTCGGACTGAGATATGGTCTTGGATAGTCCCAGGAGGTCCACTCTCTCATTGAGAAGCCGTTAGTTCATTGCTTACGGGATAATTCCGACGGGGCTGCTCAGGCATTTTTTGCAGGACCAGAGTGAACCACCTTTTGTGCACTGGCCTACACTCCCCACCTTCTGACCTTGTGTCACGTCTTCCTATGGTGGGATGAGGTGAATAGCAGAAGCAGTCTCTGGCAACCCATTACTTCTGTACTGTCTGTAAATACTACCTCCTTGTTGTCTTACTTTGTTTTGGTCCCTTAAGGCCACAACAGTTATATAATTGTTATTGTTGCAACTTTTCTGCAGTTCTTAATACAGGAGTTTTTTTTTTGTTTTTTTTTGGCCATTTGTAGGTGGAGGCATTTTATTATATGATAAATTATTCTCGATTCTTTTTTATTTTTTTTATTTCTATTCTAGGCAAAGTCTTTGTCCCTGCTCCGAAAGTCGACGTTGGTGTCGTATCGCTTGTCCCACTTGTCGAACCAAAAATTAAACTTCCCTTTAAAGTTGTCGAAAAAGTCTTGCGACACATTTTTCATCACCGAAACAAGAAATGCTTCTACGGCATCAAGTAAGCTTTTACCATTTTTTTTTTGTTCGAAGAATAAAAGGAATCTTGTAAAAAAAAAATTTTTAATCCAATTTTTCAAAATAAAAAAAAAACTTTTTTAATCCAATTTTAAAAAAACAAACTTTTTTAATCCAATTTTTCCCCCCAAATTTTTAAAATCCAATTTAAAAAACAAACTTTTTTAATCCAATGTTTCCCCCCAAATTTTTAAAATCCAATTTAAAAAACAAACTTTTTTAATCCAATTTTAAAAAAACAACCTTTTTTGATCCAATTTTTCCCCCAAAATTTTTTAAATCCAATTTAAAAAACAAACTTTTTTAATCCAATTTAAAATACAAACTTTTTTAATCCAATTTTTCCCCCCAAATTTTTTAAATCCAATTTAAAAAACAAACTTTTTAAATCCAATTTTAAAAAAACAACTTTTTTTGATCCAATTTTTCCCCAAAAATTTTTTAAATCCAATTTAAAAAACAAACTTTTTAAATCCAATTTAAAAAAACAAACTTTTTTAATCCAATTTAAAAAAAACAAAACTTTTTTAATCCGATTTCCTCCCCCCCCCCCAATTTTTTTAATCCAGTTTAAAAAAAAGTTTTAATCCAATTTATATTTATTAATTTAATTTACATATTTTTTTATTTAGTATTTAAAGAAAAAACAAAATTCTTATTTTTAAATGAAAGTCTTTGGTCTTATTTCTCTTTTGTTTTATGCTTATTTTCTTAGTCAAACCTACTTGAAAAAGTAAACTATAAGATTAATAATTCAATAAATAATTAATAAATCCCTTATTCGTTACTTGAACATTGTTTAGTTCAATATCAAGAAATCCCGATTCCTTATATATAATTGTATCACAGTCAATAGTTTTCTTCGAATGTCCGGCTGGCTTGGCAGGCCGAGAGCAGACTCAAGGCATTTCCACGAATAATGGCGATAGAGAGGCGCTCGTAAAGCCAAGACAATTCGCGATTGTCTCCGGTGTTGCGCGTCATTAATAGACCAAGGCTACCGAGGAAATCGCGCGTGGCAGAGCCAATCACTCCACTCGTCTCCACGGTGATCGGTTGAAATACAAATCTGGGAAATTAGTCAAAAACGATTTATTCTGGTTTGCCTACTTATTTGTGATTTAAAAAATATAAATATTTTCATATTTAATATAAGTTATAAGCCTTTAAAGTTACCATGAATATCGGTTCTGAGCAAAGTAGCCATCTTTGTTTAGCCAATTCTTCACGTTATGGACCTTAATTCCTCTCACTGAAGATGGCTACGTTGCTCAGAATCGATATTTATGATAACAGGCTTATAACTTCTACTGAATATTAAACTCTTGTTTTTTTAAATGCAAATACGTCACAAATGAGTATGTAAACCAAAATAAATTGTTTTTGACTAATTTCCCAACTGCCAAATTGTATTTCCTTTAAAATAATGTATGTCGCCAATAGTAATGTTGAATCACTCCCGTCTCCAAACCGATTATCCAGACTTAATGAGGCACAAAGTTGAAATACAAATCTGGTGAAGATCGGCATATTTTTAAAGGGAAATAACTCACATTAGAGTTATTTCCCTTCAGTTCTTTTTTTTTTTTAAATCATCTTATTAAATTATTTCTATTATTGTATTTAATGTTTCAAATGTAAAAAAAATGCTACTTATATCGATCTTGACCCAGTTTCCGTGAGTTTCTTGTTGGAAGCGTTCGGCTATCCTACGCAAACGCCCGACAGATGATGAGCCGATTTGTACCAGACGACAATTTTGATACGGTGCTGCGTCCTATGATTTTAATGTTTTGCTTGTTTTGTTTTTTTTTGTTGTTAGGGTTAGGGTTAAAAATATTTATTTGATAACAGTAACTTCGCTCTGTTTTGCTTGTTTTATTTGTTTTGTTGTTTAAAAAATTTCTTGAAAATATAACTTAAAATCATAGGACGCAGCACCGTATCAAAATTGTCGTCTGGTACAAATCGGCTCGTCATCTCTCGGGCGTTTGCGTAGGATAGCCGAACGCTTCCGACAAGAAACTCGCGGAAACTGGGTCAAGATCGATATAAGTACCAAAAAAAATTTAATTAAGGATTATAATATTAGGGGTTTGTATATTTATTATAGATTAAAGTTCGAGGTGTTCATTGTTTTATTTTGTTTTATCCAATGACCATTATGTATTTTATTTATTACTAGCAAGGTGACCCGACGTTGCCCAGGATTGCATGAAGATCACTATGTACTTTTTAACTATTCTCATAATAACACCATAATACTTTTTTGTTTTGTTTTAAATGTCCCCTCCTCCCTTTTCGCCTCCTAATAGTATGGTTCAGAAAACACGCTGGTTGATGAAGAAAATGGCTTTAATTAATTGTATGAATAATTTTTATTAATATCACCTTATCGGAACGTATTGTAAATACATATGGAAACTTGATAATAGCGGTTATAAGTGTATATTTGTAAATCTGAATTTAATTGAAGGTTAAAAGGAATGTATTATGTAAATGAGGAAGCCCGTCTAGTGTCTAAACGACGTTTATTAAGGGTATATAAGGCGTTGAAATCTATGAATTTAAGTAAGATTCTTGCCACGTTTACACTTCTAATCGCAGCCTCGTCTTGAAATTTCGTTCTTCTCTAATCTAATAAGGTTATTTAATGTTATCTAATGTAAATTTAATTGATTAATAATAGTTTCCTAATTCTACAGGTATACAAATATTATGAACGCTGACTTGAAAAGCTTAATTAATTAAATGTTAATTACTCGAGTCCCCCCCCTCCCCTCTCCCTTCTGTTTACAAAAATTCCCCAGGACGGACAGACAGACAGACAGACATCCTGACGGAAGAAGCCGAGATGATGGAAAACTCTCTTTTATCAGTTGTCACTGTAGACGTGAGGGCTACTGAGAACTAGGGTGAAAGTTTGGGGGATCATCCTAAATTGGGAGCTGTGCAGCGAGATGTCTGTTCACATTAGTTTTAAATTTCTGCATGTCAGTACAGTCGGAGACACAGGGAGCAGGGAGGGAGTTCCAGAGTCCGACAGCATGAGGAAAGAAGCTATTGGATTGGAGTAGAAGGCTCTCTGGCATCTGGGGACATCCACAATGAATAGATAGGATTTAACTGATCGTCGGGTTGGCCGAGTGTATTTACGTCGAGGGGGCGCCAGAGCAGCTAGTTCATCGGAGCACAATCCATTGAAGTATTTGTAAAACAGGCACAAGGATGCAACATTGCGGCGATGGGACAGGGGCTGGAGCGTGGTGGATAGTAAGGGTGTGAGAAGTTTTCTAGCACGGTAGATGGACCCCACTTTCTTTGCAGCAGCCTTGGCAATGTCTTCAATGTATTTGTTCAAATTCATGTTACCTGTGAATGCTAGGCCGAGGAATTTGAACGTTGGACTCTCAGGTAGGGTGTTTTTTGCCATGGCAATCGGTGGTTGAAGAGGTTTCTGAAATTATTGAAGGAAAAGAGCTTTGTCTTAGCAGAATTAAAAGTTACCATCCATTTATGACCCCATTCCACTACAGACTGGAGGTCACTTTCTAAGGATTCAGCCATTGTCTTGGATATGTGCGCGTCAGTTTTACCCACATGACGAGAGTATAAAGCGTGGTGTTGTCATCAGCAAATATACCCATCTCAGACACAATGTCATCATGGAGGTCGTTTATGAAAATCAGGAACAATAAAGGTCCAAATATCGATTCTTGGGGTACACCAGCATTTATGTCATGTTGTTTGGATGTTTGGTTAGGAATGATCTAATTATATAAAATATTTGTCCAGTAATACCATATGAATGGATTTTTATGAGAAGCCCTTTATGCCAGACGTTGTCAAAGGCGTTGGATACATCAAGCATTACAGCCCTAGCTTCATCTGCCTTGTCCAGTGTATGGTATATGCGTTCAGAGATGACCGTTAGGATATCCGCGGTAGATTTCTAAGGATTCAGTCATTGCCACTTATTACATTGTTTCGGAATTTTTTAGATGAGGATTGATAATTTGCATTCTTTGGACTACTATTCTCATCTTTGAATTAAATATAGCCCACATGACCACCCATTTGGTATAATTGTTAGAGTGTTCACTAATGGGCTAGGAGACCGGGGTTCAATCCTCAGTCGAGTCATATCAAAGATTCAAAAAATGTCCAGTAATACCATATGAATTGATTTTTATGAGAAGCCCTTTATGCCAGACGTTGTCATAGGCTTTGGATATATCAAGCGATACTGCCTAGTCTCACGTGCCTTGTCCAGTGTATGGTATATGCATTCAGAGATGACTGTTAGGATATCCGCAGTCGATCGTGTTTGTCTAAATCCATACTGACGATCATAAAGCAGTTTAGCATTAACTAACACAATTAGAAACGGTTTCTACAATTTATCTCCTTGAATCGGCAAACTTATCCGAACCGAACTTGAATTTTAGATCCACGTTAGCTAATTTACACCACATTACCAACATAATATCGATAATAATAATAATTTAAAAAAAATTCCTTTCACGTCAAAATCACACCACATTTTTTAATTCGAGCGATTGTGTCGTGTGAAAAAATATAAAAATAAACACTTTCCGGACCATATGCGCATTACATATTTTAAATTCTAACGGCCATGTTTTGTTTGGAAAAAAAGAACAGAAACCACGTCACATATACATCAAGTATTTCCAAGCATTGTACTTATGTTTTAATTTATTTTCTTCAAATCCATCATCCTGAGGAAGTCTTTTCAATAAAGACGAAACGTTGATGAATACATAAATAATTTAGGTCTTCATTTTTCATATATATATATATATATATATATATATATATATATATGCACACACACACATTTCAGACCTGAAAGAGACTAGTTACGGTCGAAATAAATTATTTTTTGGGATGTGTGAAATTTTTGTTATCATTTATTTGATTCATTGAAAGATATTTAATTGGTTTTGTTTTCATTACAGAACTCTATTTCCATATATATATATATATATATATATATATATATATATATATATCTTCTTCTAAAAAATTGTGTTCTGCTGCTACGGTAGTCAAGTGACATCCCGTAGCTGCAATCAGTCCTCCATTCTAGTCCCAGGCCATCTGGCCTTGTCATGCGCAAGTTGTCATAGGCAATGAAGTTGTTTCGCTGTACGTAGTGGTCCTAGTCTCGCCTGCTTGAGGTCAGCACGTAGTGTGCCCAGCAGATTTGTACAGTGCCATCCTAGTCACGGTTGGTAGGCTTGCGAGCCAGTAACGGCAAAGTCTAGTGCCCTCTGTGCGGGAGTATCAGGGTCCATTCGTAGGACATGGCCTAACATAGACCACCTTTGTTTGTTTGGGTTTTTTCGTTGCACAGCTCGTATAGTGCCTTGTTGCTGATAAGTTTTTTTTCGGCCAGCAGTGACCTGTGATGGAACGGAGGTGTCTGTGGTGGCACGCATCCAGCTTGTCAAGCATGGCTTTTGTTATTGCCCAGCTGTTGCTATTGTAGAGCATGATGGACACGCAGTAAGTGTTATAGAGACGGAGTCTAGTCTTCAATGGGATCTTGGTTCGTCGGCTCCAGAGTTTATGTAATGAATAAAACGCTACATTGCCATGTATACAGCGGGCTGTGACATCTGTAGTGCTGCACAGCAGGGAGCCCAGGATCTTGTTCTTGTGCCATATATATATATATATATATAGTCTCGGAAGCTTCTCAACCATTAAAACTATATAAAAAAAATAAAAAAACTTAAAAAAGAAAAGAAAAATAAATAAATAAAAACTTATAGTCTCAAGTCTTCCAGTGGAAAATCACTCATGTAAGTCAATTTATTTTTTACAGTTATTATATTAGTTAGTTTCTAACACTATTTTAAGGGATCATCAGTTGTTTACCATGAAAAACTGTTTCGGGAATTTAAAAACAAGACAGTATTTAATTTCATGGCTTCCCAGCAGAGTTGATCAGACCCCACTTCCCTTAAAAGACAAAAACATAAACGTTCCTTATACTAAATCTACGTTTTGTTCCATATAAATGTTTTGCTAACTTATATTAGTTATTTAAGACATAAAAAAAAAATTAAAAAAAAAAAAAATAAAAAAAATTTTTTTACCTGCGCTGTTCGTCTGTCTAATAAAATTTATCCGTTACTCATAAAAATGTTGTTGCATTTTAAAGTGTTTGGACGAATCCATGACACTATTATTTAAGTGATTAATGTATTATTTTTAGTTTTATATTATAAATATAAAAAACATCAACACATCAAAAAATAAAAGATAAATAAATAAATATGTATATACATATATATATATATATATATATATATATATATATATATTACATACACACATACATATATATACCTTTAGTTCCTATTTTTCTCCCTCGTCCTACTTTGTTGTCCATCTCCCCGTTGTTGTCAACCGCAAATAAATATTAATCTTCTTTGTTCACTATAGTTTTTCTAATCTGCGTTCACAACTGTCGACTTTTTTCTTTTCTCATTGTTTCAAATCTGCGTCTGTAAGTTAACCGTTAATTTGTTCTCTTTTTCTTCTTCTTATTTACCAACTCCCGGTGTTTAAAAATCAGCGTTCATAGTTATGAACGGTTTTCTTCTTCTTCTTCTTCTTCTTCTTCTTCTTCTTCTTCTTCTTCTTTTAACATTTCTTTCTTTCTTTCTACTGTATTTTTATTGTTTTTCTTATTATAATTAGCAGATGTGTTATATATACGTTTATTCATATTATATAATTTCTATTTATATATACTATGATTTGTTCTATCAGTTTATTTTGATTAATTTGATAAGATTTAAAAGCATCAGGATGGCGAGTAATTGCCTTATTTAATTGTCCAAATATTTTATTTTGATCGCCACCTTGGTTAATCATTCTTATTATTAGATCAGAAATTGGGGGCATGAAATCTACTAATTTTAAGGTAACACGAGCAATTCTCAGAAATTCAGACATAATACTCCCGTAAAATATATACACAGGGCTAGTACTATTTTTATATGGCATTCGCACGATACGAAAAGGGAATGAATTTCTTTTATCAAACAGTTTATAGATAAATATTTTATCTTCAATTTTTATATCCAAATCAAGAAAAGTAGCTTGTGTTCCCTTATGTTCACAGTTTAATTTTAACTCTTTAGGATATATTAAATGTTTAGTATTTGCAAACTCTTCGCTATCATTAATGCAAACAAGGTCGTCAATATATCGCCTACATCCATGATAACTATACGCTCTAGATATATCATTTTTTATTAGTGATGACATATATATATATTCCAGTCTATGTAAATATAGATCTGCCCAAAATGGAGACGGATCCAAACCCATTGGAATACCTATTGTTTGGAGCAATAATTTATTCCCTATTTGAAAGTAACTCTCTTTTATAAGGTGACTTATAAGCATTATCAGACCAGTTTTGGATACACTCGTCTTACCATTTTTATTTTTACACCAAAAGGCTTTAGATTTTGCAAAGTCTATGTATTTACCTTTTCCTCCTGCAAAAGCTAAATCTACAGTATTACCTAATTCTTTAATAAGTTCTTTATGGGGTATTTTTGTATATAATGTACTAAAATCGTATGTCGAGATTGATTTAGCCTGTTTACGAGAATTAATACGATCTAATTTTTCTTTTACTAGATCGGAATTATTTACCACCCAAAATAGGTTTATATTACTATAGAATTTACTTTTTTTATGGAAATTATTTATTTGGTTTATAATTAATTTAAAGATTTTAGACACAGCCTTACTTAAAGGTTTAGTGATGCACATTTTTGAGGCAACAATGAAACGGGCGCCAACTGGTGTTTTATGCATTTTAGGTATCCAATACATAGATGGAAGTGTTTTGTATTTTTCTTCTAATTTTAATCCTAATTTTTCACAAATAACAGTATTGTTTATAATAATGTTATCGCTTTTATTATTACTTAATTTATAAGTATCTGAAACTTCACCTATTATTCCTACTTCTAGCAATAAGCGTTGTATATAATACTTTTTACAGATAAAAGCTATGTTATTTGTCGCCTTATCAATAGGAACTATTACAAACCTATTTTGAAGCATTTCAAGCTCCGTCGTTATTTGTGGATTTCTAAGAGGGGATTCGTTCTTTTAGGGTGTTTAAATTCTTTTAAACGTTCTACTTTTTTATTTACGAATCTAAGTACATTATTTTTCCATGCGTCAAATGTAGAGTGTAATAGTTTATGTTTTTTAGACATGGATGCAGTGAAATTATCTAACGCTTTATTTATTTCCTTAACACATTTCGCATAATTTAAACATTTAGGTTCTCTATAGTTTGGGCCTTTACTTAAGAGTTTTCTTAATTTAGAATTTTTAACTATCGCTAGATTACCGGTAATTATATGCCCTATGTCAGTATTACATAAAGGGGAGGATTCACATTCACATGATGGTATATACATTTCATCATTATCATTAATATTTAAATTCTCTACAGTTTGTTTATAGTTAAAAACCTTATTCCGGATAGTTTGCCCTAGTTTATATGTTACTATTGGTTTCTGTTCCTCTTTTTTAAGTTCATTGGGCAGTGACTGAATGATTTCTGGATTATTAAATATTTTAGGCAGATTTATATCATCAAATCCTTTATTTTCATATAGGACTACACAAACATTTCGAGGTTTATTTTTTATACCCTCAGCAGGTGGCTTGTATAATTTTGTATCGATTATATCCATGATATACTCATACCATTGAGGAAGTTCTTCTATCCTATATATCATATATATACAGTCAAATAATGTTAGACGCACTGCCATAGTGACTGCTATAGTGAGGAATTTTTTTAATGATTTATATTAAAAGAGAGGACTAAAGAACCACGAGAAGGGGAACAAAGATGAATCACTTCGTAACTTTTTCCTTCTCTATGAGGATGCTTTTTTTTGTTTTGTTTTTTTTTATAAACGAGTATTGAGAAAAAAAAGGAGGTAAAAAAATAAATAAAATTACCGAGACGTCTTTCAATCGACACTTTTCAAGGTAATCGTCGACTACGATTAATACTCGTTTATATAAAAAAAAAATCCTCATAGAGATGGAAAAAGTTACGAAGTGATTCATCTTTGTTCCCCTTCTCCTGGTTCTTTATTCCTCTCTTATACTATAAATCATCAAAAAAATTCTCACTATAGATAATAATGGCAATGCGTCTAACATTATTTGACTGTTTATTAAAACTTTGTGCCTACAAATATATATATATATATATATATATATATATATATATATGCACACACACACATTTCAGACCTGAAAGAGACCAATTAAGGTCGAAATAAATTATTCTTTAGAATGTGTTAAGTGTTTGTTATTATTGGTCCCCCGATTTATAAAATCGAGGGACTTATGTTCTGAGGCATGTCCGTCCGTCCTTCCGGATTTTTCTCCGTAACCATCCATTGAATTTCTCTGAAATTTTGCATGAAGTTGTAACTTTGGTCAGGTTAGAAAGTGACATTCTCCGATTTTTTTAAAAAATCTGGTTAGCCCCCCAGGGGGTCAAAAGGCCCCAAAATGGCAAAAAATGACATTTTTTGCCCCATAACTTTTCATCCATCCATTCAATTTCTCTGAAACTTGGCCAAAATGTGGAGGCAATTGTTCCTAATAGAAAATAAGTATCGCTGACCTTGGAAAAAATCTGGTTTGCGCCCCCAGGGGGTCAAAAGCCCCCAAAATGGCAAAAAATTACCCTTTTCTCCCATAACGTTTGATCCATTCATTCAATTTTTCTGAAACTTGGCCAAAATGTAGAGGCAATTGTTCTGGATATAAAAAGAGCATCCTTGACCTCAGAAAAATTCTGGTTCGTGCCCCCAGGGGGTCAAAAATGCCCCAAATTTATTGCATTTTACACTCGCCACATACAGAGGGGGACCATGCACGCGCGGCTTGTTTATTCTACTATATTGATTGTCTTACTTAGTTTTACTCGTGACCATTTACTTTGATTCATCAGAAGATATTTAATTAGTTTTCTTTTCATTACAGAACTCTATTTCCGGAGAATTATCCGGAACTGGCAGAAGAAATGCTGGAAAATTCCGGTGTGAAACCGTCGTTCACTTCCTACCAATTATCGATGGAAGACTACAATGAACTGTGTCAGGCATACAGCGAGATTTGCCAACGGATCCCGGCCGTGTTTGACTACGATTACAGGGCAATGCCAATTGATCGTCTCTCTCAAATCCGGAGAATCGCTCAGCAAATGGAACCGGACAATTTATCAGAAAGTGCAGAACGGCCATCGTTTAGAATTGATTCTCAACCATAATGTCGCCGTCTTTACCGAATTCTTTCGCGACGTGGAATCTTCAGGTTATGTACCTATTCTAAGCATTCTCTGTACCAAAAACAAAACAAAGCTTCCATGAACAGAGTTTCTTTCCTATAACATCCCATCTGTGGAACAAGATACCACGAGGCTGCTTCCCAGCCGACTACAACATGGTCGTCTTCAAGTCTAATGTAAACAAATACTTGTTGAGCCGTCCTCTTGGATAATCAATTCCTCGTAAGTAAATATTCGGTACTCTTATAGAGAATGCACCGCGTTTCAGTGACTTCATGTCATCAACGTTCAGGCAGGTTACGGAAGCGCTCGAGAGTTGACGAGGCAAAAACTGCCAAATGATAAATTGAAGACGGGCAGACGATAAATTCAGACAAAGAAAATCAAAGTAAAAATCAAAGTAAAATACATATATTAAAATAAAGAACGAACAAACCATAGCTAAACAGATGTTATTAATTAAGTGTTTATTTTTTTATTATGTCAAAGGAACCATTATTAAGAAAATGTTTTCAAATAAAATGTTTTTTTGTGCACTGAAATGTTTAAAAAGATGATTTTTTTTATATATAACAAACAATGAAACCACTGTTTTTAAATAATTTCTTGTTTGTTTGTTTTTTTTGGGGTTTTTTTTTTCTTCAATATTTTTTTTTCTTTAAAACATTTTCTGATTCGGGGTTAGTCTGTCGCTAGAAGTGAACGTTGCTGACAGAACTCAATGAGTCGTTCGAGAGATTCAATGTGCTGACGCAGATCGTAGAAATTCATTTTTTTTTAACGCGCTGCAAATCATGGAAATTAATTTCTTCAAAAAGTTATCGTCTGCTTGCTTGGAACCCGATTGTGTAATGACTGCTGCAACCTGATTGGTTAATAGTTTCGCCAACTCTCAGCCGCTTCCGACCTGCTCGAACGTTGACAACGCGAAGTCACGGAAACGCGGTGCGTTCTCTATAAGAGTTCCAAATATTCTGCAGATCCCATCCATTGTTTCCGGTCGTCTTGTGTAGTCGACCAATCTCCAACTGACAATCTTTTTAACTTTTATCCTCGAGTGGCCTCTGGCCCTTGATAAGCTGTGACCCGTCAGTAAAATAAAGAAATAGTTCTGCCAAATTTAATTAAAATTTTTTTGCTAGCCTGGTAAGGCCTGGGAGGATGATATCATGCTGAACGAACATATACTACATTGATCCCCAAAGGAGGAGATAATGCCTGGGAGGATGATATCATGACAACAAAAAAAATAGTACACTAACCCCTCCCCCCAAAGGAGAAGATAATGATTGAAGGACTTATTTAATATATATATATATATATATAAATATTTTATTTAATATATAAATATATATATATATATAAATATTTTATTTAATAAATAAATATATATATATATAAATATTTTATTTAATATATTTACCATTCATTTATTTGTTTTTTATTATCGCTTATGTTTGAATTCATGTTTTGAAACATGACGTAAATCATGAATCTATGACGTCACGCAAAAGTTCTACTTATTTTGATATGGTAATGTTTGAAGCTCTGTTTATGAGAAAGTCTGAATAGCTCAATTCGTAGGACCTCAGACTAAAGATCTCAAGGTTTCGGTTTCGATTTCTGGTCATGGCATCCGTTTTATTTATTATTTACTATTAATGCAATATTTTCCATTTCTAAAATAGTTAAAATTTCTGATATTTCAAAATTAGACAAATTTCAAATGTATTTTTTTCAATTCAATTAATTTGGCCAAAAATAAAACAAGCATGCTTCAGTTGTCATATATGGAAAGGGTGGTAGAAATTTACACAGAATATGAATTATTCCCCTAGCTGATTTTTTCCAATTCAATTTCATGTAGGAAAACTGGTAGGAATTTACACAGAAGAGGCTACAGTAGCCTAGCACCTGTCCAAATTCACCTTGAATTGCTGTGTTGTTAGCGCATTTATTACCTCTCCTGAGAGACTATTCCAAGGTCCAGGGGTCCTGATTGAGAAGGCGGCCCTCCTCCGGTTCAATCGAAATCGGCAGTGAAATAGTTCCTTGTGGTGTCAGCGTAGACGTTTCTGGTGCAGGAGTGAATAATAAGTCCTGAGATATATCGTAATGACCATTGACGAGATTGTAGGGCAAAATGAGATCACCGCGTAATCGTCGGCGCTCAAGGGAGTTAAGTTTCTTGAGTCGGCTTTCATAGGGCAGATCCCATAGACCCTTCACCATTTTGAGTAGCCAGTCTTACATTAAAAAAAATAGTGACGGACAGACAGACAGAAAATCTATATTTATATAAGATTTGTCGGCTTTCATAGGGCAGATCCCATAGACCCTTCACCATTTTGAGTAGCCAGTCTTACATTAAAAAAAATAGTGACGGACAGACAGACAGAAAATCTATATTTATATAAGATTTGTCGGCTTTCATAGGGCAGATCCCATAGACCCTTCACCATTTTGAGTAGCCAGTCTTACATTAAAAAAAATAGTGACGGACAGACAGACAGAAAATCTATATTTATATAAGATTTGTCGGCTTTCATAGGGCAGATCCCATAGACCCTTCACCATTTTGAGTAGCCAGTCTTACATTAAAAAAAATAGTGACGGACAGACAGACAGAAAATCTATATTTATATAAGATTTGTCGGCTTTCATAGGGCAGATCCCATAGACCCTTCCATTTTGAGTAGCCAGTCTTACATTAAAAAAAATAGTGACGGACAGACAGACAGAAAATCTATATTTATATAAGATTTGTCGGCTTTCATAGGGCAGATCCCATAGACCCTTCACCATTTTGAGTAGCCAGTCTTACATTAAAAAAAATAGTGACGGACAGACAGACAGAAAATCTATATTTATATAAGATTTGTCGGCTTTCATAGGGCAGATCCCATAGACCCTTCACCATTTTGAGTAGCCAGTCTTACATTAAAAAAAATAGTGACGGACAGACAGACAGAAAATCTATATTTATATAAGATTTGTCGGCTTTCATAGGGCAGATCCCATAGTAACGGACAGACGGACAGCCACAAAATCTCTATTCATTAACCCCGTATTATTTTGACTACAACTCTCATCTTGGTCGTTATTTTCACGTTTCGGTTGAGGTAACCGCCGACCATCTTCAGGTGCATTTGTTCGAACTCTGAATCTTTATGTTGAACTCGCGAAACTATACAAAATTTTGATCCGACCTTTTTATTTAATTCACGAGAATAGATTGTTCTCGTCCTGTCAACCATAACTCGTTAGAAGTGTTGATTTTTATGTTTTTCTTAGTTATATTGACCTGTAGTGAGGATTGAAACTTCAACCTCCAGAAGACTGACACTCAAACTGATTGTTAATCACCACCTTTAACCATTGCGCTCAATCCAAATTCTGTATCGGTTCCAGAGTTTGACATAAAGAGAATAGAAGCCCAAATAATCCGAATTTTCACTCATCTTCAAACAAATTAGTTATTCTAATCGAATCGTATATAGAACATCGCCGGTTTCACTCGAGCGGCCTCCATGAATGAGGAAGTACGTCTCACAATGACGTCTCGACTCGTTTGGCCACGTCACCCGTCGTCAGTCATCCGAAATGCTCCAAAGTGTGTCCCACATTGATGTCAAAGGCCCAAAGCTACATGGTAGGCTGCTTAAGACACAGAGGGGATCAGTTGATGACGACCTGATCCTGGAGGGTGGCACAAGTGAAAGGTTAGATGTTTCGTGAATGACATCAAACTTCTTGCCATTTTGCATTAGGGTGAAAACTTTAGAGGTCATCCGAATTCTCGGTAGCATTTTCAGTGGTAACTTGCCTTGTTTGGGGTGAACTATGTTTGTTTTTTGTTTTTTGTTTTAAAAAAAATAAATAAATAAAAATAAATAAATAAATTTAAAAAAAAAATAAAAAAAATAAATGAAATAAATAAAAATAAATAAATAAATTAAAAAAAAAAATTTTTTTTTTACAAAAAGCAGCATCTCCCGCATAGGGATGGGTAGGGATGTAATCATGCACTTGGCTGCATGTTTTAGTGATGCATGCAAATGACAGACGTTGCAGGTGATAGATGTTCAGCCAAAGGAAAGTGGGAGGAATTTGAAAATATCTCTGATTTTGTATTTTGGGCCACCCAGAATTCCATTTGTTCACTTGAGAGAATTTTTGCTGTTCCCTGCTGTAATTATGGCTCATTCAGAGACTATCAAATTTAATGGCTGTCCAAACACAGAACCCCTGGACGGTAGATGTTTGTATGTTCATAGATTGTTAGAGATACCCCCCCCCCCCCTTTGAGTGGACACTGGCTGGATATTATCTCTAGTGGATATCTCAAGTAGCCAGTCCTTGGGTTGTCAAACGGTGACCACTGAGAAAGATCAGAATTTAAGATTTCCAATCAGGAGTGAGAATATTCCAGGAGATGGGGAGGGGTTAAAGCTGGCCCTCTGGGCATGACACAGGCAGTTTGTTTTTCTGGGGCTCTTAGCTAAAGGATTGTGTTGATTGAACTTATGTTTTTATCTGGCCAGGATAAAAGATCTCATTTTGCAAATCTGCTATTCAACGTTAGAAAACGAGTACTATTTGAAATCTGGAAAAAAAAGAAGTTTTCAAATATTGGTCCATGTTATTAAATAGGAAATTTCCAACAGATTTCATCAATTTCAATATTTAGTCCTGATCAATATTTTATTGGTCCCCCGATTTATAAAATCGGGGGACTTATGTTTTGAGGCATGTCCGTCCGTCCTTCCGGATTTTTCTCTGCAACCATCCATTGAATTTCTCTGAAATTTTGCATGAAGTTGTAACTTTGGTCAGGTTAGAAAGTGACATGCTCCGATTTTTGAAAAAAAATCTGGTTAGACCCCCCCCCCCTCCCCCAGGGTGTCAAAAGGCTCCGAAATGGCAAAAAATGACATTTTTTGCCCCATAACTTTTCATCCATCCATTCAATTTCTCTGAAACTTGGCCAAAATGTGGAGGCAATTGTTCCTAATAGAAAATAAGTATCGCTGACCTTGGAAAAAATCTGGTTCGCGCCCCCAAAATGGCAAAAAATGACCCTTTTCTCCCATAACGTTTGATCCATCCATTCAATTTTTCTGAAACTTGGCCAAAATGTAGAGGCAATTGTTCTGGATATAAAATGAGCATCCTTGACCTCAGAAAAATTCTGGTTCGCGCCCCCAGGGGGTACAATGGGGGTCAAAAATGCCCCAAATTGCCCAAATTTATTACATTTTACACTCGCCACATCGAGTCACATACAGAAGGGGACCACACACGTGCGGCTTCTTTTTGTGAATAGCAGACATTACAAGTGATAGACGTTTGACCAAGGGAGGGGGGGGGGGCAGAGGAATTAAAAAATATTAGTTCACTTGAGAGAATAATGTTTGAGACTGTCAAATTTAATGCCTGTCCAAACACAAAACCACCTGAACGGTAGATGTTTCTGTGTTTATAGATTGCATTTGAGTGGACACTGTCTAGCAGTTATCTCCAGTAGTCAGCTCCTGGGTGGTCAAATGGTGACCACTGATCCACAATGATGGCCACAAGACTCCAAGATTTCTAGGCAGGAGTAAAAATATCCCAGGAGATGGGAAGGAGAGAAGTTAGAGCCGGCCTTCTCGGAAGAAGGCAGTCAGTTAGAATTGGACGTTTGAGAGTCAGTTGGTTTTTGGTGGTCCTTGGGAACAGAGGGTTTGTTGTGGCAGGTTGGACTTATTTGGGATAAAAGATCTCATTTTGCAAGTCTGCTATTCAACCTAACAACACGAGTGCCGTTTATAATCTCGAAAAAATGTGTTAATTGTTTATAAACTGCGTTTTGTGAACCTGTATGCATGCGTGTGTTCACTGCACTGACCGTAGTCGTCCCACATGTTGTGTCGGTCGAAAGATGTTCGATCTGGTCTCAGTTCTGCAACAAAGAACTCTCATGCCAAGTAAGAACCATGCGTCCAGTTTATCAACAACTAACAGATTTATTTGTTGGTTATAAATGATAGTCGTGTTCTCAACTCGAATGTCAGACTTGCAAATGAGATCTCTCTATCCCGGCGAAATGGAAACAAGTCTCACAGTCCTTTGGCTAAGAGCACCAATGGGTCCATCCTGCCTGGCCGGCACCCCAGCTTCAACTGCCCGTCAGCTCTTCCCAAAAACACAACTTCCTGTCATGCCCAATAGACCAAATCTCCCCTCCTGTCTCTTCCTTCTTGGCCGAGTCTTTCTCACTGATCATAAACCACCCAGGTACAGATATCCCTGGAGATAAATGTCAGACAGAGAATTATCATGGCGACAATCTATGAACATCCCAGCATGGATCCTGCCTTTTACGAGATACTTAATTCATCTCAAAGGCAAACAAACTTCTGGGGTGGCCCAAACAAAACCAAAGATATTTTCACTTTATTTTGTGCCCCTCCCCTCTCTGGTCGAACATCTAACATTTGCAACGTCCGCCATTCATCATATGCATCACTAAAAAAATGCAGCCGACTGCATTTTTACAGTTTTACTTGGAATAAGAATGTTTTTGTTGCAGCGCTGACGGAATCGACCAACTTTGGATCAGCACAACAAACGGGACGGACGATCATGGCCCGTGCAGTTGACACACACATGCGTGTTCATACAAGTACCATGTTTTTTTTGTAGTCTTTGTTATGCCTCTACCAAGGATCGAACCCTGGTCTCTCGAACCATTAGTGAACACTTAACCATTATGCCAAATAGGCCGATGGTGTCCCTATTTACTTGCCTCCCCACGTTAGACACATGGTCGGTTTTTAATGTGGGGAAAATTCAGCTCCCCAAAAAGAGGCACTCTGGATTGCAACAAAAATTTAAATTGCCCCAGTCTAGAAGGATTTCTCCTTCATTGACCGAGGAGAGTAAGATGGAGTGTAGTATCAGAACAGATACTACACTTTGATCCGAGCCAAAAATGGTATACTAAAAAAAAAAAAAAAAAATTAATTAAAGAAATTGAATGATACAAAAAAAAAAAATAAATAAAAAAAAAAATTGATTTTTTAAATTTTTATTTCTCAAGCAAATGGTGATTCCACTAAAACAATTTTTTTTAATATTTATTTTTTTTATATTTATTATAATCAATCATCATTTGCTTGAGTGAAAAAAAAAATGATATCAGCCAAAGTTTATAAATACATTTTGGAGAAATATTTATATATAATTTTTTTTTTATGTATAGTTTTTTTTTTATGAAGTTTATTTTTTTTTTTAAAATATTTTTTTTAACAAAAACAAAAAAAAAAAAAAAGGGAGAAAAACATTTTCAACAATTCAAAATCATACAAGTCAATCAATTTTTTTAATTTTTTTTTTATTTTTTAAATCAAATATGGTTGGGTTTTATTAATTTTTTTTGTTCAGACTTTTGATAAAATATTGCTAAGAGATCAAGCAAGTTGTCTTAAGATTTTTTTTAATTTAATTTTTTTTAAAGATGTTTTATAAAAAAAACAAAAAAACCCAAAAAACTAACGTATATGACTCAACCGGTCATCAAAACCTTTTCTTACAAGTTCGTCAGAATATTAAACACCACATATGTTTTGGTATTTTTGAGATGAGGATTGATAATTTGTATTATTCGGACTACTGTTCTCATCTTGGATGTTATTCTCACAACGTTTCGACCGATGTAACCTCCGACCTTCTTCAAGTGCATCTTGTCAAACTCAGGAATCATCTTGTTGAACTCAGGAATCATCTTGTTGAACTCGGGAATCCATATGGAATTTCAAACTGAACTTTTTATTTAATCCAGGGGGGTAGATTGTCCTTGTCCTATCAGTCATGACCGGGTAGAAGTTTTAAGTAAATTCTATTTGATTCTTAGTTTGTGAGGATTGAACCTAGAAGACTGTCAATTAATTTGTTTTCTGATTTTTGCGCGTTAGTTTATCGTGCAAATTATCCATCCTATAAAAGGCAATTTCTTCTGCAATATTCTGTATTGGATACGCCATTATTATGAAATGGACAAGGTCGGTTTTTAAAGTAGGGAAAATCCGACTCCACAAAAAAAAAAAAAAAAAAAAAAAAAATCAGTGGATCAGAACAAAAATAAAAATTGACTAAGTCCCGAATGATTTCTCCTTCACTGACCGAGGACAGAAAAGATGAAGTGCAAGGTAGACACAAGGTCAGATGTGGGTGTGACGAAAGTGTTTCTGTGGAACGAACTGAATTCAAACTTGGCACACCCAGGTTTTCGGCCATGTTGTTAATCACTTAGACACCGTTGACTAAACTAAAAAAAAAAAGAAGTTTCTCTTCTTAGAATATTGTAATAAATATTTTTTTCATATTTAGTATAGAAAAATATTGTATTTACTAAAGATTTTGTCAATAAATTAAAGAAAAATATGTGGCCACTAATGGGTTTATGGCGCTAGTGTCATTTAGGTGGTTTGTTCGTCAACGGGAAAGGGCTGTTGTGGTATAAACTATGCAATGAATTAAAAAAAGATAAAAATCGGGTACCAATAGGGTTAATGGTGCTAGTAATTAGTCAAGAACAATTTATTTGGGTTTACCTACTCATTTGTGACCTATTTGTATCAAAAAATTTCATTAACAAAAAAGTTTTACCGTAGATAGTGAATTGAGTAAAATAATCCGCGTTTAGCCATTTTGAACTGAGTACATAACCAAAGTGGAAATTGGCTTCTACATTTTAGGTCCAGTTATGTACTTGAAAAAATATTCTTTTAATGGAAATCGCTCCAGACAAGGCATGAAGCCACTTGATGTAAGGAGCTAACAAGCACGAAAGATAATTATCGCAAAGACAGGAGTTGTCTATTGGCTTTAGTCTTGAAAAGACCAGGGCTATAAGTAGGAGGAAAACAGTCAGCAGGAAGAGAGTTCCACAAGCCTGCAGTTCTTGGAAAGAAGTTACTGGAAAAGTTAAATAATCTGCGTTCAACCATTTTGAACTAAGTACACAACCGAATCGGAATCAAGTAAAAGCTTGGCTTCTGCATTTCCGGATCCGGTTATGTATTTAGTTCAAAATGGTTGAACGCGGATTATTTAACTTTAATTCGCCATTTACGGTAAATTTATTTATTCATAAACGTCTAGCTGCCGAATACGCACTAAAATGGCTGAGTGTCATCCAAGCCTTACGATCTTCGGCCGAGGTGTTCACTTGTTTCATGTTCATCTATTCAAGGATTCATGCTGAGAAAGCAGACCACTTGACATTCTACAAAAATTATGTCAACTCCAGATAATGGAAACCCTGGTCAGTTTTTATGTCCATAGATGAAATAGCCGATAATTCAGAAGTGGTCTTGCTGTGTATTTATAAACGTTTTCTCCGCACTAATATGGTTGAGTGTCCTTCAAAGCTTTACGATCTTCGGCTAAGGTGTTCGTTTGATTTATGTTCGTGTTCATCCATTCACAAACGTTGTCTATCCATCTTTTCTTTTGTCGACCTTTCGACCGACTTCCTTGTATTATGCCTTCAACGCATATTTTGCATAGACCTACACGGGATTGCTTAACGTGACCAAACGATCTCAACATTTGATGACTTCACATTTGATGACAGAGGATATTGATGGGATGCCAGTGAGTTTTCGCAACTTTGCAATACTGATGTGATTACGGCAAATTAAATTGGCTTAAAATTTTTTTTAAATAAAAAGTCTTTTTCAACACAAATAGGTCACAAATCAGTAGGTAAAGTAAAATAAATTGGTTTTGACTAATTTCTCAACGGTATTTCCTTTCAAATAATTTATGTCGATAATAGTTATGATTACCTAGAATATGTCAAAAAAAAAAAAAAAAAAAAAAAAACAACCTGTTGACGTTGATGTCAAAAAATGTCATGGAGTATTTTCCGTAAATGGAGACAAAAAAAAAAATTAAACAGATGTTGCGATGTCAGATTGGCTGCGTTTTGACGAAAAACTGAATTCATGTAAGAATGATCTCCCTTGAATCGGCTGAAAACAGGTTAGAAAAGGGTCGGCTTATCATATTCAAACCAGCAGGGCAACCCGGCGTTGTCTGTGTATTATATTAAAAAAATTAACAGATAAACACCCTCCATAAATAATGAGATTCTACCTTTTTTAGGCAATTAGGTGCGACCACCCTGAAAAACTTGGCAGAAAATAAATATATATTTTAGAATTTAGAATGGGGGATCAGTTTTGTATTAAAGATAAAATTATCCCCCATTTCCAGGCCATTATAGCATTTTAAGGCAGTTAAATTTTTTTACAACTAACCCTAAAGTCCGAGTGACAGGGTCGTAAAACCACATGTAATCACTTAAAACAAATAGACCCTCCCCCCCAATGAAAGGTACAGGATTTATCTCCCATAACGAAAAAACAAAAAAAATTTGATGAATTGCAAAACCGGCCCGGAAATGGGTGATCATTTTACATTAAATTAATATGTGAAACTGATCTCCCACTCTAAATTAATTCTTTTTCTTTTTTCCGCCAAGTTTTTCAAGCTGTTCATGCGTAATCGCCTAAAAAAAGTAGCATCTTAGTTTGGGGGAGGGGGTGATTTAGCGGGAGGGTGTTAATCTACAATAATACCAAATAATTAGTGACTAACGTCGATTTATGAAAACGAAATTTATTTAAAATGCTTCTCAGGTGAATTATTTCATTTTGAATCAGATTTTTTGTTAAATTAAATTAAAATTAAAGTTTTGAGTAGAAAAAAAAAAAAAAAAACGCTCCTTCAATACCAGATCTATAAAATTCTCAATTCAGCTCATCTTGTGTGCTAGAATAATGCAGTAAGCTCGGAAAATCATGAGAAATGTTAGAATATGGACCGGTAACATGGGGAGTATTTTCTTCGATATCTCATGCCTTTCGTGGAATGAAAAAAAAAAAAAAAAAAAAAAAAAAAATCAAATGCAAAATGTCTCATGGAAAAAACGGCTCCTTCACTACCAGAGCTATAACATTTTCAAAGTAACTCATTTTTATCAATAATGCAGTAAGCTAAAAAAAAAAAAAAGGACATGGAATATTTTACAAAACATTTTACATACGGACCAGTAACATGAGGAGTATTTTTTCGATATCTTGTGCCTTTCGTGAGGAAAAAAAAAAAAAAAAAAAAAAAAAAAAAAAATACAAAGTGTCTCATTAAAAAAAAAACAGCTCCTTCGCTACCAGAACTATAAAATTCTCAATTCAGCTCATTTGTGTTAGAATAATGCAGTAAGCTCGGAAAATCATGAGATATGTTACAGTATGGACCGGTAAAAATAAAATTAAATATGAGCAATCTAGAGGAAATAAACAGTTCCATTTTGCTACCAGAACTATAAAATTCTCAAAGCAACTCATTTTTATCAGAATAATACAGTAAGCTAAGAAAACCTTGAAATATTTTACAAAATGAACTGATGATATAATAAGTATTTTCTAAATATCTCATGAAAAAAAAACAAAAAAAAAACTTAAATATGAGATATCTTAGGGGGGGAAAAAAGGTTTCTTTGTTACCAGAACTATACAATTCTCAATGCAGCTCATTTGTGTGTCAAAATAATGCAGTAAGCTTGAAAAACTGAGATATGTTGTTACAAAATGGACTGGCAATGTGATGAGTATTTTCTCAATATCTCGTGTTTTTAGTGGGGGTTAAAAAAAAAAAATCAAATATGAGGTATCTCGGCAAAATCCAGGAAGAGGTTAACAGAAATAGCTCTGACAATCGGCCTTTTTAAAATTTTTTTTTAAATTAAAAAAAAACAAAAAAAACATAATTCACCCCAAACAAGGCAGGACACCACTGTAGACGTAAGGGGCTACTGAGAATTAGGGTGTAGGTTTAGGGTGTCATCCTAAGTTGGGAGCTGTGTAGCGAGATGTCTGTTTACATGAGTTTAAAACCTCTGCATGTCGGTACAGTCGGGGAAACAGGGAGCAGGGAGGGAGTTCTAGAGGAAAAAAGCTATTGGAGTAGAAGGCTCTCTGGCATCTGGGGACCTCCACGATGAATGGATGGGATTTAGCTGATTGTCGAGTTGGTCTAGTGTATTTACTTCGAAGGGGCACCAGAGCAGCCAATTCATCGGAGCACAATCCGTTGACGATAAAATAACAAAGCATATTGTCATACACTCCGTAAGGGGATACAATTGTGTCATCGGTTACGTTAATTTTATATAAGTCCACGAATACTTCTGTTGTGAGTAGGAAATAAATAACGAAACTCCTTCACACCTCAACAGAAAAAGAACAGAAAAAAAACAACAGATTTAATGTTTCTACGAAAAACAAAATACGTAAATACATTCATCGTAGTTACTTACTCTCTCATGCAAATACAACTAAGTAGCGTATTTTTTTTTAACCTTATAAAGGTCAGCAGAGGTCAAATAATTAAATTCTCTGCCTCTTATCATTAGAAACAAATACTATAGGAAAAAATCCAGTTCTAAGTCAATACCCTGAAAGGGGCCGAGGCAGAAGTCGGGGGTGGGTTGCAAAAAGGAATTGCTTCCTAAGCGACCCAACCAATAGGTCTGGTAAAAATATGTAATGGGGCAGAGAACGGATTTCTCTGCAGGAGCAACGATCCAGCGTCTGGTCTATAGTGAGTCGAATAACGTACCAATTCTGGTCACCACCAAGCTCTAGAACACAATAACACACTAACACTCCACACCCTCGGTGAGAGGTAGAACCTCAATTTATAGGCTTGTAACAACCTGCCACCCCCATTCTTAACATACATAAATGTCACCTCTTTATCTCTGCTCATGTTGGTCTTATCGCCACCCCACCTGAAGGCCGCAACCCGCAATTAGTATGTATCACTTTCTTTTTTTTCCGCAATACTTATTATTAAAACCTATTTGTACCTACCCGGCGTTGCCCGGGAGGCAGTAACGTCGTTTTATTTTATTTTTTTATTTTCCTTTAATTCGATCCAAACACGGTACATTGCCACTGAGACGTAAGGGGCTACTGCGAATTAGGGACCAGATTTAAAGGGCGCATTCTAAGTGAGAAGTTGTACCACAAGATGTTTGTTCACATCACATTTAAATTTCTGCATCTTTGTACAGTCAGGGAAACGGGGAGCAGGGAGGGAATTCCAAAGGCTAAGAGTACAAGGAAATAAGCTATCAAAGTACATGGGAACCAGGGATCATAGTTGAGGCCGACCCAAGGCTCCGTTTTCATTTTAATTTATTTACACATTTTTAAACTTAGGGTAGATAACTCCTATTATATTCTTCAGTTTAAAATGAGTTCTCCCCTCTCTGTTTCTCCATCTCTGTTTTATTTTTAGGTGATTATTTAAAAATGTTTCATATTATAAGTCGTCTAAGCTGGACGGACTAAGTAATTTTTAAAATAAAATGTAGGGAAGTCCGTTATTCAATCTGTGTCATACTAAGGTCTATAAAAAAAACCAAAAAAAAACTTGATATCCCCTGAGGATCAAGGGTAAGTGGAGTAATCCTGGGAAAGGAGTGGCGCCCTCCCCTACATCTCACCATTTGGGTCACCTTTGACCCCTTTAATTTTCTTAACGTTATTATCTTGCCAATAACACGGTCTTCCTGGGGCCGTCGGCATTTCATTTGCCGTTCTTTGTTGGTATACATACCAGTCGAAGGTCCGATCTCGACAATCAGTTTGCCAGAGACTGGGCCATTTCAGTGGCTGAGGTATTCATCCTGGGTAGTCCTAGGAGGTCCACCCTGCCAGGCCTTGCCTCCCCTCTTTATTGCTAACTGCCTGAGGCGCCCCAACCAAAGAATGCCGATGGGGCTGCAGAGGCAATTTATAATAGGCCAGAGTCCCGCTTCTTTAGGGGTGCTCGCTTGATTCTCCCTACCTTCCGGCCTTTTGCCACATCTTCCTGCGGTGGGAAAGAAGTTAATACCGTCTTCCTTGGCTTTTTGGCTAGGCGCAAAGTGTAGTATCTGTTCTGATACTACACTTCATCGTTCTGTCCACAGTCAGTGATGGAGAAATCCTTCTGGACTGAGGAAATTTTTTTTTTTTTTTTTTTCCAATCCAGAATTACTCTTTTGGGAGAGCTAGATTTTCCCCACATTAAAAACCGACCGCGTGTCTAACTCTGCCCTTGTGGGGGAGGCAAGTAAATAGGTAACAAATGAAAAAACCGGCTCGTCAGAGACACGGTTTGATTCATCAGCTTAAATGCTATTTGGGTCTGTCTAAGAAATGGCTGCTCCTCAAGAGAACGTACAATGTGTATCGTGGTTTATTGAAACAAAAACGGATACGCGGCTCAACAGAACAAAGTATGAAAAAATCCACCGTCATGTCCGTTAATTTGTGCATGGCACAAGAAATATCTGGACTTGAGCACCGACAATTACGCGCTGATCTCATTTTAGCCTACAATCTCCTCAATTGTTATTACGATATACCTCAGGATCTATTATTCACTCCTGCACAAGAAAGAGGTCTACGCGGATACTGCAAGAAACTATTTCACTGCCGATTTCGATTAAACCAATGGAGGGCCGCCTTCTCAATCAGGATCCCTGGACCTTGGAATAGACTCCCAAGAGAGGTAATAAATGCGCCAACAATGCAGCAATTCAAGGTGAATTTGGACAGGTGCTGGGCTACTGTATCCTCTTAACGTGTAAATTTCTACCACCTTTTCCCTACGTGGAAAATGAGATATGCTTGTTTTATTTTTTGCTAAATTAATGGAATTGAATTAAATTGAATTTTTAGAAATGTATGGACATATGGAATTGATTGATGGATAGTCTTAGAAAGAATGGGCGACCAAGAACATCTGAGAACATTGATTGCGTGAGAGAAACTTTTTCCTGTCTCTATCAATTTCTTGTGCCACGCACGAGTTGACGGACGTGATAATGGGTCTAGTCTTCAATACAATTTTTTTTTTAAAAGTTATTTTATATGCACTAACGAATCACCGCTTATCAAGGCCAAAATGCCATTCGAGGATAAAGGTTAATGAGTTGGTCAGGTGGATGGTGAGATAACACCGTGCAGATTGGTAACGATGGTTGAAACTGGGCAGAGTTTGATTATTTAAGAGGACGGCTCAACAAGAATTTGTTAACATTAGACTTGAAAACGACCATGTTGTAGTCAGCTGGGAAGCAGCTCCGTGGTATTGTTTCTCAGACAGGCAGTTCTTAGAAAGAAACTTATCTCATGAAAGTTCTGTTTAGGTGCACAAAGGAAGAAAGGGAAATTGCTTACAGTGGTTGTAGCTAGACGAGTTGTTGTTGTGAATGTTTTACAGGTGGGGGGGGGCATAGATTGGATTAGTCTGATTAAGATATTTTATGACTTTTGTCATTTTGTTTTTAACTGCAAAGAGACTATGTGCATCATTTGTTGTTTATAAAAGGGCTTTTTGATGTTTATGAAAGGGCCTTTTGTTGTTTATAGAAGAGCCTGTTTATAAAAGGGCCTTTTGTTGTTTATAAAAGGGCTTTTTGTTGTTTATAAAAGGGCCTTCTGTTGTTTATGAAAGGGCCTTTTGTTGTTTATAGAAGAACCTGTTTATAAAAGGGCCTTTTGTTGTTTATAAAAGGGCCTTTTGTTGTTTATAAAAGGGCTTTTTGTTGTTTATGAAAGGGCCTTTTGTTGTTTATAGAAGAACCTGTTTATAAAAGGGCCTTCTGCTGTTTATAAAAGGGCCTTTTGTTGTTTATAAAAGGGCCTTCTGCTGTTTATAAAAGGGCTTTTTGTTGTTTATAAAAGAGCCTTCTGTTGTTTATGAAAGGGCCTTTTGTTGTTTATAGAAGAACCTGTTTATAAAAGGGCCTTCTGCTGTTTATAAAAGGGCCTTTTGTTGTTTATAAAAGGGCCTTCTGTTGTTTATGAAAGGGCCTTCTGTTGTTTATGAAAGGGCCTTTTGTTGTTTATAAAAGGGCTTTTTGTTGTTTATAAAAGGGCCAGTTTATAAAAAGGCCTTTTGTTGTCTAGAAAAGAGTCTGTTTATAAAAGGATCTGTTTATAGAAAGGCGTTGTTTTCGTTTCTTTGTCAATATTTTTTTTACAGATTTTTACAGGAGATACTCTTACAGGTTTCATAAAGATTAGCTCCTCCAGAACTACTGCCTTCATAATATATACTCGGAACCATATTTGCTGGTCACTGCTGGAGAACTTAGGATCAAATCACTAGTGATGTGACTTTAGACTTATGCGAGATTCGAAATCGAATATTGACACCGTAAAAACTACTGCCTTAGGAATGTGTACCCTGCCTATTCCTTTTTTTTTGTCAACCAATCACATGTTTCTATTTGTGTACGAACAGACAAACCCGAAAAAGACCATAACTTTTCAATAGTAGACAGATTTTTCCTGGGTAATTTCGGGTAACCATGCTGGTATTCCGTATATTTTACCTGACCAGTTTGTCAGCCGATCAGAGAAAGAAAGAATAAGGGAGGGGGGCACAAAATCGAGACTTTTTTTGAGATGCATCTAAGCATTTCGACCAGCGGCCCTATCCGTCCGTCTGTCTGTCTGTCACACTTAAGTTTGAAATAGCGTCGTCATCGGTCTGTCATGCGTTGTCATCGCTGAGCAGCGTGCAGATTGAACAGACAGATCTTTAATTTTTTGTCCAGCAGCGATAACCAATTTAAAAAAAAAAAAAAGGTAGAAGAAAATTCTATGAACCAATGGAGCGGAAAACCTTTTGTTGAAGGACGAATGGTTAAAGATTGCTGATTACCACGGTAAACAAATAACCACAGTAAACGATTGGTGGATCATGAACAGAATTATAAGGCGGCGGGGGAAGAGATGTTGGGGGCTTCTTTAGATTCACCCCGACATGAAAATATTTTTAAAAATGTATAAACTTTGTTATGTACTTACGTGGTAGCTGAAAATAAGATTATACAGAAAGAATTACGCAAATTCATCCAGTATTTATTAAATTATAAGAAAAAGAAGAAAAAAAAAACGATCTTATGTATTGTAACCAGTTCAGCTTACTGAGTAGGCAAGGGAGATAACTCAATTTTTTTTCCCCCGGAAACACTAAAAATTTTTGAAATATGGCACATATAGATAAAATTGTGTTTTTATTTTTAATTTAATAAATACTGGATGAATTTGCGTCATTTTTGGTGTACAGTCTTCTTTTCAGCTACCACGTAAGTACATAACAAAGTTTATACATTTCTTTAGCTATTTATTTTTTTTAAGAGAGGCCTAACATGTCGTAGCAAAACCCAAGCACTGAAATGTTTGAGGTGAAAACGGACTCTGTTTACTGGAGTTTATTTTTTATATATATATATATATATATATGATGATAATTATGGAAATAATATTCCAACGTGATGGAAAATGAAAAAAAGAACAAAAATAAATTATACAATCAACATTTCGTCTTTACTTCAAGACTTTCTCAAGGTTACTGATTTGAAGAAATAACATAGAACTCAATATTTGAAAATATGTGATGCCTCTGTGACATGAAAAGAATGTTTTCATTTTTTTTTAATGAAACAATAAACGTTAGAATTCAAAATATGTAGTGCGTTTATGAAGTGGAAAGAGTGTTTTTTTATTTTTCTTATTTTTCAAATTATTAATATCGATGTTATGTAAAAAGTTTGGTTGGGAATGTGGTGTAAAATAGCTAAACTGGATCTAAATTAAAGTTTTGTTCGGTTAGTATTAATTAATTGCTGATTAAAGGAGATAAATTAGAGAAGGGAGGAGGGGGAAGGGAGACAAAGAGAGGGGGAGGAGAGGGGAGAGAAGAGAGAAACAGAGATGGGGAGGGGAAGAGAGAGAAACAGAGAAAGGATGTGGGAAGAGAGAGAGTGGGGAGGAGAGAGTGGGGATGAGGGGAAGAGAGAGAGTGGGGATGAGGGGAAGAGAGAAACAGAGGGGGGAGGGGAAGAGAGAAACAGAGAGGGGGAGGGGAAGAGAGAAACAGAGAGGGGGAGGGGAAGAGAGAAACAGAGAGGGGGAGAGGAAGAGGGAGGGAGGGAGGGGAAGAGAGAGAGGGAGGGAGGGGAAGAGAGAGAGAGGGAGGGAGGGGAAGAGAGAGAGGGAGGGGAAGAGAGAGAGGGAGGGGAAGAGAGAGAGGGAAGGAGGGGAAGAGAGAGAGAGAGGGGAGGGGAAGAGAGAGAAACAGAGAGGGGAGGGGAAGAGAGAGAAACAGAGAGGGGAGGGGAAGAGAGAGAAACAGAGAGGGGAGGGGAAGAGAGAGAAGGGGAAAAGAGGGAGAGGGAAGGAGGGGAAGAGAGAAACAGAGATGGGGAGGAGGGGGAGAGTGGGAAGGAGGGGAAGAGAGAAACAGAGAGGGGGAGGAAAGAGCGCATAAAAGCGTTGTTTGTGTCAAAATTTACATTTATATATAAAAAAAAACAAAAAAAAAACACTTATTCCACTTCATAAACGCACCACATAATTTGAATTCTATAGTTTTGTTCGAAAAAAAAAAAAGAAAAATAATCTTTTTCATGTCATAAACGCACCACATATTTTTAAATATTGACTTTTATGTTATTTCTTTAAATCAACAATCTAAAGAAAGTCTTGAAATAAAGACGAAACGATGATGAATATATAAAAAGATTTGTGTTTTTTTTTTTTACATATATATATATATATATATATATATATATATATATTATATTATATGTGTGTGTGTGTGTAAGGTTAGTGGGAGAGAAACCCAGCAGAGTGCTCGATTAAGAAAAATCCAAAAACAGAGCGTAATATTTATTTTTATATGCATTACAGAATATCAGAACAACATCTGTACCGTCGGTTTCAAATCCAGACAAAGGGGACCTACAATTATCTGCCTCCCCGGAAAACCAGGGAGGCAGACATAAACAGAGGCTGAAGAGTCTGGTAAAGGAGACCAATTATAGCTCCCCTTTGTCTGGATTTGAAACTGACGGTACCAATGTAGTTCTGATATTCCCTAATATATATATATATATATATATAATTTTTTTTTATGTGTGTGTGTGTGTGTGGAGGTCAGGGTCTGCATACCAAATCTTGTTAGGGTGAAAACAAGGATTGTCCATAACTGCCTACAAAGAAAAAAAAAATACAAAAAATCAAATCAAATTGAAAACTGATATTTTGTTTGTAAAATTGACATTAAGAAATAGTATTAACCTTCTTTCACACAAACCCCCACACACACATATGAGATGATCCGTGACCTGTTGGGTTCGTATTTGTTGTTCATACTAGGGCGCCATCACAAAAGATGATGACGTCATCTATTAAGAGAGAGTGGGAGAAATTCTTTATGATGGCACAAAAGGATGATGTCACCCCCCAGAGAGAGAGATAGATAGAAAGAGTGGGGGGAAAGAGATCCTTTATGACATCATGAAGGAAAGAGAAAAGGGATCCAGGGGGGGGGGGGAAGAGAGAGAAAGAAAGTAGCAAGAGGGAGGGGGAAGAGAAAAAGGTGTAAGGAACGAGGGGAGGGGGTAAGGAGCAAGGGGGGGGGGGAGAGAGAAAGGAGAAAAGAGAGAAACAGGGAGGAGGAGGGAAGAGAGAAACACAGAAGAGGAGGGAAGAGAGAAACACAGAGGGGGAGGGAAGAGAGAAACACAGAGGGGGAAGGAAGAGAGAAACACAGAGGGGGAAGGAAGAGAGAAACACAGAGGGGGAAGGAAGAGAGAAACACAGAGGGGGAAGGAAGAGAGAAACACAGAGGGGGAAGGAAGAGAGAAACACAGAGGGGGAAGGAAGAGAGAAACACAGAGGGGGAAGGAAGAGAGAAACACAGAGAGGGAGGGGGAAGAGCGAAACACAGAGAGGGAGGGGGAAGAGCGAAACACAGAGGGGGGGGGAAGAGCGAAACACAGGGGGGGGAAGGGAAGGGAAGAGCGAAACACAGGAGGGAAGGGGAAGAGCGAAACACAGAGGGGGGGGGGGGAAGAGCGAAACACAGAGGGGGGGGGAAGAGCGAAACACAGAGGGGGGGGGGAAGAGCGAAACACAGAGGGGGAGGGAAGAGAGAAACACAGAGGGGGAGGGAAGAGAGAAACACAGAGGGGGAGGGAAGAGAGAAACACAGAGGGGGAGGGAAGAGAGAAACACAGAGGGGGAGGGAAGAGAGAAACACAGAGGGGGAGGGAAGAGAGAAACACAGAGGGGGAGGGAAGAGAGAAACACAGAGGGGGAGGGAAAAGAGAAACACAGAGGGGGAGGGAAAAGAGAAACACAGAGGGGGAGGGAAAAGAGAAACACAGAGGGGGAGGGAAGAGCGAAACACAGGGAGGGAGGGAAGAGCGAAAGACAGGGGGGGAGGGAAGAGCGAAAGACAGGGAGGGAGGGAAGAGCGAAACACAGGGGAGAAGGGAAGAGCGAAACACAGGGGGGGAAGGGAAGAGCGAAACACAGGGGGGAAGGGAAGAGCGAAACACAGGGGGGAAGGGAAGAGCGAAACACAGGGGGGGGAGGGAAGAGCGAAACACAGGGTGGGGGGGGAAGAGCGAAACACAGGGGGGGAGGGAAGAGCGAAACACGGGGGGGGAGGGAAGAGCGAAACGCAGGGGGGGGAGGGAAGAGCAGAAGAGAGGGGGAGGAGGGAAGAGCAGAAGAGAGGGGGAGGAGGAGCGGAAGGGAGAGAAAAACACAGAGGGGGGGGGAGAGAAAAACACAGAGGGGGAGGGGAGAGAAAAACACAGAGGGGAGGGGAGAGAAAAACAGAGAGGAGGAGGGGAGAGAGAAACAGAGGGGGAGGGGAGAGAGAAACAGAGAGGGGGAGGGGAGAGAGAAACAGAGGGGGAGGAGGAGAAGAGAGAGGGGGAGAGGGAGGAGCACATGAAAATTAATGATTAATTTAGAATGGATGACGTCACAAACAATGAATGGTTTTTTTTTGGCAACTTTATAGAGAGACAAGTCTATTATTAAGTCTCTCTCTCTTTCTCTCTCGAATGATTATTATCAAGAAAGTCATATAAACAACGATTGTACATCTTCGGTGGTCATGAGCGTCAACACAGATTAATTAATAGGAAAACCACACGTTCAGAAAAGCAATATTTTATATATATTTAAAAGTGGAGGTTTACGTAGATAGTAAAACATAGTTTGAGGGTTCTTGCAGAAAAAGGGAGTCATTAATCGAAATGATAAGGAAGCCAGAGTCAATAATTTAAGGGCTGAGAATTTGAGGATGAGGATGATGATGATAAAAACCGACCTTGAGTCTAACTGGCAATTAAATAAAGACACATTTGTAGAAAATTATTTTCAGAATCATCATCATCATTGATACGTGGTGACTCATTAGTTATCATCATCATCAACAGGTTTATTTGTTGAATCGGGCCACAATTAATGTTCTGATTGTATAGCTATGAAGAAACAGATGTTTTTTTTTATTAATTAAAACCAATATATATAGTTAGATATGTGTATATCATTATCAACCAGTTTATCTGTTGAATCAGGCCACAATTAATCCTCTAGTGATGGAGGGGGGTGGGGTGGACTGATTGTCTAGTCTCGATTTAAGTCTTCCCTTCCATTCTTGTCTTTGGTGAGGCCTGATGAAATACACATCCATGGCTCTCCTATCACATTTAGCCATGTCCTCTCAAGACAACTTGAATAAACATTGAATTAACTTTTGAAAAAAAAAATGTTTACATTAATTTTTTTTTACTATTAGTTGGACTATTATTATCATTTTGTAATCTCTGACCTTCTTCAGGTGCATCTATTTAAACTTGGAAACTGTTAGGCCCTCAGTCGAAAAATAATATTCACGGTACACATGATGATGATGGTGGTAGGGATGATTATGATGATGATGATAAAAACCAACCTAAAGTATAATATTCACAGGTATCATGAATTTGAACAAATATTTAGAAGACATTACTAAGGCTGCTGCAAAGAAAGTGGGCTCCTTCTACCGTGCTAGAAAACTTTCCACACCTGCCATTATCCAATATCTCTACAAAGCCACCATCCACCCTTGCATGGAGTATTCTTGTCACATCTTAGACAAGGTTAAAAAAAGAGTATGGTGGTAGGGAGGAGGAGGAGGGATGATGATGATGATGATGATGATGATGATGATGATGATGAAAAACCCAACCTAAAGTCCAACATTCACAGGTAGGTATGGGGGAGGGAAAGAAAGAAGTAGGGAGGGAGGGAGTGATGGAAGGAAAGAGGGAGGGAGGGATGGAAGGGGGAAAGGAAGGGAGGGAAGGAAGGGAGGGGGGAAGGAAAAAAAAGACGCAAATACACATCTTTTTTTTTCTAAAATTTCATACCGTTTTTTTTTTCTTTTTTTCCAGCAAGATGAGTCTTAAGCACGTTGTGGCGGATTAATGATTTTTGAAGTTTCTTTTGCTGTTCCTTTAAATGTGATGTAAGAATATAACAAACTGCCGAAAACACTGGAGAATAAAAAGAAACCAAAAAAAATTCAGTTTGAAAAAAGGGAACACATTTGTAGGAAATTATTTTCAAAGAATAAACATTGAATTAAGTTTTGAACAAAAAAAAATCAGTTTAAAAAAGGAACACATTTGTAGGAAATTATTTTCAAAGAATAAACATTGAATAAAGTTTTGAACAAAAAAAAATCAGTTTAAAAAAGGAACACATTTGTAGGAAATTATTTTCAAAGAATAAACATTGAATAAAGTTTTGAACGAAAAAAAAAATCAGTTTAAATAAGGAACACATTTGTAGGAAATTATTTTCAAAGAATAAACATTGAATAAAGTTTTGAACAAAAAAAAATCAGTTTAAAAAAGGAACTCATTTGTAGGAAATTATTTTCAAAGAATAAACATTGAATAAAGTTTTGAACGAAAAAAAAATCAGTTTAAAAAAGGGAACACATTTGTAGGAAATTATTTTCAAAGAATAAACATTGAATAAAGTTTTGAAAAATAAAAAAAATCTTTACATTAACTGTTTTGGACTACTATTCTCATCGTGGTTCTTATTTTCACAATGTTTCTACCCAAGGAGGAGGTAATTCCTTGGAGGGCGGTCTTATGACAATAGAACTAATACTACACTACCCACCCCTATTAAAAGATAATACAATAATAGATTAAATCAGGGTCTTTTTTTTTTTTTAAATGCTGAGTCATAAAAAACATCATTTTTATAGTTTTTGAGCTTTTTAACAAAGATCACAGTGTAATATCTGTTCTCAGCATCCCAGTGACATCAGACGTTTTACTATCGACGAAACTATTGCGTGTATATATATATATATATATATAAGAAAATATGACAATGCAAATTACAAATGTATATTAAGAATATTCATTTATTGGAAACAGTTTCAAAAATAAATATACAAATTAGGATTACCTAAAGGTGTTTATGGGTGTTTGCAGATTACTATATATACGGTATTTCAAAATTTTATGTCGTATGATGAAATTAAATAAGCATTAGCCGTTTTGATGTTTATATAGAATCTATAAAAAAGGATGTGAACAGGTAATCTTGCGGTATAGCCTCCCCAGGACTTAGGGTTAGTGGTATGGTAAGTCATTTTTTATAGACAAGAAAAATACTAAAAGTAGAGAAAATTGAAAACTGACCTGATATTTAATCCAATGAAATTTGTATAACTAAAAATATAGTCTCCACCCAGGAACATTCCGATATAAGTAATTAGAAGATTCTGAAAACAAAAAGAAAACCAGTTTAGATACAAGAGCGTTAGGGTTTGTTGTTTAGAATTATATTTATTGGTAGTAGTATTAGAACACTTCACATTCGCATTAAAAGAACATCTCAATACACACACATACATACATCATTTTGAATTACCTACTGGAGAGTTTGAATTACCTACTGGACACCATCCTCGAGTGTCTTCGGTCTCTCTGTACAAGGGTTTGTCAGGACAACCTGACATGAAGATACTTCACCCTACAAGTAAACTCTGACCAAATATTCAAAAGAACATAGTATTCGAAGCCCAAATAACATCCCCTCGACACGGCTATACACTGTCTCATACGAGGAATGGTGTACCTTCTCCAAGTAATATTGCTTCCCTTATTTTGTTCTTTAGTCCTCACATTCCATGAGCGATGTTTCTGAGAAAGGGGGAAGAATTGCTGTTTTCTGAGTCGGAATCTATCCATCTAACACTTATCGTTGGATAGTTTTTTAACCTTGAAGTAGAATTTTTTTAGCTCCTTACATCAAGTGGCTTCATGCCTTGTCTGAATCGATTTCCATAAAAAAAAAGTAACAGCACTAAGCTGGATACTCCACCAGACCAGATGAATTCTTGTCCTGGAATCCGGTAAGACCAAGAGACCACAGAGAAGATATACTATAACATAGTTAACTAGTCAATTAATGTTCTTCACTTCTTTACTAACTCAATATTTGACAGGTAAAGGAGAACTTTAATGGAATATGCAAATATCTATGTATCTCATTTAGAGATCAAGTGTTAGCCCCCAGGAAAGGGGCTCTTGATTTCAGAGTTCTTTCACTGAAGAAAAATCATCGTTTAAAAAACATGCGGAAATATAAACAAAGACATACATCATTTGAATTATTCCGACTACGTTTCTCATCTCGGATGTTATTCTCAAAACGTTTCGGCCGATGTAATCTCCGACCTTCTTCAGATGCATCGTGTCAAACTCGGAAAGCGATACTAAGAATACAATTCCATGAAAAATGCCAGTATTGTCATTAAGGGTATGCGAGCACAACAGGGCTATGTATTTTACTGGTAAGAATTTTTCTTCAGCGCACCTCACACACTTCATCCACTCATGCATAGATATTTATACTGTAGTGATGTGATAATAAAATGGTTTGGTTGATATGTAGTCATACCCTTAATGACAATAAAAGTGTAAAAATTTGGGAATTTTCATTGCTTTTGTACATTTAGTGTATATGAATTTTAATCTTAACCCTATTAAGGGTATATGATTTCAGTATACTGGCATTTATTATGGAATGTCACTACTTTTGTAAAGGCTATGCCTCAATATAATGCCTTCTCATAAGGTTTTTTGGAATTTTCTAGAAAACTAAGGTATATGATAAATTGAAATTAAAATGCCATCAACTAGACCCTAGAACCTCTATCTCTGCCAAAAATCAGCTGAATCCATCAAATAGTTGATGAGATACAGGGTGGCACATACGTACACACAGATAACATGATTTCATGATTGAACTTTCTGGATCTCTGGGTTGCCTTTACTAATGATGCTGAAATTCTACACACTTATAGAACCTATCAAATAAAAATTTTGTGCAAAGTTTTAACTAATTTGGTTTATTGGTTTTTGAGTTATGATTGATCAAAGAAATGAGATTTCCAGCATAGGCCATTTGTAAAGTCTATTTAAGAGATAGAGCGCTCTCGCGCCTTCCTTGATTACAACTTACTTAAGAACTGATTATTAATTCCGCAAGGACCTGTGGCGCAACGGATATAAGTGCTAAGTATAATCAGTTCTAAGTGCAGCAGTCTTCTTCAGTACTTATCACTTACTCTCTTTTCTTTCTTGCCAACTGACCCTGCTACCTCAACTGTTCTAAACCTACTAACCCAAACACTCATCCATCATCATCATCATCATCATCATCATCCGTTTTACATACTGACATGCATTTGACGGCTTTAAGATTAACTTCTAAACTAACATATCTCTGGCCAGCTTTTTATTCATCCCTCTCTCTCTCAAATCCATCCTTACCAGTTCCTCCCATCTTTTCCCTGGCTTTCCTCTGCCAACTCACCCTGCTACCTCAACTGTTCTACATCTACTAACCCAAGAACTCTCATCCATTATTTTAATGTGACCACACCAACAAAGTCTCCTGTTCTGCACCCATCTCCCTGTACTGTATAGATTTAATCTTCCTCGGAGGTCATCGCGTTTCATGTCCATACATCGTCACACTGCAAGCACATGCCTAATAGACTCTTTCCTGAGCCCGCAACAGTAATTCTCTGCTGGTTAGTAATGACCGAAGTTCCCTAAACTAATCCCTCCACTCCTAACTAGTGTTGGGACGATTAATTGGAATGAGGAAAATCAGAACTTTTTGGGGGTATCGGAAGAATTTGTGCTTAATTTCAGATTCCAAAAACGATTCTTTTATTTTGTTTAAAACTTTTTTTCCATTGTTGGTACGAATGATAGAATAATAAATATTTATTGTTTTTAAATGACCAGTAAAACTAAAATTTATAGATCATAACGAATTTAGGTAAAAAGCACAGTAAAAATGGCACCAGTAAAAATGGCACAAGTAAAAGCACGAGTGGATAAATTGGAAAAATGGCACATGAAAAAATATAGATGAAATTTTCACAATGAGTTTATAAATCATTATTTTCAATTAATTACTAGGAAAACATTTGAGAAAAAAACATTTATAAAGATCTATTTGTGTAATGTACGCCTCACCCTCCCACAAGTGTATTTTTACTTTTGCAAAAATATGTGTACACATTTCACAGGATTTTACGGTAATCTGAAAATTTAAAAAACATCGACTCTAAAATTAGATATGTATAAATTTAAAAAGAATCGGAATCAGACATTGTATCGGAATCAAGAATTTATAACAGAATCGGTAATTGTATCAGAATCGGGGAAAATATTGAAATCGTCCCATCACTACTCCTAACTCTTGCAATCATACTAGCACCAGCTCCACCCTGTGCTCCAATGGTATTACCAAGATAACAAAACTTCTGAACAACCTCAATAGCTTCGCATCTAAATATATTTTCTCCACATCTGAGTTCTCATCCATCTCCGTTGTCGTACACTTCTTGCACACAAACTGGATATCATTTTCTGCTTTGTCAGCCATTTTGTTTCTCCATCTCTTGGATTCCACATCATCTTCTAATAATAATAATAATCATTCCGCTTTTTAAGGTTGACTAGCAACGTTTTCACTCTCATTGTCTATCGACGTGTATACTTGCTCCTAACTGCAATCGTCTTCTCTTCCACTGTTGTCGTACTCCGCCTCCGCCTTTTAAGGTTTAGAGTTAGGGTCTCCTCATATGCAAATTATGTAAAAGCATATAATCCCGATCCTGCTCATGCACCTTGCAGCTCCTGCAAATGGCCGTCAGACACTGTCGGCACTTTTAACTGGGTAAGTGTGAACATTTATCATCACACGTCCGTAATCTCAGCGCATTTCTTGTGTACTCAATATTTATAAGTACTACAAAAAAAAATGTTAAAATTTCATAGACATAATCTTTCAAATTATTTAAATCTGGGTGAGTCTATGGTTTGGTTGTTTTGTTTTACGACATATAACCCCTTTTCTGGTTATTTAATAACAAATCTGGTCATTTTGGTGAAAGTTTTTATGCTTCAAGTTCTTTATATCTTCAAATATTCATTCATGGTTTTTAGTTTGGTTTGGTTTGTAGAGGAAAAATGTTTCTGTTTTTAGCTTCGCAGAACATGATTTAGTTTTGCAAAGGGAAAGGAAAAAAACAATAACATCAATGTTTGGTGCATTTTTGGTCAGGAAGCGGGTATCTTTAGACAGCGTGATCTGGTAGCACCAGGTCGAATTAGGGAGCAAGACGTGATAATAGTCATGCTTAATAATAATAATAATAATAATATGGACTTACCTTAATAACGCCAACGATGGTTGTGGTCAAAGCAGAGTTATACGACGTACACAAAACAATCGAGTAATTCAAAACAAAACCCATGACGCACGATAACACAAACATGAACACAAACACGGGATCCTTCCATTCAGGAAAGTCCAGAACCTGCGAAGAAAAAAAAAAAAAATTTAGAAAAGAAAAAAAAAAAGAAAATATTTCCAAATTAAAACCAATTTAATGCTTAGTTCAATTTTAATCGCGTCTTTACATTTTTATGAAACCGCTCCGTTTGTTGGTCTGACACGTTTGATTTTAAAATAGCATTTTCGCCAGCCTGTCATGATTAATTTTGAAAATATGTCTTGGCCAAGATGAAAGTGTAGTATCTGTTCCGATGGATACTACACCCTATAAACCGGTACCGTCTTGCCCTTCGCGCCGGTCTGTGGGTTTGTCCTGTGCAGTTTTATCAGGTCCACCCTTCCAGGCTTTGCCTTCTCACCCTTTGAGAAGGGGTTAGTTTATTGCTAATCGCCCGAGGCACCCCTATCGGGGAATCCCGACAGGGCTGCCCAGGCATTTTTTGTAGGCCATAGTGCTCTCCCTTCTCGAGGGCGCTGGCTTTTTAAATCCCACTTTCCCGACCTTGTGTCACATCTTACCGCTGTGGGAGGAAGATAAAGTTTTAATGTTTTAGGTCTGGCACAAGACAACTAGTTCAACAACGGCGTTGCTTCCGTCGGGCTGAGGTATGGATCTATCCGTTCCTAGGAAGTCTACCCTCCTAGGCTTTACCTTTTCGCGCTTTGAGAAGGGGTTAGTTTATTGTTAATCCCTGAGGTAACCCTACTGAGAAATGCCGACAGGGCTGCTTGGGCATTTTTTTGTAACCCAGAGTGAACTTACTCTCGTGTGCTAGCTTTTAAAAAGCTAACTTGACCTTGTGCCTAACCTTCTGGCAAAGAGGTAAACACGCTTCTTGAAATATCATTTTCATTGCTAAATGCGAGGGCATAACTTATCTTAGCTATGTCCAAGCAACAATCTGTCACGCTGAAGTTAAAAATATAGCCCCCCCCCCCCCATGTCTGACTTGTCCACCAAGTTTCAGTCAGGAATGTTCAACAGTCTTTTTTTTTCTTTTTGTCAATCAATTACCTGAATACGAGGTGCAAAATATTTCATTGTCATTGCTAATCAGCAGAGTGCTCCCACTGTTCTTCGGTTGGTAGATGTAGATTAGTTGAGGTAGCAGGGTCAGTTGGCAGGGGAAGACCAAGGAAAACATAGGAGGAAGTGATAAGAATGGACTTTAGAAAAAGAGGGATAAATGAAGAGCTGGCCAGAGATAGGTTAGTTTAGAAGTCAATTTCAGGGCACTTATATCCAGCCCTGTGGACTAAATTAAACATTTATTTAATAGTATTATTCTCAGAAACACGAGTGTCAACAAAAAGAACAGTGAGATACGCAATATAACAAATATTTCCTGAACAAACCTTATCAACTTTACAATGATAACTTTTTTAACAAAACCTGTCTCGGGTGATACTGAAGCAAAAACTATTAGCTCGGCCGAAATCCAGTCCTTCAGTTTAGAGCTCAAAGGCCCATCTCACCCCAAGAAGCACACAAGCCCAACTGACCTCCCCTGCCCTTCTGCTAGAATATATATAGATATTAGGGTCCTTTTGTTGTGGATCACCCAGCCATTCACTTGAAAACAATAGGCCAGTTTTATCTATGGACATAAAAACATTCTGCCCAATGGGGACCTGTATCTGGATGGACATTACTTTTTCGAGTACTCATCTCTCAGCATGAACCCCTTCTTAGAGGAGAAATCAAATTCTGGGTGGTCAAACTCCAAGCCAGATGTATATCCCATTTCTTGAGTGGTCGCTTTTCTCTCAGTTAAATATTTCTCTCACAGCAAGCCTGTTATTCGCATGCATTGCAACTATGCACTCCACACGTTTACAGATTGTTCTCCGTCAGTACATTTGTCCATGATGACATCGTAGACTATCTCTTGGAAGAGGTTTAGGCCTTTGTATAAATTCATAAAACAAAAATATTTATAGTTAAAATAGCAATCAAGTGACCGACTTCTACAATCAGGTGAGAATAACTAAGAATAACGAATTAACAATTCTACTCTGTCATGGCTGTTGGGACGAGAACAATCCACCCCCGTGGATTAAATAAAGGGTTTAGTTCGAAATTTTGTATAGGTTCCATGAGTTTATATCTTTTTGTATTATAACCTCTGCCAGGGAGGTTATGTTTTCGGTAGAGTTTGTTTGTTCGTGCACAATCTAGCGTCCACATCGCTTCACCAATTGTCATCAAACTTTGTCAAAGAATCGGTCATGATCTAACTTAGAAGTGTTCATTTGGGGATATCTTTGTCAAAGGTCAACGAAAAGGGGGGAAAGTCACAATTTTTGCTGATAACTTTGATTCCGTTTATCATAGAGACTCACTACTTGGCCCATATTGTAGCTAATGAAGTCTCGCATTTTGGTGCATGTTCAGTGCTTCGGCCATACGGAAAAATTATTTATTTATGAAAACAATATTATGTACTTACTCAGTGGTATTTTATTGTTCAATGTTGAAAAAAGTAGGAAAGATTATTTGCTAGAACTTTAATTACAAGTATTTTCTCATTTTACGTATCGCTTCGATGAGTATGCCTCCATCTTGTTTCGTTGGACACAAATCAAGGGCAGATAATTTGCAACGGCAGATAATAACGCGAAATGCCCTTGATTTGTGTCCAATGAAAGAAGATGGAGGCATACTCATCGAAGCGATTGCTATAATACGTAAAATGGTAAAATACTTGTAATTAAAGTTCTAGCGGATAATTTTTCCTACTTTTTTCAACATTCAACAATAAAATACCACTGAGTAAGTACATGATATTGTTTTCATAAATAAATAATTTTTCCGTCTGGCCGAAGCACTGAACATGCACCCGCATTTTATATGATCTGGAAAATTTGAGTCCATCAAAATTTTGACGGAATTTCAACTTCGGATTTTTTTCAAATTTCATGTCTGAATCTGATGCTTTTTGATAACAGTAACCAGCATGCAACATTTCAGCTTGAACAGATAAATAATTTTTGAGTTATCAACGTTTCTATAGCATAACTTTGGGAATACTTCATACAATATGGAGAAGTACGGTCCAGATAAAACCTTGGCCCATCCTTACGTTGTCAGGTATAGGTATCCAGTCTCATGACCGACTTATGTTTTTGTTTGGACTACTTTTTCTCATCTTGGTTGTTATTTTCACACCATTTCGGCAGATGCACCCTCTGACTTTATTCAGGTGCATCTTTTCAAACTTGGGGAATTTTAAATTGGACTTTTTATTATATCCATGGGGGTAGATTGTTCTCATCCCATCAGCCACGGGGACATATTTTGATTATATATTCTAGGAGAGTAGAAAGTGGACCTTGGGTTTACTTTCGGCAGCCTCGTAACTCTTGCTTCCCTTATTTTGTCCTTTAGTCCTCACATTGCATGAGCGATGTTTCTGACAAAGGGGGAAGAATTGCTGTTTTCTAGCTCAGAATCTATCCATATAACACTTATCGTTGACTAGTTTTTGACCTTGAAGTAGTATTTTTTTTTTTTAGCTCCTTACATCAAGTGGCTTTGTATCTTGTCTGGAGCGATTTCCTTAAAAAAAAAAAATATATATATATATCCATGGGGGTGGATTGTTCTCATTCCATCAACCACGGGGACATATGGCCTAATTGTTAAAATCGTAGATTAACAATAAATTCTAAGCGACAGTCTTCTGGAGGTTGAAGGTTCAATCCTTACTACAGGCGATAACAACTAAGAATAAAATAAATTGACATTTCTACACGGTCATGGCTGACGGAATGAGAACAATCTACCCTCATGGATTAAATAAAATGATCATTTTTCAGAATTTTTTAGATGAGGTTATCAAAAAAGATGGAGAGTACTGGAAATCTGCGGAGACTTATTGTCACTCAGACACCAGGGAACACCACCGGTTATTATGTTATAATCTGGATCATTTGGATTATTGTACAGAATTTTGAACGGAATCCTTTATTTAATCCACGGGGATAGATTGTTCTTGTTTCATCAGCCATGACTGGGTAGAAGTCTTAATTCATAATTGTATTTTAGTATTGTCCGCATTTAGGATCCGTCACTTAGAACTGATTGTTACTTAGCACTTTTATCCGTTGCGGACATGGTTGATGGAACGAGCACAAGCTTATACATATTCATATATATATATATATATATATATAGGGAAGTCTTCTTTCTTTTTTTTTTATTTATTTCTTTTTTTTATAAACCTGCGGGGGCTAGGAAATACCCACGGGCGCAGGCTATTTTTACCCCTCTCGGAGTGTTGGACCCATAAGACCTTGTAAGGCCATCCATCTAAGAGAAGGAAATTTCTTAAAATAAAACCTTGCTACCAATGCAGTAAATAAAATGTTCCGTTTAAAATTCAGTACAGATTCCCGAGTTCGGCGAGATGTACCTGAAGAAGGTCGGAGGTTACATCGGCCGAAACGTTATGAGAATAACATCCAAGATGATAAATATAATAAAAATAAAAGTAAAGCGTTCAGTTTTTACATTTTGTATATTCCCCCCCACCCCCCGAGTTCGAAAAGTTGCAGCGAACGAAGGTCGGAGGTTACATCAGCCGAAACAGTGTGAATAAAAAAAAAACGATAATAAAAAAACAAATAATCAATTGTCATCTCAAAAATTCTGAAACATTCAAATTTTTTTTTTTTACTTACTCCGTTCAGGCCGCCTGTTGTTTTGGCCACGATCGCTGCCGGAACCAACATGAACAAACCATTGTAGAACAACAAACCATTTTTACCAAGATCCTAAAAGACAAAAGAAAAATAACATTCGGATATTATCCATTTTTTTTTTAATTAATTGTGTCACACGATCAGAAAAGCAGGTTAGTGAATAGGAATTATAATCTAGATGATAATGAAATGTAGGTCAGGAGGTCATATGTGGATGGAGGTCATATGTGAATAGAGGTCATATGTGAATAGAGGTCATATGTGAATAGAGGTCATATGCGGATGGAGGTCATATGCGGATGGAGGTCATATGCGGATGGAGGTCATATGCGGATGGAGGTCATATGCGGATGGAGGTCATATGCGGATAGAGGTCGCATTTTGAATGCGACGCATCACCATCATCATTGGTCTTTTGTCGTGCAGGATTGGGGGCGGCAATGTCCACACCAGTGAACCTCCCTCCAGACAACTGGCTAGCTGCACGCATGGCAGTCCTCACTGCAAATCTCCACTTTTATCAATCCTGAGGGTCAGCATTTAAAAGCCTCCAGTCTCTGCGGTCTCTCTCTCTCTGTCAGCTCCCTCCACGACAACTTTGGCCGGTCAACTCTGCGCCTACCAGAGACTTGTATGTTTAGCGCACAGTTGATTACACTGCTGGATCTGTCCACGTGGCTAGACCAGCGGAGTCTTCTCTCCCTCAAGTTTCCCCAGCAACTCACTTGTCCGCACGATGGAAGCATCTCTTGGCTTGATGTTACAAATACGCATACTTTGTTTCATTAGGACCTGCGCTAACTTCGACCATGACCCTAACTCTAACCCCTAAACCCCACGTTGACCCTGACACTAACGACGAGGGCAAAGTTAGCTAATGTAACAAAACACCAAAATCTGTCCAACTGTAACTGTGGTTGTTTTGATAATTTCAAGGTTGGGAGGAAATGGGAATATAAGTAGATTAGATTTTTAATAATGTTTCATATCTTTACATTTCTATTATTAACTACCAAGAGTGCTCTATTCATTTACGAAGATCCTTGCTTTTTACGCTAAGTAGCAACCATCTACTTCCTTACTAGGGAGCTTAACTTACGAGTGAGCAGCAAATATAATCATTCACAGACACCAGTTTCGTCGTATCATGGTGGTTCAGTGCAGCTAGATATACAAGTGGTTTCCCCGCTGAAATCCAAAACGTGATGCCCCCTCCATGATCAGCAAACTGTAATCAGCTTCGGATATTTTACGCCAATTATGTTCGTTCCAAAAGTAAGAGGAATTATAATGTTTATAGATTTTACGTTCGTATTACCAACTGCCGAGAGTGCTCAATTTTTTACAGATAGTTATTTTTTTAAATTTCTTTTTAATTTTATTTTTAATTTTTAATTTTTTAAAATTTTATTTAATTTTTAAAAATTTTATATTTTATTTTTTTTATTATTATTATTTTAAAAAAATGTTTAATTTTTATTTTATTTATTTATTTTTTTAACTTAGTTACGTAGGAACGTTGATTCATGCATCAAATTTGGGAAAATCCGAAGTTGAAATTCCGTCAAAATTTTGACTGTAACCAAACTTTTCAAGATCATATAAAATGCTGGACTTCATTGGCTACGATATGGGCCAGGTCGTGAGTCACTATGATAAACAGAATCAGAGTTATCAGCAAAAACGTGACCTCCCCCCTCTTATTTTTTAAAATTCGGTTCATCCCAAACAAGGCAAGTTACCACTGGAGACGAAAGGGGCGACTGAGAATTAGGGTGAAAGTTTTACGGGTAATCTTGAATTGGGAATTGTGCAGCGAGATGCTTATTCACATTAGTTTTAAATTTCTGCATGTCAGTACAGTCGGGGAAACAGGGAGCAGGGAGGGAATTCCAAAGGCCGGCAGCTCGAGGAAAAAAGCTATTGTAGTAGAAGGCTTTCCGGCATCTAGGGACCTCCACATTGAATGGATGGGATTTAGCCGATTGTCGGGTTGGTCGAGTGTATTTACGTTGGGGGGCACCAGAGCAGCAAGTTCATCGGAGCACATTCCATTGAAGTACTTGTAAAACAAGGACAAGGATGCAACATTGCGGTGCCGAGACAGGAGCTGGAGCTTGGTGGATAGTGAGGGACCTATTAGATTAGAGACTCATTTTGGACCTTGACTAAGAGGGCGAAACTGTTGGATGGTGCACCAGCCCAGATATGTGGCAACAATACTCCATGCAGTTATGTCTTACTCAAGGTGGCAACAGATTTATCAGGGATGCAAGATGCACGTAGCTGCATCTTGGCTTGGTGTAAAATGGCATAAAAACAGAAATAAAAGCACGCAATACTCACCTTTGCATCTAATTTCTTTTTGGTATAAACTCCGTTTAAGGCCGTGAAAAGATCATTTAACAGGATGAACACGTAACCGACGACGTCAAAGGCCAAATCAGAACTGAAATAAAATTCAATGAAATTTTTAATGAAGAAGAAAAAACAAAACAAAAAATGCATTTAAAGAAAATAAATAAAATTATATTTATGTTAACTTGTTATCCTTCACCCCCTTTCTTGGGTAGAGCTTATTTGTAAGGATATCGCCAACTGCCTTGAGCTTTAAGGCATAGCTAATTGGGTAAGACTAATTCGAGCTCCCGGCACTTGATAGTCGGCACCTCTACCCCTGCACTGTTAGCTCGACGGTTGAGTTTCAATCCCGGCTTGAGGCACTAGCTGGTCTAGCCGCACTAAAGAGCTGTGATACAGCGAAACAGTCTGTATGTGGATGATATATATATATATATATATAGAGAGAGAGAGAGAGAAAAGAGGGTAGTGCAGTATTAGTGCAGTTCCAACGAGAGAAAAGTATATATGTAAAGGAGTATGGCTACCAACATTTGTAAAAAGTTTTTTCAACATTTACTTATTATTTTATCATTTTATAATTTTATATAACGCGTTTCAAGCGGTGGTCCGCTATCATCAGATATGTAAATCCATTTGAGGAAATGTCTTTCGATTTGAAAGAGTGTTGTTTCATTTGAGGAAATATTGAAAGACATTTCTTCAAATGCATTTACATATCTGATGAGAGCGGACCACCGCTTGAAACGCGTTATATAAAATGATAAAATAACAAAATAATAAATAAATGTTGAAAAAAACTTTTTACAAATGTTGGTAGCCTTACTCCTTTACATATATATATATATATATATATAGTCTCGGAAGTTTCTCAACCATTAAAACTATATTAAAGAAAAAAAAAAAAAAAAAAAAAAAAAAAACTAATAGTCCCAAGTCTTCCAGTGGAAAATCACTCATGTAAGTCAATTTATTTTTTAGTTATATATATATATATATATGGGTACTTTTTAGGATTAGGTATTCAAATAAAATTCAGTACTGACATCATCAATTCCGAGTTTCATCGGAGAGTTCCGAAATTAGCAAACATTAACGAACTTGGTACGGATATAGAATGGGACCAAATTTCTGCCAACTTTGCGTCGTCATCTTCTGGCAGTTTACGTAAGCTGCCGGAAAAAGCCTCTCCCTTCGACCACCCAAGATAATGGCTACTGAGAATATCCATTAGAGATAACTGCCAGATGGTGTCCACTCAAGGGGGTCTATCATGGAGCCCATCTAAGAACATTATCTTTTCCAAGCAGGTCAGTCTCAGCATGATTCCCTGTGTCTATGAGGCACTTACTTTATTTCGAAGAGAAATAAGATTCTGGGTGGCCCAATATAAAATCAAAGATATTTTCAATCTCCTCTGTGCCCCCTTCCCTTTGTCCTTTGGCCGAGCATCCATCACTTGCAACGTCTGCTATTTACATGCACAACTAGAACTTGCAACCTAGTGCATGTTTACAGTTGTTCTAACAAGTCACCGCTTATCAAGGCCCAAAGGTTACCTGAGGATAAAGATTTTAAAACAAGTAACAGGTTTATTTGTTGGCGGTTACAAATGAAACTTGTGTTCCCCAGGTTGAATGGCAGACTTGCAAAATGAGATTCTTGCCTGACCAAAAAAAAAAAAAAAATCTAATCAGCTAATTTTTTTTTGGGGGGGGGGGGGGGGGGGGGGACTTGCCAAAGAGTGGTTAAAATGATTTATACGTAGATAGGATTAAACGAAACAAGCCATTTCGTACTCCAATCCATAATTGAAACCAGATCAACTTCTAGATCAGCTGAATATTTCAACTGAACCGAGGGAGATGGGCGAGAAGCAACACCAGAACAGAGAAAGCCCGTCTTTAAGACTCAGATTACACATTCATCGTATCATGTTCATATCTCAGCGTATTATGATATAGATCTTGCACCATCTGTTGAAAAAGTTTTCAAATTAATTACGCATTTTCAAATATGCAAGCAATCAAACTTGCACGTCATATCTTGAAGTTTTGAACTGACATATTTTATTTCTTTTGACTTTGAACAGTCAAAAGAAATAAAATATGTCAGCTCAAAACTTCAAGATATGACGTGCAAGTTTGATTGCTTGCATATTTGAAAATGCGTAATTAATTTGAAGAAAACTTTTTCAACAGATGGTGCAAGATGAAAAATTTCCTGAAACGTTTATTTTATTAGATCTCTAACCTAACCCAACCCTAATCTCCTAAAATATTATTTATTAACATGTACACTTTCACAAGTAATATCTATGTGAAAGTGGAAACTTAAAAAATAAATAAAATTTTAAAAAAAGATAAGTTTAAAAAAATTTAAATAAATATATCGAAATATTTTTAGAGGAATTTTTTTCAATTTTATTTGGGGGGGGGGGGGTGCAAAACAAATAAAATTGAACATTTTTTTTTTTAAATTTTTAAATAAATATATTGAAATATTTTTAGATAAATATGACTCCCCCCCCCCCCCCCAAAAAAAATAAAATTGAACATTTTTTTTTTTTTTAAATAAATGTATTGAATATATTGAAATATTTTTAGAGGAATATAAATATATTGAACTATTTTTTTTTTCTTTTTCAACCAAAATATTAATAATGCAAGGAGTAATTTGTTCAACACACAAAAACTTTTGTCACCACAATACCACATTTACCGACACAGGTAAAAACAGATGTTAAACCGAATATGATGATTCAATTGGTGGTAAAGTTCTTGACATTATTACGTCTTTTCTTTCTGATCGAAGCTTGTGAGGAACTCCTCATTCTCTTTTCCTATCAATGCTGGTGTTCCTCGGGGCTCAATTTTTGGCCCAACACTGTTTCTTCTCAATATAAATGATCTTCCAGAGAATATTATTCAGAAAATTAACATCTATACTGATGATACTACTCTATAATCTGGTGTTGCTTCTCACCCATCTCCCTCGGATCAGCTGATCTAGAAGTTGACCTGGATTGGGATACAAAATGGCTTGTTTCATTTAATCCAGTTTAGACTCAGCTCAGGTCTTTCAATCGTAGGTGTATCCCTTTTCTTCCTGAGATTCTCATGGATGGCTCTGCTCTTGAGAAATCGACTCTGAAACTTGTTGGTCTTTCTTTCTCATCAAATCTTTCTTGGAATTCATACATTAGATCCATTGCTCTTTCTAATTCTCGTAAAGTCGGTTCTCTCTATCGCTCCAAACACTTTTTCACACCTGAGGCTATTGTCTCTACAAATCTACTATCAGACCATGTATGGAGTACTGTTGTCATATTTGGGCTGGTTAATCTCTGTCTCATTTGAGGGTTCTTGATAAGGTGCAGAAACGTATCTGTAATTTCATTGCCCCCCCCCCCCTCTCTCATAGACGTGATGTTGCTAGTCTTTTCTATAAATACTATTGTGGCATGTGTTCTTCAGAATTGTGTGATCTATTCCCGGCTTCCTTTGTTCCAGCTCGTTTGACTCGTTGGTCTCGTGGCCTTCATCAATTCGCTGTTTTGATACCTCATTGTAATACAGCTTCCTATTCCAGTAGCTTCTTTCCATAAATTGCAGGTTTATGGAACTCTTCCTGCTGACTGTTTTCCTTCCTACCATGGCTTTTTTAAGACTAAGGTCAGTAGGTATCTCCTGTTTTTGCGATAATCATCTTTTGTTCTTGTTAGCTCCTTACATCAAGTGGCTTCATGCTTTGTCTGGAGCGATTTCCATAAAATTTCCATTCAACAAGTTCAGCAAGAATTGTTCCAGTTTCCATGTAAGAAAGGGGGAGAGGAGCAGAAATATACACACAAGAAGATAGAGTCGACCAGCAGCTGTCTAATTTTGCCTTAAATTCCTGCGTCATCATCATCGGTTCTATTTTATTAGCGTGCAGGTTAAGGGACATCATACACATTATTGGGCCCCCATCCAAATAGCTAGCACGGCAGATCTCATTCCACACCTCCAAGAAACCAAGAAACCATCCACAGCAGTTCTTTCCAAGGCAATTAGATCAGCCTGTACCCTGCCTAGCAAGGACTTTCAAATTTCGAGCTATCTTGATGACACCCCTCAAGCATTCCACGTGCCCAACCAACAAAGCTTTTTTTTTCTCTCCTCACTCACTCATTCCACTCACTATCCAGGTGTATCGATAGACTTACCTGGCAGCAACAAATGCTCCAAAAATCATCAAAAAAACTGTCAACTGTACAATGCCAGGAGCCCTTGACCTAAAAATTAAAAAATAATGTCATGTCCTCAAAGGAGTATAATAAATAAATAAGACAAAAAATAGATGTTGAAAAGAAATTTCAAAATTACATTAATATAAAAATAATTATGAATTAAAAAAGTATAATCCTACAAGGCAAAGTTTCATTCCAATCCTCCTAGAATATTAATCATCATTCAAATGTCAATCAATCAATCTCATTAACCCTTATCCTCAAATGGCTTTCAGCCTTGATAAGTGATGATTTATTAGAAAATAAAAAAAGAAAAGATTGCCGTGTTTTTTCATACTTACTTTAAAATAAAATATTCTAGAATCATGGTGAATAGAATGGAAAATCTTCTTAGAACTGTGAACATAGGTAAACTGGAAGAAGAAAGAAAAAATATTCAATAAAACACATTAAAACTTAGTTATTCATGTATGGCAAACTTTGAAAAACTATCATTAAACGTAATTATAAGCTAATAAATAAGCATAATTATCAAACTAATGAACCTGTATTTGCCGAAATTCAAATAAATATAAACAAAAAATTTCTATTAAGTACGAAACTTAAAAGAATCAATTGTACTGAAAAACCGATAATTGTAGCACTCATTCACCTGTTAAGGTCAGGTTTTGCAACCATATCCATTCCTTCTCAAACAATCGACTCAAAATTGTTTGGAAAAAGAAAATTGCATTGAAAGAAAGAAAATACAAAAATAAGAAAAATAAAAGTAAAAATACAAACAATCATTCTTTTAGCGATTAGAATAGGAGTGAGAGAAAGAGAAGGAGAAAGAGAGAGGAGGCGAGAGAGAGAGAAAGAGAAGGAGAGAGAGATGGGGTGGCGAAAGAGATAGAGAGAGAAAGAGAGGGTAGGTGAGAGAGAGAGAAAGAGAAGGGAGGTGAGAGAGAGAGAAAGAGAGGGGAGGTGAGAGAGAGAGAGAAAGAGAGGGGAGGTGAGAGAGAAAGAGAGGGGAGGTGAGGTGAGAGAGAAAGAGAGGGGAGGTGAGGTGAGAGAGAAAGAGAGGGGAGGTGAGAGAGAGAGGGGAGGTGAGAGAGAGAGAGAAAGAGAGGGGAGGTGAGAGAGAGAGAGAAAGACAAGGGAAGGTGAGAGAGAGAGAGAAAGAGAGGGGAGGTGAGAGAGAGAGAGAAAGAGAGGGGAGGTGAGAGAGAGAGAGAAAGAGAGGGGAGGTGAGAGAGAGAGAGAAAGAGAGGGGAGGTGAGAGAGAGAGAGAAAGAGAGGGGAGGTGAGAGAGAGAGAGAAAGAGAGGGGAGGTGAGAGAGAGAGAGAAAGAGAGGGGAGGTGAGAGAGAGAGAGAAAGAGAGGGGAGGTGAGAGAGAGAGAAAGAGAGGGGAGATGAGAGAGAGAGAAAGAGAGGGGAGATGAGAGAGAGAGAAAGAGAGGGGAGATGAGAGAGAGAGAAAGAGAGGGGAGATGAGAGAGAGAGAAAGAGAGGGGAGATGAGAGAGAGAGAAAGAGAGGGGAGATGAGAGAGAGAGAAAGAGAGGGGAGATGAGAGAGAGAGAAAGAGAGGGGAGATGAGAGAGAGAGAAAGAGAGGGGAGATGAGAGAGAGAGAAAGAGAGGGGAGATGAGAGAGAGAGAAAGAGAGGGGAGAATAGTGAGGGAGAAAGAGAGGGGAGATGAGAGAGAGAGAAAGAGAGGGGAGATGAGAGAGAGAGAAAGAGAGGGGAGATGAGAGAGAGAGAAAGAGAGGGGAGATGAGAGAGAGAGAAAGAGAGGGGAGATGAGAGAGAGAGAGAAAGAGAGGGGAGATGAGAGAGAGAGAGAAAGAGAGGGGAGATGAGAGAGAGAGAGAGAGAGGGGAGATGAGAGAGAGAGAAAGAGAGGGGAGATGAGAGAGAGAGAAAGAGAGGGGAGATGAGAGAGAAAGAGAAAGAGAGGGGAGATGAGAGAGAGAGAAAGAGAGGGGAGATGAGAGAGAAAGAGAGGGGAGATGAGAGAGAAAGAGAGGGGAGATGAGAGAGAGAGAGAGAAAGAGAGGGGAGGTGAGAGAGAGAAAGAGAGGGGAGATGAGAGAGAGAGAAAGAGAAAAAGAGTCTGGATAAAAATATTGGCTCTAACAATGACTTCAAATATCCCAAACCAAAATTTTATTTTCTTTATATCCTAAAACTTATACTGTGGGCACATAAATCTTTGCAAAACAAACAATAAACTGAACGAAAAGAGAAAAAAATATTCATTTTTAAAAAATAAGAAAATAAAAATAATTGCTATGTAGGCAGATATGAACGAAAGAGAAAGTTGTAGGTGCCGTCTCTCTCTCTCTCTCTGTCTCGGTGGAAGAGTTCATAAGACAAGACATGTCAACTATGGTTGAAAGAAAACTGTAATATGGTGAGTAATGTGCTTACAATAATTGACTCTCTGTCTCTCTCCCCGATTACAGCTCTGAAACAAAAGCGTCCAGAATTGATTAATTGATTGTAACTTACTTATCAGTATATCATCATCATCATCATATTCAGTTTAATGTCTGTTCTACATGCTGGCAGCTGTTGGACGGCTTTAAGAAATTGACTTCCAAAGTAACTTATCTCTGACTAGCTCTTTATTTATTCCTCAGGTCCATTTTTTTTATCATCTCCTCATGTTTTCTTGGCCTTACCCTGTGAACTGAACCTGCTATCTCAACTGTTCTACATCTACTAACCCAAGAACTCTCATCCATTCTTTCAACATGGCAATACCATCGAAGTCTACTCTTCTGCACACATCTCCCTATACTGTCCAGATTTAACCCAGTTAATGTGGATTTTTTTCTCCTTTTTTTCATTATTATAAACAAGATGGCTGCCTGACAACGATAGGAAAAGAATCCACATTTCCTCAAAGGAACTGGGTTCAATTTTAGTTACTTGTTTATTGTTTTTATCTGTTTCTGCTTCACGTTTTTACTCCTGGAAACGATTTTTGGACTTCTGAAGAGCTGCATAGATGAAAGATCCTCGATATACATGTCTATCCCTGGCTGGTTATGTATGCGTGAAACGGAGTGTCAAGTGCACCAAATTTTTTGGATTTGGGAAAAAATGAATAAGGACTTGGTCACTGGAATTTAGCGTAATATTGTTTCTCTGACTGCAACCATTAGTGCTCCGACTACTAAGTCAAGAATGATTTTCGTATTGGGGTTCGAATCGTGTGACCGGCAAGGATTGTCTCCTCCCATACTGATGATTGCAGGTTTTGCATAAAACACATGTGTATATGAGTCAATCTGAAAATAATATTTATTTATTTATAAATAATGTTTCAAAGCTCTCACTAGATAGAGCACTTTAAGTAAGCTGACAACAAGCAGTCATTTATAGCGTAATGTAATATGCTAGGCCCTGAGTATTGAGTTCTGTTCAACAGCTTGCTAACATGCCCGCTGAATTTGGCATTTAGACGTTAATTTACTTTCCCATTCCTACAGCAATGCATGTTGGCCGCAACGATTAGTGCTCCGACTACTGAGTCAAGAATGGCTTTCGTATTGGGGTTCGAATCATGCGACCGGCAGGGATTGTCTTCTTCCATACTGATGATTGCAAGTTTGGCATGAAACATGTATATGAGTCGATTTGAAAATAATATTTATTTATGAATAATAGTATATATATATATATATATATATATATATATATAATCATCCATCGACAGCTGTTTCCACATATCACATCCGTCTGCTTCAGCAGTGAATTGTGTAATTTAAGTAGTTTTGATCAAAGATTTCTCGCTATGTTTACAGTCCAAAATATGCCATATTAAAATCGAATTAAGAGGTCGACATTGACAGTATGCGGTGGCATGAATGACCGCTAATTTCACATTAAATCAAATTTATTGGCAAAAAATAGCAAAGTTCAACAAACCATGTAAAAGGACAGAATATGTTTGCCCAAGGCGACTTTAAAAACTGTGCATGGAGTATTGTTGTACAAAATACATGTTAAAATATTCCTCAATTCTTGGATTGAGTAATGTTTGAACAAACTTGCAGTTAAATTATTTTAATTAGCTTTAACTTCCAATTAACTGCCACTTATCTGTCTTGTTGCCGTGACGTCTGATGTTTTTGGACGTGCAGCTCGCTCATCGGAAGGCGAATTCGCAATGTAATCCTCTCTGCCTGGGTGGCGTAGGCATATCAGTGGGTATTTATTTACTCCTCTCCATGAGTTAGGCACAGGACCAGTTTTATCTTACTCCCACACGTAAGATGTGACCCAAGATCGGGTCGGGAAAGTGGGGTTTGAAAAGCCAGCGCCCGAGAAAGTGAGCATTCTGGCCATTAAAAATTGCCTGGGCAGCCCCGTCGGCATTCCCTGGTAGGGGCGCCTCAGGCAGTAAGCAATAAACTTACTCCTCCCCAAAGAGGGGAGGCAAAGCCTGGGAGGGTGGACCTCCTAGAACTTCACAGGACAAACCCATAGACCGGCGTAAATCAAGCCCCGAAGGCCAAGACAATACCAGTCTATGGGGTGCAGTATCCATCGGAACAGATACTACACTTTGATCTTAGCCAAACAGTGGGTAGCTGTAGACCTGGTCGACAACCATCAAAGGAGAGCTTGGCTGAGCTCTCTGGTTCACAAATGGTCAGTCTTTGACGGTGGAATCGCAACTGGTTAACCATCTTATGCGACTTTGTTCGGTAGCGTCATACCTTGGCCACCATGGTTTGGTATGTGGTGCAGACCAAGGAAAAAGCAGTTGCAATGGAGTATTGTTGTCACATCTGGGCTGGTGCACCAACCACTAGTCTCTCCCTATTAGACAGGGTCTGAAAAAAGAGTCTCCAATCTAATAGGTCCTACACTGTCAATCAAGCTAGCATAGATGGGAACAAATATATAGAAGACATTGCCAAGGCTGTTGCAAAGAAAGTGGGCTCCCTCTACCATGCTAGAAAAATTCTCACACCTGACAGTATCCTATATCTTTACAAAGCTACCATCTGCCCATGCATGGAGTATTGTTGTTACATCTGGGCTGGTGCACCAACCACTAGTCCCTCCCTCTTGGACAGGGTACAAAAAAAAAAAAAAAGAAGTAATAGAAAAAAAAAAAGAGTTTCTACCGTAATAGGTCTCTTACTGTCTACCAAGTTTCAGCGTCTGCCCCATCGCCACAATGTTGCATCCCTGTGATTGTTTTACAAGTACTTCTACAGAATGTGCTCTGACGAACTTCCTGCACTTATACTCCCTCAATGTAACCTAACCCTAACTCCCAACAATTAGCAGCAAAATCCCACCCCTTCACTGTAGAGGTCCACAGATGCCGGAAAACTTTCTACTCCAATAATAGCTTCTTTCCTCGGACCACCTGCCTTTTTTTTTGTTTCAACATTCAGAAATTTAAATGTAATTCGAACAAACATCTTGCTGCACAACTCCCCACTTAGGATGCCTCCTATAAATCTGGCCCCTAATTACAGTAGCCCTTTTACATCTCAGGGGCAATGTGCCCCCTTGTTTGGGGTGAATAAAAGTTTTTTAAAAAAGTAAAAGTAAAAAAAAAACGATATACATCATCACCGTTAAGTTTTCTCCCTTGTATTGAGATATAAGAGTTCTATTCCTTAGGTGTAAGTTTTTTATGGTGATCTCCTTTGCTTAGTATTGTTGTGGTTATTGGCTGGGAAAACAAAGATGGTGGTTGGGACAAACAGACATGCGTCCATGAATCGAATTTATACAACGAGCAAACTAACAATCACTATCTCTAAAAGCAGAATACTGCCTTTCTTCTAATGAGATGATAGCGCCGAAAATTTGAAAAAAAAAATTAAAAAAATATAAAATTAAATTAAAAAAAAATTGAAAGGAAAAAAATTAAAATTTCAAAAAATTTGAAAAATTTTGAAAAAATAAATAAATAAAAAATTTGAAAAATTTTGAAAAAATAAATAAATAAAAAATTGAAAATAAAAATTTAAAAAATATATTAAAAAATGAAATAAAAAATTTTCCTATGCAAATTCCCCTAAAGGTTTTTATTTTTACTTGTAATTACAGGTAATCGACATCGATGCTAAATAAACATATCGAAAGATGCTTACTTAAGTTTTTTTGTTCCTCCCAATCCAAACAGAAGGTTTCCAAGATAAACCACAGGAAGAGGCCAAACCTGGAAAAAAAATAGAACAATATTTGGATTATCCATTCGGAATATTCTCATTATTTCCTAGTTTACAGGTGTCCGGATATGTTATTGACGTTGGGTATTACTTCAAAACAACATATTTATTTACTATATAAAATAAAGTGACACGGATTTTCAATGTTTGACCTGAAGAGAAAAACAGGAAAAGAGAAAGCGGAAGAAAGAGAAATAAAATCCAGCCAAATAGTAATAAAAAAAATAAGGAGGTAAGGCCCTAGCGATTTGGCAGAAATCAGCTTTTTTTTATTTAAAAAAAAAAAAAAAGAAAAAGAAAAGTGAATTTTGACCAAAAAGAGAAAAGCTCATATACATGGAAAACTTGAGCGACTGAAGCAGAAAGCTGTATTTTCCGCTAAAATCCGCAGAAATCCAGACTTCCGCTAAAAAGTGAAGAAGTCACACCACAAGGGTAAAGATCGCTGTTTAATGTGAGGAAAATTCAGCTCCTACAAAAAGGGACACTCTAGATTATGACAAAAATTTAAATTGCCTCAGTCTAGAAGGATTTATCATTCACTGACCGAGATAGGTTAGTTTGGAAGTCAATCTTCTAAAAGCCGTCCAACACATGCTAGCATGTAAGACGGACGTTAGACTGAATATAGTGATGATGATGATCATGATGATGATGATCCTGATGATGATGATCCCACGCAAAAAAAATGTACTCGTATCATGTTTAATCAAATTAAATGCGAAACTCCACCTGTTACGCAATTATTGGTAAAGTCAGTGAAATTAAGAAAAAAAAAGAAAAAAAAACATGTTAAAAAGGTCAGCAAAACGAGAAAAATTACTGAAAGACTCAACATATTGGAGTTTATTGATATTTAGACTTATTCACTCGTTGGACGAGCCAGTAGAAACCCAAAAAATAAGAGTGGCCAACCTATGGAACATATGCCAAATGTGGCACATGGCATGATTACACGTCAAACAAACTTGAGATAATAGAAGGAAGAACATGTCTGCACATACAAAAAAGAAAGAGAGAGAGAGAGAAAGGAGAGAGATATAGAGATAGAGATAGAGATAGAGATAGTCATTTGAAGGTTGAAGGTTCAATCCTCGGTGCGGGTGATACGAAGAATTGCGAATTGCTGAAAACTGCTACCCCTGTGGATTTAATAAAGGGTTCTGTTCGAAATTCCGTCCAGATTCCCCGAGTTCGACAGAAATATTCTCGAGTTCGAAGAGATACACCTGAAGAAGGCCGAAACGTTGTGATGATAACACTCAAGATGAGAAATGTAGTCTGAATAACCAAAATTATACAGACACAAACTATTAATGACATATGCAGCGTCTCTGGATGCGTATACCTTTCGTGAAAACGTGTGCAAACCCTGACTGTCAGATAAACTGTTATCGACAATCAAAACTTGGAAAAAGGTACGAAAGAATGAAAACGTAGTTTCAGAAACACGCAAATACAAAATGATGATTTAGCAGAGAGAAGGAGTCTAATAAAATCCATAAAGAGCGTTAAGCTTAATATTGCAAACAAAAAAAAAATGCTTTTAATTAAAAATCACATTTTATGAGGAATGTTTTTGAGGTTGCCCCCAAATGTGTATTCTATATTGACAGAAAAAATTCTAAAATTCTTTCTTCTTCTGCATTCCTATCACCCTCAAAAATCACCAGGGGTCTTTCCTTTTTCCTAAAAAAAGGTGTTAGCAACCAACATGTCTATGACAAGACCAAATTGGAGGTCCCCAGATGCCGAAGAGCCTTAGACTCCAATAGCTTCTTTCCTCGTGCGGCAGGCCTCTGGAACTCCCTCACTGCTCCATTTTTCCCCCCCCCGACTGTACCGACATGCAGAAATTTAAAACTAATGTAAACAGACATCTCGCTGCATAGCTCCCAACTTAGGATGACCCCCTCCATAAACCACACCCTATCTCTCAGTAGCCCCTTACATCTACAGTGGCGGCCTGCCTTGTTTGGGGTGAACTATGTTAAAAAAATTAAAAAATCTAAAATTATTTCTTCTGTATTCCTATCACCATATCCATTTTTTTCATGCACTCCCTCAAAATCACCAGGGGTCTTTCCAACATGACCATTACAAATCTCCAGCCACGGCAAGTACTTCCTTCTCATCAACCTTACTAGTTACTGCAATAAGCCTGTCATAAAACTTATCTTTCGCATTTTCATTTAAGCCATACAAACAAATAAAGCTATGAATATTTTCTCACCAACCATAAACTTCATCAGTATGATTCGCTCACTTACAATCAACTTTGATCACTTTATTTGCAATAAAAATAGTAATTTATAATTAACTGAACAACTCACCCATCTCTCTTAGCTATCTATATATTTCTATCGCCCCCTCTCACTATGTTGATTCAACCACTCTCCATTTTATGATAAGGAATAATTTTTAGGTTGCCCCCAAATTTGTATTCTATATTAACAAAAAATAAAAATTCTTCTTTCCTCGTGCGGCAGGTCTAAAGAGTGACACTCTTTTTATAGCATCGTCATCTAATATACATAAGTGTGTCTATACGCACCACAAACACTTATGTAAATTAGATGATAAAATAATAAGTCTCTTTTTACTTCTAGATAAGAATGATAAAGAAAAATATTTATGATTCGGTTACTTACACAATAAACTCCAATCAATTTATCTAACCATCCCCCTGCATCTTTCTCCTGACCCCATGACGCCGCAATGTAGCAGGCTTGTGCTTGTTTTACAAATACTTCAATGGATTATGCTCCGATGAACTGGCTACTCTGGTGCCCCCTCGACGTAAATTCACTAGACAAACTCGACAATCAGCTAAATCCCATCCATTCACTGTGGAGGTCCCCAGATGCCGGAGAGCTTCCTACTCCAATAGCTTTTTTCCTAGTGCTGCTGGCCTCTGGAACTCCCTCCCTGCCCCTTGTTTCCCCGACGGTACTGACATGCAGAAATTTAAAACTAATGTAAACTGACATCTCGCTGCACAACTACCAACTTAGGTCTCCCCCCCCCCCCCCACCTTCTCCCTTTTTTCTCAGTAGCCCCTTACGTCTACAGTGGCGGCCTGCCTTGTTTGGGTTGAACGATGCTAAAAAAAAAATTTTTTTAAATCGGTTTGTGTTGTCACTAGTTCTTCACCAGGTATCATTTTCATATAACTCAAGAGCTTTCTGTCCTTTTTCCTAACCAGCAGAAAGATTGTCTGCTGACCTTTGCATAACCTAGGGACAAAAGAGTGGTTGGTGAAGGTTTCCCAAGCAATGTACAGAAATGCTCAAAGTCATGTTAGAATTAACAGCACAAATAGTGACAGCTTAAATTTTGAAGTAGGATTACATCAGGGGTTTGTACTGAGTCCGTTGCTTTTCATTTGTGTCTTAGAAGCATTGTTCAGAGAGTTGTATGCTGATGATTTACGTAGACCTACTTATTAAGTTAAAAACATTGGACGGATTCTATTATATGGTTGTAGTTGATAGCTACACAAAATGGCCAGATATATTTCAGTGTACAAAAACAACGACAGAAACAACAATTGGGTTTCTGCATGAATTGTTCGCACGTTTCAGCATCGTGGATTGTGCAGTATCGTATAACCGTACTCAATTCACATGCACTGAATAAAAACATTTTGTCCACTTATTTAGTGGAGCCCATTTACAATCGCGCCATAGCATGCAAGAAACATCGGTCTAGCGTAGCGATTCGTTGATGCGTTTAAAAAGCGAGCGGTAATCCCACGGAGAAAGTTGTACAGGAGTTTTCACAAGTTAATCGAATGACTCAGAATGATAACGTTCCATCTTGCATGTCACACGTGGAAGCTAGGCTAGCAAGAAAAAAAAATCAAGACCGTTTTTGACAGTGTTATCGAATCAAAAGACGTTTTCAAATCGGAGAAAAGGTTATTTCCCCAAACGTTTATGAATAAAAAGCCATTTTGGGGAAATCGGGATCGTAGATACAAGAATTTGGAACAAGCTCTATATGATGAACGGAAAATCAAAGTGATGATCAGTGGTTCTATTATTGGAAAGTTCCTCAAAAGAGGAAAGTTCCCCAGAAGAGGAAAGTTCCCCAAAAGAGGAAAGTTCCCCAAAAGAGGAAAGTTCCCCAAAAGAGGAAAGTTCCCGTGCTCAGTTTGTGGAAAGGGAGTCTGGTGCAACTTAATTTTTTGTTGTACCTGTAAGCATTAGGTACACAAGTGCAGTGGAATTACAGGTAGGATGAAAGACGATAACCAGTTTGTGTGCAAGAAGTGTAAGACAATGGAAATGGATGAGAACTCAGATGGGGAGAAAGTCTATTTGGATGGCGAAGCTATTGAGTTTGTCGAAAAGTTTGGTTACATTGGAGCACAGGGTGGAGCAGGTGCTGGTGTGATTGCAAGAATTAGAAGCGAAGGGAGTAAATTCAGGGGGACTTAAATGCCCAGTGACAAAATACCCAGTGAAGTAAATCCCTAATAATTTCTTTCTGGGGTCCATGGAAGGTTTAAGATGGCCTCAAATCTCGAAACCTACATCCTAACCAACCTTTTTTCTACGGCAGAACCACATATTATTCTGTTGGATTAATTCCTCCCGGATGTACAGTATTTGACCCCATTGACGCAGTCTCTATGATTTTTTTACGGTGAATTTTTTTTGTCTTTCCATTCTTAACCTTTTCTTCATTGGACATTTTGTCACTGGACCTTTTTTTTTAACCGGGACATCTTTTGCATTTTGACAACCTTCTCACACACTTGCATCTATTTTTGATAACTTTCTCAAACTTTTAAAAATTATGATTTTTGGCTAGTCCCCGCCAACTTATCTATGTAATTTCCTCTGATGATAAGATACCATTCTTTGAAAAGCCTGGATTAAGGAAAGAAAAAATAAACATGCTTTTATTGAATACACTTTGCATTGAACAACTAAAGATGAAATAGATTTGTCATTCTTACATTTTTTATTTCTCCTCTTTCATCTCTCTCTCATTATATATATATATATATATATATATATATATAGATAGATGATGTTCTTCAAAATGAACAATTAAGTAAACAGACGTTTTGTTCGCCCGATGAGATCGTAGCTTTTTGAAGTTAATTATCGAAACATTTCCATGAATGTGTAGCTTTTGATATGTTTGCCTTATTTTGTCCTTTAGTCCTCAAATTCCATGGCCGATGTTTGTGACAAAGGGGGAAGAATTGCTGTTTTCTGGGTCAGAATCTTTCCACATAACACTTATTGTTGACTAGTTTTTGACTTTGAAGTAGTATTGCTTTTGTTTTAGCTCCTTACATCAAGTGGCTTCACGCCTTGTCTGGAGTTACATCCATAAAAAAAAAAAAAAAAAAAAAAATATTAATATAAATAAATAGCTCTATTTATAATTGAGCTCCCTACATCAAGTGGCTTCATGCCTTGTCTGGAGTTACATCCATAAAAAAATAAATGAATAAAAACTATTAATATAAATAAATAGTTCTATGTATTATTGAGCACCATTATATAAACACTGGATTGTAACTCTATACATACAAACTTAAACTAGATAGATACTTACTTCTTATATATTTATTACACAGAATTATGTAATACGTTTGTTTGGTAAATATAGCTACAGTCTGAATACCTTTTCTTTTTCATTGTCCCAATTTCAAATGGCAAACACCAGAAATCCACACGACACAAAAAAACAAGAAGGGGGGGGGGGTAGACACGTTTGAGATCAACATCTTAGAAAGCGGATATGGGTGTGACCTATTTACTACGGAATTGTGAGATTATTATTCGACCTGGCGTGATGCTAGACGTACGCACTCAAGTATCTATAATTGCAATGTGTATATATATATATATATATATATATTATTTATTTTGAAAGGCGTCATATATCATTAAAACTATTGACTTGATAGGAGGAACCATGAGACGCTATTAAATGAAGGAGAATACAAAAAATAAAATACCTACGTATACCATTGTCCCTACTTATGTAACACTGTAAACATATACTAACTCATAAAAACAAATAATTAAAAGTATATATATATTATATATATATATATATTATATTATATAAATGAAGGAAGAGAAATAAAGATGTGTGGATGACAAATCTATTTCATCTTTGATTGTTCAATGCTAGGTGTACTCGATAAAAACATGTTTATTTTTCTTTCCTTAAGCCAGGCTTTTGAAAGATATATATATAAATGAGAGAGAGAGAGAGAGAGAGAGAGAGAGATTAACCATTAAAAAAAAATCAAACAATTTTTTGAAAAAAAAAAAAATCAAAGAATTTACCTTTTTAAAAATATCACCAGAAAATTCCGGAAACGTAACTAATCCAAATTCCTTGCCAAAAAATAAGAGTAAAATACCAACCATCATCTGTAAAATAAAAAGATTGAAAGTTTTTAAGTTTTTTATATAAAAGAGAGTTGTCTGTGTGTGTGTATGTTTGTATATCTGATAGCCTATTATATAAATGGCAGTCACTGTGTTATATTATACTGTTGTATACAAGAAAAAATCATCAGAGCCATAATAGAAAAATTACAGTATTACATTACATTACATAGTAAGTGGTATAAATTAACCGAAAGTGCTATTCTGTTGTTATATTGTTGTAGACTAGACAATAAACTTGATGTTGTCCTGGAGCAATAAATGTAAGATTACAGTATTACATTTAGTAAGTGATATAAATTAACCAAAAGTGCTATTCTGTTGTTATATTGTTGTAGACTAGACAATAAACTTGATGTTGTCCTGGAGCAATAAATGTAAGATTACAGTATTACATTTAGTAAGTGATATAAATTAACCAAAAGTGCTATTCTGTTGTTATATTGTTGTAGACTAGACAATAAACTTGATGTTGTCCTGGAGCAATAAATGTAAGATTACAGTATTACATTTAGTAAGTGATATAAATTAACCGAAAGTGCTATTCTGTTGTTATATTGTTGTAGACTAGACAATAAACTTGATGTTGTCCTGGAGCAATAAATGTAAGATTACAGTATTACATTTAGTAAGTGATATAAATTAACCAAAAGTGCTATTCTGTTGTTATATTGTTGTAGACTAGACAATAAACTTGATGTTGTCCTGGAGCAATAAATGTAAGATTACAGTATTACATTTAGTAAGTGATATAAATTAACCGAAAGTGCTATTCTGTTGTTATATTGTTGTAGACTAGACAATAAACTTGATGTTTCCCGGGAGCAATGAATAGAAGACATTGCCCAAGCTGCTGCAAAGAAAGTGGGCTCCCTCTACTATGCTAGAAAACATCTCACTCCTGACAGTATCCTATATCTCTACAAAGTCACCATCCACCTGTGCATGGAGTATTGTTGTCACATCTGGGCTGGGGCATTATCCACTAGTCTCTCCCTCTTAAACAAGGTCCAAAAAAAGAATATCTAATCTAATAAGTCCCTTACTATCCACCAAGCTCCAGCCTCATCGCCGCAATGTTGCATCCTTGTGCTAGTTTTACAAGTACTTCAATGAAATGTGCTCCGATAAACTTGCTGCTCTGGTGCATCCTTGATGTAGGGCAGAAAAAACATTACTCTAAAAACAATTACTCTTTGAAAACAATTACTCTTTAGAAAACATCACTCTTTGGCATTGATAATCTTCTTCGTTCTCAACACAATTGACACTCAGCCACCACCTTCTAGCATCTATCCGGAGAGAAAAATAAAAAGGAGAAATAAGGTTTTGATTATTTTAAGAATAATACGGTTCGGGATAAACTTATAGATACTAGGACAGCGGCTCTCAACCTGTGTTAGCCTATGAACCCTTTCATCACGTATCAGATGATGGTTGAAACTGGACAAAATTTTGGACAGCTTGACAAGAATTTGTTAACATTGGACTTGAAAACAACCATGTTGTTTGGTTTGTTTTACGGCATATCAACCATCTATGTGTTAATTAATGCCGAATAAAGTTGTAAAATATAATTATATGGATAGAATAATTATGTCATACTTTTAGAAAACATTACTCTTTGACGACATTTACTCTTTGACGACATTTACTCTTTAAAGACATTTACTCTTTAAAACAATTATTCTTTAAAACAATTATTCTTTAAAACAATTATTCTTTAAAACATTACTCCTTGGTAATCTTCTTTGTTCTAAATGTGATTGACTCTCAGCCACCGCTTTCTAGTATCTATTTGGGAAGAAAATAAAAAAGAGAAATAAGGTTTCGATTTTTTAAAGAATCACTTTGAATAATACGGTTGGGGATGAACTTATAGATACTATGGCATGACGTGGCCAGCCAGTTGCCTGGATCAGGCCTCTCCAACCTCCCGTCTAGCCAAAGTGGACGAATGCCTAGCCACCAGGATCTTGTCGTGCGGCATTACGGGTTGCCACCTACGGCCAACGATGCTTTTGTCCGGTACTACTTATTTTGTGTATTCACAGCTGACCTCTATATCTAGAAGCTGTTCCCCTATCTGCAATCTGGGGAGCCAGTGGATGGGAGTTCTCGTCACCACACCACAATGTCAGATCTCCCTACCAAGATGAAATGTGGAGCCATTGTTACATCAATTCTTGTATATGGAAGAACTAGCACCTGGACTTTCACCAAAAGATTGGAGAAGGAAATTAATGGTGTGTACGCCTTAATCCTAAGAGCTGCTCTTAACATCTCCTGGAGACGGCACCCCACAAGAGAGCAACTCTACGGACACCTTTCTCAGATCTCAGTCTTTTTGTTTTTATTATCTCCCTTCCACAGCGGTAAGATGTGACACAAGGTCGGAAAGTGGGATTTAAAAGCCAGCACACTAGAGGATGAACACTCGGCCTACAAAAAATGCCTGAGCAGCCCTGTTAGCATTCCCCGGTAAAGGCGCCTCAGGCAATTAGCAATAAACTAACCCCTTCTCAAAGAGTAAGAAGGTAAAGCCTGGGAGAGTGGACCTCTTAGAACTGCACGGGACAAATCCTAAGATCGGCGGAATCAAGGCCCGAAGGCCAAGACGATACCGATCTAAGGGGTATAGCATCCATTGGAACAGATACTACACTTTGATCTCAGTCAAAAGGCTGAGTAATCTCAGTCTTGATCAGAGAGAGGAGAACCAGATTTGCTGGAGGGTTAAAGATCAAATCATCAGCGATGTTCTTCTGTGAATGTCGAAACAGGGTTGTGGCTCAGTGGGGAGACCGCACAGAACCTACATCAAACAACTAACCGAAGACTCACAATGCATCTATGAAGACCTACCAGGTGTGATCGAGGATAGAGTGAGATGGCGTGAGAGAGTCGGGGAGGATCCGTGACACTACCACGACTAGATGATGATGATGATGATGATAATAAAAAGAAAACTAGAAAGTAAGGACCTACCTGACCAATCCCAAGGAACTGATATGAGGGAAATCTGAAAATATAAAAAAGATTGCATGAATGGTTTGATTTGGTTTACGGCATATCAACCATCTATGGGTTATTTAATGCCAAATAAAGTTGTCAAATATAATTCTGTAGGTACAATAATTATTTATATTCCTAGAATACATTGCCCTTGGAATACACTGCCTTACTCTTTAAAAGCATTGCCTTACTCTTTGAAAGCATTGCTGAATTTAAATCGTCAACGACTTCCTGGAACAATGCGAAAAACGTTCTCTGCGCATTTCTCTGCGGTCTTTTTAAAAATTCTCTTCTTTCTCCAGCTTTTTTTGTCCATTTGCTTTTGACACCTGAGGATGATTCGACGAAGAATCAAAAACGTTCGTGAAACATATGGAACATTTATTTATTTTTTTTTTATTTTAATACAAAAAAGACCATCGGAAAAATTGAAAAGATAAAGATATAATTAAACATACAAATTCTGTTATTTTTAACAATGTTTGCATAAATATATATATATGGGAAATGAAAAAGGAAAAACCAAGAGATATTTTTTATATATATTCATCAACGTTTCGTCTTTATTGTAAGACTTCCTCAGAATGATAATTTGAAGAAAAAAATGTCATGCAAGTACATCGAAATTTGGGGCTGCATGACATTTTTCTTCAAATTATCACCTGAGGAAGTCTTACAATAAAGACGAAACGTTGATGATCATATAAAAATATCTCTTGGTTTTTCCTTTTTAATTTCCCATATATATATCAATTTACTTCAACAGTGCTCAATACGTGAGTAGAGCTAGGTAGTAAGTTATGAAAATATATTTTTGCCAATTGAGCTACACAGAGACTTCCGCATTTTATCCCCTTAGGGAATAGTCAGGCTAAAATGCCATGAATATATTTTCATAACTTACTATATATATATATATTTAAAATTTTTATATTCAAATATAAATTTTATAACATAAAACAATTATAATAGCTCAATAGTGAAAGGCTAGAGCTATGTTGTATACAATATTTTTTATTTAATTTTATACCATATCCAATGTTTAAAGGACAGATTCACATCATTTCACAAAATTTGTATTTTATTCAGCATACAATTGTTTCGGCTTACACCAAGATATACGTAAAATGCTCCTGTGCATTTATTTCTTGGTGTGGCTATCCTCAGTGCTGATTATATAAAATGAAGCAAAAACAATGAAATAAACAAGGCAAGCAAAGCCTAAATTACAATCAGTTATCATTATCAGCATCGAATCCTTTTTTTTTTCAATGGAACTATGTGTTTCGCAACATATACACATTTTATGCTTTTCACTGTTTTTATTTTAATCATTCATCATCAGCTTAAATATTGACCTAAATACTCCTAAATTAAAATGTATATTTTCACTAACCGTCTTTTGTTGTTTCGTCCAATTATTTCCTTCTTCAGGTTGTAGCCATCGATTTTTCCTTATTTTATATTCCCTTTCTGACATTATACTTTTTCATACTATATATATATATATATATATATATATATATATATAGTAAGTTATAAAAATATATTTATGGCAATTAAGCTACACAGAAGCTTCCGCGTTTCATCCCCCATAGGGAATCGTCACGCTAAAATGCATGGCGTTTTTATATATACACATGGTGTTTAGTCTAGATTTGTTGTCCTCTTAGCCAATCGTTGGGCTTCTCACAAACAAAGGTTCGTTGATTTTACTTCCTATTTTCTATTCTATTGTTCTGTTTTCTATAGAGTGGCCCATCCCCCGTTTCTTTGTTGTGTTGAAATAATAGGTGACCTTATTTTAACACGTGCTTGCTTGTATTTCTGTTTTAGATTTTAGTTTAGTTTTTTTATTTATTATGTATCGGTAGTCTATGGTAAATTTCATTCTGTGTAAGCAGTTGTTTGCTATTTCACTCCTACAGTTTAATAGGTTTTGGGGGTCTTTAAAGTTTAGGATTCCAAATTTCTTATTCAGACATAATCTACACGGGTCGTCTAAATTTCTACATGTACTGGCCTGTCGTATTGTTTTCCATTCGATTATTGGTGAGTGTCCGCTTTCTTTGAGCTTCCAATAATGGTTCGCTGATGAAAACAATTCAGCGTTCTTTGTTTTTAAATGTGCTGTTGTGATCGTAATATCTAGTTTTAAAATCTAGGGAGGTCATACCCACGTAGTATTTCTTGTTATTTGGTCTTTCCTTGGCAATTTTATTGTGTTAGCAGTTGTTTGCTATTTCACTTCTACAGTTTAATATGTTTTGAAATTAAAATATAGACATATATATACCAGGTGACTTTGACGGCTTGCAATCACTTCGTAAAGTTTGCTACTTGAAATACTTGAAACATTTCATTCATAACTTTGTTGTAAACACGAAACAAAATCTTTCTAATGTATTCATATAGATTAACAAACATATAGATGGTTGAAAAGAAAAAAGAAAAGAAAAGACGTTCGGTATCGAACAATGAAAATACGTAAAGAAATTGGTTTTCAATAAAAAAAAACTTGTAAATTGCAAACCCTGAGTAAATGGTATTGGGAATTTTATGACATTTAAGTACACAAAACACACACACACACACATATATATATATATATATATATATATAGCGCCGGCGTGTGACCACAGCTGGTGCAAGCAGTTATTTATTACACTGAGTGTGTCCCAATCTAAAAAGTCTTAAATCAACAGAAGAGAAACGTGCCTTTTTATATCAGTTTGAAACATTTGGGTTCTCGTCTGATCACTGGAGATAAGAAATTGCATAGATGGACAGGTAGAGAGGGGGCAGTTTGGGGCCGCCAAGATTGAAAAACGTGTTTAGGGGGTGGAGTAAATTTCATTTTAAAGGCATGTGATAAGAAATTTTGGTAATAATTACTATTATAACGACATAAATTATTTATTTATTTTTTAAAACTTAGTTCACCCCAAACAAGGCAAGTTGCCACTGTAGACGTAAGGGGCACTGAGAATTAGGATGAAAGTTTTTTGGGTCATCCTAAATTATTTTAAAAGTAAAATGAAACATTTATTTTGCTTTACCTACTCATTTGTGACTTATTCTTGGCCTTTTGTCTAAGATCAAAGTGTAGTATCTGTTCCGATGGATACTGCACCCCATAGACTGGTATTGTCTTGGCCTTCGGGGCTTGATTCCACCCTCCCAGGCTTCGCCTCCCCTCTTTGGGGAGGAGTAAGTTTGTTGCTTACTGCCTGAGGCGCCCCTACCGGGGAATGCCGACGGGGCTGCCCAGGCAATTTTTAATGGCCAGAGTGCTCACCTCTCGGGCGCTGGCTTTTCAAATCCCAATTTCCCGACCCGACCTTGGATCACATCTAACTTGTGAGAGTAAGATAAAACTGGCCTTGTGCCTAACTCCTGGAGTGGAGTAAATAAATACTCATTTGTGACCTATCTGCATTAAAAAAAACAAAAAACAATAATATTTACTAGAAATTAGAAGCATTTTAAATTACCGTACATATTGGTTGCGAGTAAGGTACATAACCAGACCGAAAGAACCAAAGTTTAATTTAGTGGCGTGAATTCAAGCTTAAAGTGTAGAAATAGAAGCTCTTTCTTCCTTTCCGGTTCACTTACATACCTTACTTCATGTCAATAACCAAGATGGCAACCACAATTACTTTAATCACAACAAATATTTAGGGTAATTAAAATGCTTCTTCTAACTTCTATTAAATTTTTTTTTTTTTAACGGAGCTGAACCAAAATTTTTACTTATTTCTTGACTGTATTCCCTCAAAAATAATTCATGTCGATATTAGTAATGTTTACAAAATTTCTTATTTTTAAACTTCCCCATATCGAGATGTATTCGGTTTCCGTTTTTGTATAACAATATTTAACGTGATAATCAGTAGGTTACACAATATTAGGTTCGTGATTGGAATGTGTGAGGTGAGATTTGGTCGCATCTGCAATTCAAGACTGGCTTGTTTTTGTTAATGTCATATGACAGAAGAGTTACTTCCCTTGAAGTAACTTCCACAATGTGGAGACTATTTAAGGCAGGCATGCCGACTGTTCAGGCATTTGTGGAAAACAGTAACATTTGGTAGCAGAGCGTGTTTCTACTGTTTCTTTTTTTATGGAAATCGCTTCAGACAAGGCATGAAGCCACTTGATGTAAGGAGCTAAGAAGAACAAATATGATTATCGCAAAGACAGGAGATGCCTATTGACCTTAGTCTTGAAAAGACAGAGATTATGGATAGGAGGTAAACAGTCAGCAGGAAGAGAGTTCCACAAGCCTGCGGTTCTTGGAAAGAAGCTACTGGAATAGGAAGCTGTATTACAATAAGGTATCAAAACATTGAATTGATGGAGACCACTAGACCAATGAGTCAAACGAGCTGGAACAAAAGAAGCAGGGAATAGATCACATAATTCTGAAGAATTCTTAAGAATTGATGTTTTTTTAAACTATTACCAAAAGGTTAAAATGGTGACTTGTTTATAGAGAAACAAAAATGCATTATGGTGGATTTAATTTCGTAATTAAACTTTTTTTTAAAAAGGATTTTTTAAAAATTGTTTAGTACTTTACGCTATTGAATTTTCGATTTCAATAAATAATCTGTTGATTTATTATACAAAAAGTCACTAAAACTCCTATTTATCCTATTTATCTACGTCCCACAAAGTAGAATGTGATACAAGGTCGGAAAGTGAGAATGTGCACTCTAGAGGAAGAGTACGGAGTTTCTTAAAAAATTGCCTGGGCAGGGCGCCTCAGACAGTAAGCAATAAACTTACTCCTCCCCAAAGAGAGGGAGGCAAAGCCTGGGAGGGGGTTAACTTCCCAGAACTGCACAGGACAGACCCATTGACCGGTGTAAATCAAGACCCGGAGGCCAAAACAATACCAGTATGGGGTGCAGTATCCATTGGAACAGATACTACACTTTGATCTTGGCCAAAAGGCCAAGAAAGCGACCGAAACTTTAAAAAAAATCATAACTTTGTTTTTAAATACTTTTCTTTTCTTTTTTCAGAATAGTTGAAGCAGCTATCCTTCTGACGTTATCATGAGCAAATACAGTATTGAGGAACGAACCCACATTGTACTATGGTACTTTAAGTCACATGGGTCAAATTCAGAAACCCAGCGGTGTTACCGCCGACATTTTAACACTAGAGATGCACCAAGTGTAAATACCATTAAAGCCATAATAAGCCGTTTTCAAAAACAAGGTGCAGTATGTGACCTCCCGAGACCCGGAAAGTCTCGTTCAGTAAGAATTGGAGCGAAGTCTGGAAGAAGATCCAACAATTTCAATCCGAAGAAGATCCCGACAGTTGGGAGTTTCACGATCCTCCTTACATAGGATGTTGCATGATATGGACATGTTTCAATACAAGATTCAGCTTGTCCAGCATAAATTTATCGTATTAGGAACTTCTTTATTATACATTTGAAAGATATTTATACGAATACCCTTTTATTATATACTTATATATATATATAGGGTAAAATGCACGAAATGTCATGAAAATGAAATGCTGTGATAGACAGAATGTGTGAAAAAAGACAAACGGAATAGATATGGGGGGGGGGGGCAATACAAATCCCAATACTAGCTCGTAGGTGCGAAAAAAAAAAAAAATATTGCCTACTTGCCAAAAATATCTCTCATACTTGTCAAAATTTCTCATATGGACCAATCACATCTTGCTGTGCGTTTTGTTTCCTTTTCCTGTGTTTGTGCATAAAATTTTTCAAATCTCCACTTTTTCTGAAGATGTTTATTGATACGAACAAAACCGGGCAAATCTCTCGTTTCTTGTTTTTCTCCTGCATTTAAATCTGTTTTCTGTTTGTCTTTTTTCCACACACACACACACACACACACACACATATCTCTCTCTCTCTCATATATATGTGTGTGTGTGTGTGTGTGTGTGTGTGTGTGTGTGTGTGTGTAAATTCATTTAAGTTAATACAAAGATTTATGTAGTAGCTCAATAGTGTATGACTAGAGCTCTTAATTTAACATCACGTAAACCTTAGTTGTTCAGAGAAAATTCCATATTTCACGTAAAAGGCAGACAATTGCTTCTGCCCATATCGAGAACATATTTTTATGACATACAAAATATCACAAAGGCTTTATCAGTATATAATATCCCAGTCGGGCTGAGAAATGAACCCTTAAATGGTTTTTGTTTCAAATATGACACATTCCAACAAAATGCCTATTTAATATAATATTCAATGAAAATGTGTAAAACTGCATCTTGTTTCACATCTGCAACGAGCCTGTTGGCAAGTGTGAGTAGGTATTAGTATGATGTTGCATCAGCACACCCGCTAAATAGGTAATCAATATCTTCAATAATTAAATTTTTTTCAAACCAATATAAAAATAAAGCATTTAAAGGTTAAAGTACATCTGACATTCATTAAATTTATATATATTTATTTTTTACTCAAATTATATTATATTAAAACTATGTTCTGCAGCTACGGTAGTCAAATGACATCCCGTAGCTGCAATCATATTATATATCAAATTATATATATATATATATATATATATATATATATATACCATATTTCTTAATTGGGAGAGTTTCCCAGCAGAGTGCTCAATTATTAATGCAAAAGTAAAATTAACTAGATAATTAATAAGAGCATGATATTTATTAATATTAAACAAAAAGTTACAACACATCCGGACCAAGGTTTCAGATCCGAGAAAATCGGACCTTCATCAGCGGAGTCGTATAGCTATACGACTCCGCTGATGAAAGTCCGATTTTCTCGGACCTGAAACCTTGGTCCGGATGTGTTGTAACTTTTTGTTTAATATATATATATATATATTTATTTATTTGAAAACTATGTTACATATTTCAGAAACGTACCGTGGTTTCATTCAGATGGGCTGACTTTACATTTTTTCAAAAATCTATACCCAGCGGAATCGTTCGCGTTCTGAATGAGGTTAAACCACAATGAGAAATGGCGTTATATCGCTAAAAAAAACAAAAAAAACAAAAAAAAAAAACGGTGAATTTCTGGAAAGACTCTCTGGAAAAAATATATTGGTTGGGAATTAATTGAGTTTTATTTAATCTATTATAATAATAATTTAATCTATTATAATAGTCAGCCCATCTGGATGAAACCGCGATACGTCTCTGAAATATGTAACAGTTTTCAAATGAATTATATTAGCTCTCACTCCTCTGAGATCAGACACTTTATTGATTTCTTTTCAATATAACCTGACACACATCTCTCTCTATATATAGATATATATATATATATAATGTGTGTGTGTGTGTGTGTGTGTGTGCATGTGCGTGTGTGTGTGTGTGTGCGTGTGAAAAAACAAATCAAGAAAAAAAATCATTAAAATACGAGATATTTTACCGGTTTTGTTCAGATCAACGAACGTCTTCAGCAAAAGTGAAGATTTAAAATTTGTTACTTTTTCTATAGACGTTTGTTGATCCGAACGAAACCGGTAAAATCTCTCGTTTTTGATGATTTTTTTTTCCTGTATTTAATTTGTTTTACTTTGTCTTTTTCACACATCCTGTCTTCACAGCATTTCATTTTATGATATATCGTTTATCACACACACACACTATATATATATAATTTGGTGGATTACAAAATTTATGACCTAATTAATTAAAATTTTTCATTTTATAATCAAGCTCCTAAAAACTTAAGACTATTTATCCATTTGTACACGCGTTTCAGAACCCATTTGTTAAGTTCTTTTGTTGAGAGTCAATCAGTAGGCATTAATGTTGTCTCTTGTATGACCAGGTAAGTTGAAGTGTTCTGCTAGTGGAGATTTTTGTCGAATGGATGTTTTATGGTTGTTAAAACGGGATCTGAATGGTGTTTTTGTCTCTCCAATATATCCTCCTTTGTTACAAATGGAGCAATAGATGTAGTAAATGATGTTGGAACTGTCACATGTCAGATGCAGAGGTTGGAGTTGGATGTTGGGGTTTGGTATGTTAAACTGGTGCGTAGTGTCTATATGTGTGCATAAAAGATGTCGTGGTTTGTTACATTTGTAATTACAATGTTGTGGCGTGTTTTGTGTTTTGTTTGCGTGAGCAGATGAGAATGGCTGCCAAATTGGGTGGTTGTCTGATTGCATTAATAGGAGGAAGGGTAACAAAATTATTCAGAGATCAATACAATTATGTTTAAATCTATGCCTCAGAAACATACTTGGCTTTCTGCATGTAACTTTAAATGGTTCAAAGGAGATAAGCGTTAGAAATCAAACCTATTAATGGATATATCAATAAGGCCACATACTAAATGCTAGATTTCAAATTCAGTATTTAATATATGGCCTTATTGAAATATCAATTAATAGGTTTGATTTCTAACGTTTACCTCTTTTGAACCATTTAAAGTCACATGCTGAAAGCCAAGTATGTTTTTGAGGCATGGATTTAACACGATTTTATTGATCTCTGAATAATTTTCAAGTATCATTCAGATTATTATCTGTAATCATTAAATTCTACTCAACAACTTTCAAAATATACGCTCTACTCTCATCATGTGGGCAAAACGGGCACACACATATCCGAGGCAATGGCTGAATCTTTAGAAAGTGACCTCCAGTCTGTAGTGGAATGGGGTCATAAATGGATGGTAACTTTTAATTCTGCTAAGACAAAGCTCCTTTCCTTCAACTGCAACAAACCTCTTCAACCACCGATTGTCATGGCAAATAACACCCTATCTGAGAGACCAACATGAATTGAAATAAATACACAGAAGGCTGCCAAGGCTGCTGCAAAGAAAGTAGGCTCCCTCTACCGTGCTAGAAAACTTCTCACACCTGACAGTATCGTATATATCTACAATCTCAGCAATTTCCTCTGATGATAAGATTTTGATCTTTGAAAAGCCTGACTTAAGGAAAAAATTAATTAAATAAATTGCTTTTTTGCGGAATATACCTTGCATTGAACAACTGAATTGAAAAAAGATCTGCCTCTGTCGCTTTTCTAATTCCTTTTCATCCTTCTAGCTATCTATCTGCTCTATCCGGTATATTGAGCTGTATACTTTTCACAATAGGTTTTACCTTTCCGAAAAGTTCGCTTTTAGTTCTCTACTTGTATATATATATATATATATATATATATATATATATATATATATACCCAAAAACTTGATGTCCTAATAAGCGCAAGCAATTTTTGCGGGTTCGGGCATGTTGAAAGAAGCAAGGGGTATATCAACCCTTGCAGAGACAGTGAAAAGAAAGCTGGCCGCCCTAGGAAGACATGGAAAGAAACCATCAGGCCTAGGGAGATCAGTCAAAACCGTAAACAGTGGCAAATGAATACAGTCAATCCCCACAATCGTGAGCATGGAGAGTTAGCATAAGGACAGCCAGACGTCAAACCTTTTGTCAAAGGGAACATTAGACAATAAACCTGGATAGTGAGTGAGTGAGTGAGTAATATATATATATATATATATATATAATGTGTGTGTGGATATTTAGTCAGCATATTTTCATTTAGGCAAACATTATTAAATAACACAGAGTGTTTTTGCTTGATAAGACTTTCTTTTTAATTTTTCAAATAGTTCACCTAGTATTCAGTCAAATTGGTGTATGTGAGTTCCATTTTTTTTTGGGGGGGGGAGTACTTTCGATTTGATTTATCAAATCATCAGGCAGGGGTTAGTCTTGGTGTGTTTACAATTGTCTTTCATGGTTTAGTTTTATTAACGGCTAGTAATTTACGACTTGTATATCTCCACAACACAAGCAAAGACTTCCAGATAGACATGTATATACTGAAGCCATTTGTGTTTATATTTCTCGACACCTGGAACAACCTCAAAAAATAAACTGAACTTGGTATTACATTGAAACACTCCTCAATTTTGTGCACGCAAAGATGTTGAAAAAAATGTAAACATTTAATGAAAGGTAAACACTGAAAAATATATGAATTGGAAGAACTCAAATTAAACAAATGAAAATGTGCGGCTACTTTATTTTGTCTTTTTCAATCACGAGTTTGGGATTAATATTTATTCTGTCATCTCGGGAATAGAACATACGGTCTTTTTTCACGACCAATAAAAAAAAAAGCGTTATAATTTTCTTTTCTTAATAGTCCAATTATTTTTTCATATGAGCTAACGATCTTAACAAACAAACACCTGTCAACAGCTACGAGAGATCGTGTATACTCCTCATGTGTCAGAAGCGTGCTAATGTATGGCTCTGAAACCTGGGCTGTCTCTACCGGCACGCTAAAGAAACTGCACCGTAAAGACAAGGCAATGGTCAGATGGGTTTGTTTGGTGAGGCTTGAACAAAGCATACCTTTTGGGTCTCTACTCGCAAAAGTCAACTTGAGAAGCCTCGTAGACATCATGCAGAAGAGCAGACTGCGTTCGTCGAGGCACGTTGAGTGCAGCAATGGCTGGATTGATAAAGTTTGAGAGTTGAATGTGCCAGCAGAGAAGACCACCACTGGCAGACCCAAGTTGTCTTGGGAGGACGTGGTCAAACGTGATAGGGTATGAATTTCGTCAGACCTAATCAAAGACAGGAATGGAGAGGAAAAATTAGATCGAGACTAGTCAATTAGGCCCCACCTTTATCAGAGGATTTATTGTGGCCTGATTCAACAAATAAACCGGTTGTTCATGATGATGATGATGATCATCATCATTATGATGATGATGATGATCATCATCATGAGTACTCACCTTGATAGTCAAACTCTTAGTATCTCGTTACATTTCAATAACCAACTAGTAACTTTTATCACAAGTTCATTTGTATCACTTTCTCTTGTTTTCCTTGCCTCCTCCTTCGAACTGGACCTGCTACCTCAACTGTCCTACATCTATTAACCCAAGAACTTTCATCCATTTTTTTAACGTCACCATACCATCGAAGTCTGCATACATCTCCCTATATTGTCCATACTTAATATATAGTTTAGGGACGAAGAATGAATACTTTTTTTTTTTTTTTGCGATATTATTCAACCAGGGCAACGCTAATTTATTTTGTGGGTGTTTGTTATGTAGTTCTAGATGGACACACAGACAACTGCCCTTAATATGATAGATGGAATTTTCATGGGTCCCACAGGTTAATGAAATTATGTGAAAATATGTCATAACTAGCTAGCTATCACTTTGCGAAATTTTAAATAATAAACATTTCATTCATAATTTTCTTGTAAACACGAGACAAAATCTTTCAGATTTACTCAAAAATAGATAAATATTAACATTTCGGTAATTTTGATGCAAATTCATTTACCTTTAAAATAAGACTGAAAAAAAAAAAAATTGAAAAGAACGAAATCTATTGGCCTGAGTGATGGTGTGTGTAGGGGACGGGTTAAGGTTAGGGGACAGTGTTCCTTTTTTTTTTTTTTTTAACTTACACTTTAGAAATGAATCACAACTTGTTGAAAATCAAGTCAGTCCCCCTAAAGGCCAGAAAGAAACGTTTAAACACAAGTGCGAAACGTTTGTCTACGGGATCAAAACAATCATCTAATTTAAAGCCAATAAAAAAGAAAATGCGGCATTGTTAACGGGTGAGAGGGAGAGCAAGTAAACATTGACCCTCTTTTTTTTTCGATACAAACTTCTCTTGCTTATGCTTCGTCGGTATATTTTTCTTTAGAGTTAGTTTCAATGCTAGTTTAATTTCAATTACTTCCCTTTGAAAATGAATAAATATTTTAAAGGTTTTAGTAATTCATCCTGTTTTTTTTTTATTGAATCACTTTACTTAATTACTGTTAATATCAACAAAATTATTGTATATACAGAGGAAAAATAGCACAATAAAATTACAAATGAATAACACCAAATATTAATTGTTTAAAAAATACTTATGCACATTAGACATTCAAATAGATGTCTTTCGGCCTTTCGTTTTTACTATATATATATATATAGAGAGAGAGAGAGAGAGTATTTCAAAATACTATATTGTATTATTTATTTAAATAACAGTTAGCCAGATGGTAATACAGATGTGATAAATGAAAAAAAAACTCATTTTTCATTTAGATGTGACACTATGAGGTGTCAGTCTGTCTGTCTGACTTTTGTCGACTTTTTTGAGGTGCAAAGTATGTAAATATAATTATGATATTTAAGTGAAATATTTTGAAAATCAACAATCGTGCAATTTAGATGAAAACTTCATTTATTTAATTTTTTTTTTTTTTGCAAGCTTTCATTGTAGAACTTTGTCAGGCGAAAACTATAAGGCAGTCTCACCTGACAAAGTTGTTCTACAAGGAAAGCTTGCAAAAAAAAAAAAAAAAAAAAGAAAAAAAAAAGAATTTTTCATTTAAATTGCACGATTGTTGATTTTCAAAATATTTCACTTAAATACATTCTCATGCGTGCTTCAAAGATGTTGTCAATTTCCTTATATAATTATGATAATTATACCGAGTATGGTATAATATATGATATATAAATGTTTGTATGTTTGTGGATAGATAAGTTCTATATCATAATAGAGGCTCTAGTGTTGCCTTGTTTTTGTATTGCATAGTGGGGGTCATTAATTCTAAGGTATTTAGTAGATACTACAAAATGATGGGCTTAGACACAAACGATTTAAAATATACCTGCCTGTAGACATTTATGTCAACCTGACATTTTGACTCGTCTAAACTTTAGTTAAAATGATTTCCCTTTTCTCCCCCTTTCCTTTCTCCTATCCTCAACAAGTATATTTTATTCCATTTAAATGGTCTCAAGTCTGACCACGTGACTTTCCAAATTTTAAATTTCATCCTTTTCTCTCTTTTTCTCCCCCATTCCATCATTCCCAAATACAATCTGAGGGAAGGATCAAATTCCAATTCTACCTGATGAGATCTCAGCTTTTAACTGCTGTAGATCGATAACATCGACATGCCAGTGTCGCAGATTTTGTACATGTCTGTTTGAATAAAAACTATCATATACATAAAGCTCTATTTGATATCGAGCACTTTTTATAAGCCCCGTTGAAATTTTTTGGATTCCTATCCCATGGATATTTACTTTACCTGGATTACTATATATATAATTAATTATAATTGTTTTTATCTAGATACGTATACGTTTCATCCTTACAGGAATCGTCAGTAATTATATATATATATATATATATATATATATACACACACACATACATTCTAGCAGGACTACAGAAAGATACTCACACAAAATGCTATCCAAAATATTGTACATCGTTATAGTAAAATGAACACAATCATTGAATAAAAAATGAAACAATGAAAACGAATAGTTAATTAATGAGATGTCCTTTGGCAAAGCAATATACAAATTAGTTAACCTTCCGAACGCGATCGCATTACACACAATCAGTATATTAGAAAGAGGTTTGCCCATTTTGAAAATGAAGTTTGTGTTTTAATCTCCTTGTCAGTGCGACAAATTGCCCAACTATGTAAATATACACATGTGTGTGATCGCGTGTGAAAGACAAGTGTATGAGCTGGCGAAGAAATAAACAGGATTTACTTGAACATCTAAGTTGATACGAACTAAAGATAAAGGGAAATTGATATCTGAAATGAATATCTAAGGTCACTTCCTTTATGGAAAAGGAATTTATTTATTAATTAATTTTTTTTTTAGATTTTCATTTTTGTTTTTCATGTCAGAGCGATTTCCATTGAATTCAAAAATAGCATTTTCTTACAAAAAAAAACCCCAAAAGAAAACACTTTTTAATTTTTTTTTTTATTTGGGAGGGGGGTATAATTGTGACGATTCGTAGTTATGAAAACATGAACGTCTCAAGGCTTCTTTTTTGTTTATTTTTTTTTGTTTTTGGCTGCTTCTTGACATAACACACCCTGGTAAATCTACTTGACTTCCCGATAAATCCGCTAAATAAAATTCTAACTTTAGGAAATACTTACTTGTTGTGGTGATAAAAAAAAAACGCTAACCAATTTTTTTTTTTTTCTTTACGATATTCAATTTTCAATTTTTTCATTTGGATAGTTTTCCGTAAAATTTGGTTAGCGTTTTTTATCAACATAAGTAAGCATCATTTAAATTACTATTCTCATCTTGGTGGTTAGGATTAGTGTTCACAACATTTCAGCCGATGTAACCTCCGACCTTCTTCAGGTGCATCTTGCCGAATCTGGGAATCTTTATGTCAAACTCGGGAACTTATACAAAATTTCGAACTGTATGTATTTCATTTACAAGTAGCACCTTTTTTAAAATTATTTTCATTTGGTTGGTTATGTAAACATGTTAATATCAGAACGAGGAAGTTAGGGTTAGGGTTAGGGTTAAGGTTAAGGAAGTTATTTGATGGATGGAAAAGAAAATTTCTTGGAAGTGGTTGGCTGGAAAATTTGTGCCTTTTTTAATTTGGGGGTTAGGGTTTGGGATGAGGAAGTTATTTGATAAATCGAAAAGAAAATCTCTTGGAAGTGGTTGGCTGGAAAATTTGTCCCTTTTTAATTTGAAGAGAAATTTGGGAAGTGTGGAATTACTCAGACCCAGAAGAGTGGTAGTACCTGTCGGGACTCCATCTATGGCTTTTAAATAGAAACTTGCCTTTACAGACATTAACGAAATATTTGCCTCAAAAACACAGAAATCGACAGACGAATCGTAAACGAAACTTATATTCGCCTTCCACATAAAATGACATAAAAAGAACATTAGTTCTTATTTTACTGGAATTTTTATGCATGGAAACGTTGGGTTAGAGGTTAGGGTTGGGGTTACCATGGTGTCGGCAACAAAACTGACATTTATGTGGTGATTGTAAAAAAAAAAAAAATTTAAAAAAAAAAAAAAAAAAAAGAAGAAAATCACTATTAAGACTTATATTAAGTACAGACTAGCTTTCTTGGCCTTTTGGCCAGGATCAAAGTGTAGTATCTGTTCCGATGGATACTATACCCCATAGACTGGTACCGTCTTGGCCTTTGGGTCTTGATGACGCCAGTCTGTGGGTTTGTCCTGTGTAGGCTTTGCCTCCCCTCTTTGGCTAGGAGTAAGTTTATTGCACCTACCTGGGAATGCCGACGAGGCTGCCCAGGCATTTTTTGTAGGCCAGAGTGCTCACCTTCTAGGGCGCTGGCTTTTCAAATCCCCCTTTTCGACCTTGTGTCACATCTTACCGACTAGCTGTATCTACCTGGCGTTACCCGGTAGTTTATTTCTTTGGAGAAAGGTGATTTTTTTTTTTTTTTTTACTCGTTTTTCTTTTTTGTGCGGCTGTTTTTTTTTGTGATTGGTGTGCGATGAATAAAATGTTGACAGTGAATGAGTTTATTTTCTTTTTTTATGGAAATCGCTCCAGACAAAGTATGGCCGAAAAGAGCCAAAGAATATTAAAAACACCACTGCTGCCGGACCTCTCCCGTGGGCTCCCATAAAATGAAGAATCTACGACCCCTCACCCTCCCGATAATCAATGTTCCTATCTTAAAGGTAGAGTAAGAACTAAATATCTTTTATTGTTACTTGTCCTTCATAATTGTCAACTGTAAATACATGTGTTACACGTTCTTTCGTTCTAATGATGGACATGTTTAGAATATACGTTTAATACATGAGCTGCGAATTAAAATAACGTATATCTAACTACAAATCCAAATTATCAATCTTCAGCTCAAAACGTCCGAAACACGAACATTTACTTTTCGTAAGTTCTCAGACTTTTAAAAAATTAATAAATGATGGATTCGACCAGTTTAAAAATTCACCTATCTCATTAACCCTTATCCTCAAGTGGCTTTTGGACTTGATAATTGGTAACTCATTAATAGAAAAAAAAAAAAAAAAAAAAAAAAAAAAAAAAGGAGGCGGGGTTAGAGTTAGGTGAATAAAAACAAAATGGGCCCCTATCGTAAATTTGAACCTGACATTTACTTGTATTATTCGGGCAACTATTTTCATCTTGAATAATATACCATAAAATAAAGTTAACCTGAACCCCAAATACTTTGACGTCGGACTACGGTGTTATTTTTTTTTAAATGATAAATATGTTAACCTTTCAACCAATATAAACTTCGACTTTCCAGGTGCATCTTTCCAAATTTGGGAACTTATATGGAATTTCAAGCTGAATCCGTTATTTAATCCACGGAGGTAGATTGTTCTTGTCCCGTCAGCCATCACCAGGTAGAAATATTAATTTTTTAAAAAATGTTTTTCTTAATTATTATCACCTGCAGCAAGGATTGAACCTTCAACCTCCAGAACACTGTCACTTAGAACTAATTACTAACCAGCAGAGCGTTACCACTGTCAACCGAGTGAAACGTCTATCAGGCATTTTCATGCAACGTGATGATATATGGAAGTGTAACCTGGCCAGTGAGGGTTGAGGACATGCATTGCATGGAGAAAAATGATATGAGAATGATACGATGGTTGTGTAATGTGAGTCTTAAAAACAGGCTTAGTTCTGATGACGTCAGAGGAAGATTAAATCTGGACCGTATAGGGAGATGTGTGCAGAAGAGTAGACTTTGATGGTATGGCCATGTTGAAAGAATGGATGAGAGTTCTTGGGTTAGTAGATGTAGAACAGTTGAGGTAGCAGGTTCAGTTCATAGTAGATGTAGAATTGTTAATTCTTATGTTATTCATAGTTATTATTGCCTGGAGAAAGAATTGAACCTTTAACCTCCAGAAGACTGTCACTTAAAACTGTTAATTAGCACCTTTAACCCTAACACGACATGAATAGTAGTCCGAACGATCCAAATAATCCAAATTATCAATAGTCATCTCAAGTAATCCAAGTCTTGGGTTTCGTTCTAATGATGGATATGTTTAGAATATACGTTTAATACATGAACTGCTAATTAAAATGACTTATATCGAACTACAAATCCAAATTATCAATCGTCATCAAGTAATCCAAGTCTTGGTCTTTCGTTCTAATGATGGATATGTTTAGAATATACGTTTAATACATGAACTGCGAATTAAAATAACTACAAATCCAAATTATCAATCTTCAGCTCAAAACAATGGAAACACTGAACTGACATTTAACGTGTTACAAATTCCCAGATATTTTAAGAATCAATAAATAACGGATTCAATCAGTTTTTTTCAAAATGTTGTGTATAATTCACACATTGTGCAAATGATAAAATGAGCTAATAAAACCGAGGCCTGACATTTGTGATACTATAGACCGCCTTCCCCAGCTGAGACCCCAGAAAATGTTAAGTTAGGAAATAATTCACAACAGGAAAAATAATGTCCGTAGTCGAATGGGAACATTAAATGGGTAGTATCATGTTAATGCTACTAAGACGAAGGTTTTCAGCCACCGATAGCCATGGCAAATAACAGCCTATCCGAGAGTCCAACATTCAAACTTCTCGTCCTAACATTTACGGGTAACATGAATTGGAACAAATACATAGAAGTTACTACCAAGGCTGTTGCAAAGAAAGTAGGCTCATTCTACCGTGCTTGAAAACTTCTCTCACCTTACAGTATCCTATATCTCTACAAAGCCACCATCCACCCATGCATGGAGTATTGTTGACACATCTGGGCTGATGCACTATCCACTAGTCTGCCCCTCTTAGACAAGGTCCCTTAAAAAACAGTCTCTAATCTAATAGGTCCTACACTGTCCACCAAGTTCCAGCTCCTGCACCTATCGCTGCAATGTTGCATCCCTGTGCTTATTTTGCATGTACTTCAATAGAATGTGCTCCGATGAACTTGCATTTTTTTTTGTAAATTGAAAAGATTTTTTATTACATGCAGCACCCGATCTTCCAAAAGTCACTCATTTAGTATTGGCCAGGATCAAGGTTGCTTAACTTCAGTGATCTTACGGGAACAGAGAATAATATTTCACCTGAAATATTTTATAGGCCGTCCCTATTTACTTGCCTTTTCATGAGTAAACAGGGTCAGAAAAGATGACGTGTAGTATCAGAACAGATACTACACTTTGCTCCTAGACAACTAAGTCACATATCAAGACAATTTTGGTGGCATATCAAACCCAACTTTAAATGCCTATTTACTTGCCTCCACACGAGGTCAGAATTAAACACAAGGTCGGTTTTTAATGCGGAGAAAATCCAGCTCCTTAAAGAAAGGCACTCTGGATTGGGGCAAAAATTTAAATTGCCTCAGTCGAGAATGATTTCTCCTTCGCTGACCGAGGATAATACAGATGAAGTGCAGTATTTGAACAGATACTACACTTTGATCTTAAAACCAAAAGGAGGCTGTCGTTACAAATTGGATAATTGTGGGTTTTACGGTTCTTATTAGATTTGATTAAATTAAAGGTTGGAGACTGTTTCACTTTGGTGGAAGTATGCACTCTCCCGAGTTCCACTCTGGTTTAATGTTTCGTCTTTTTGTATGAAAACCAAGACGAGACCACTTTAAACTATTGTTACCAACCACAAACTATATTACGATCAGTACTTAACTTTGCAGTTTTGTAAACCCGCCTGACAAGTAGGTTACAGAGTTATGTGAAGTGAATGGTGGTTAGGGTTTCAGTAGCACTGTTGACTGAAGTCTTTATTATTGCATGATATCATGTGAATGTAGATGATATAACACTTTCATGGGTTTGGTTATACGACATGTGATATCACAACTGCTTCTTTTATTTTTTTTATTAAAATTTTTTTTTTTTTTTTTTTTCTTTTGTTCACCTCAGACAACAAAGCATATTGCCACCAAAGCGTAAGGAACTACTGTGATAGGAGCCAGATTTATACAGAGGCAACCTGGGTGGCGAGCTGGCCAGCCAGATGTTTGTTCACATTACATTTAAATTTCTGCATGGAGGGAATTCTAAAAGCAAACAGTCTGAGGAAAGAATCTATCAGGGTAGAAAATCGTCCGGCATCTCGAGACGTGAAGAGGTGTGATTTTGCTGATGATGATCAGGTAGGTCGACGGTATATGTATTTTATGGCAGTGACATGGTGTAGTAGTTACAGGTGCGGTTCACATTCTATCGGGGCTGCTGGGCAAGATATTTGTTCACATTACATTTAAATTTCTGCTTGTTGGTATGGTAGAGGAAAACGGGAAGCCTGGAGAGAATTCCAAAAGCAAGAGATCCAAGCTATTAGAGTAGAAAGTCTTCCGGCATCTAAGGACCTCGACAGAGAAGGGGCGGGATTTTGCTGCTAATTAGGTGGGTCAGGAATATTTACATTGACGGGGCACAAGGGCAGTAAGTTGAGCAGAACACATTCTGAGGAAGTACTTGTAAAACAAGCAAACGGATGCAACACTACGGTGATGTGACAGCGACTGGAGCTTGGTAGACAGTGTGGGGCCTATTAGGTTAGAAATTCTTTTTTTTCACCCCCATCCAAGATTACAACTGCCACTCGGTCAGGTGATACTGCAGCAGTCATAAACATTTACTTTTATTTTCTCATGCGGAGAGCAGCCCCTGCTAGGTGATTTGGTCACCCACTGACCACTCAGCTTCCAGAGCACATTAATTTAATCCGTCCCCTGAAAGACTACTTCAGACCCTTTTGGAGATTGCGGCAGTCAAGAGAGAGTTTTCTGGGTGGTTTGGTTGTGTTGTTTTACGGCATATCAACCCTTTTCGAGTTATTTAATGCCAATCCGGTCATTTTGGTAAAAGTTTTTATGCTTCAAGTTCTTTAAATGTTCAAATGTTTATTCATGGTATTTGGTTTTGTTTGGTTTGGTTGTTTTTAGCTTTGCAGAACATGATTGAGTTTTGCAAAGGGAAAGGAAAAAACAATAAAATCAATGTTTGGTGCATTTTAAGTCAAAAAGTCGGTATCTTCAGACAGCCTGATCTGATAGCACCAGATTCCTGGAAAGAAACGAAGAAGAACGTACCACTCTCTTTCTCTCCTGCTGCTGTCCACTGGACTACAGAGCATCAGCTATCTCCGCTTGAAGATAAACTGCTCGTAGACTTTCGGCAGCCAAAGAACCTTCTTGCTTTTTTTTCAACACTGTCCAATTTTCTCCAACCTACACCCAACGGTGTCGGTAACTTAAATACATTTCGTTGTTTTTAGTAAAAAGGTTTTCTTTTTGTTTGATGACCGTTTTCATAGTTACAAAAAATATCATTCATTCATTTTTTTTTTAATGGAAATCGCTCCAGACATGGCATGAAGCCACTTGATGCAAGGAGTTAACAGAACAAAATATGACTATTGCAAAGATGCCTATTAGTCTTAGTCTTGAAAAGACCAAGGCTATAGGAAGGAGGAAAACAGTCAGCAGGAAGAGAGTTCCACAAGCCTGCAGTTCTTGGAATGAATCATATGATTGGCATTGGCTTCCGATATGTTTCTAAAAAAAAAACATCAAGTACTTACTGAAAGGGACCACGTGAAGGTTGCAAACACCCTAAGTGAAAGTGTTTCTGTGGAACGAACTGGGTTCAAACTTGGCACACCCAGAATAATATTATAGGAGTTGGTCTTCACAGTCTAAGATTATAATATTCATTTTTCTTTTAGTTTACTAAGAGATTTGATTTTTTTTTTTTAATTTAAAAAAAAAAATTTTACTTATAAAATGAAACAAATCACCAAGGTCATTCAGGAATCTTCAAAATTACGTTTTTAAAACTAGAATAAAGAACGTAGGTAATCTATATGTTGCGAGAAATATACAAAAGTTGATTTAGGTTGCTATTTCAGGGTCAGTATTTGTTATATATATATATATTACTAGCAGGGCTACTCAGCATTGCCCGGGCAAAAGTGTAACGTATTTGTATTAAAACTTCTATCTCTCTCTCTCTCTCTCTTCCCCCCTCCCCACCCACTTTCTTCTCCGCCCAACCATTACTCTCTCTGGACATACATACACACACACACACACACTTTTATAGATTACTCAAGGAATGAGTTCGTATAAGGAAAATAACTCATTAGAAGAAAAAAAATCTGAGTTACTTCCCTTCAGTTATTGTGAAAAAGATGAAAAACCTGTTTAAAAATGAATATATTGCAAGATTTCTTTGGCGTTATTGTAGATTAAGTTAGAGTAAGTTCAGGGAACTTCTGCTTTTACTAACCAGCAGAGCGTTACCACTGTGTTGTATGGAAAGACATAATACGAGAACGATATGCTAGATGTATAATGTGAGTTTTAAAAGACAGGCTTAGATCTGATGACCTCAGAGGAAGATTAAATCTGAACAGTAGAGGGAGATGTGTGCATGGCCATGTTAAAAGAATGAAAGAGATATAGGTTAGTTTATAAGTTAATTTTTAAAAGCTGTCCAACACATGCCAGCATGTAAAACAGATGTTAAACCGAATATGATGATGATGATGATGATGAAAGAATGGATGAGAATGATTGGGTTAGTAGATGTAGAACAGTTGTGGTAGCAGGGTCAGTTCACAGGAGAAGGCCAAGAAAAACATAGAAGGAAGTGATAAAAATGAACATGATGATAAATAAAGACCTGGCCAGAGATAGGTTAATTGAAAGAATGGAGAGAAATAGTATGAAAATAAATGTAATAAGAGTCCTAGATCTGATGACCTCAGAGGAAAATTAAATCTGAAGACAGGCGTGTGCAGTGGTTACCACTGTCGACCAAGGAAAGTCTATCAAGCATGTGTACGCAGTGTGATGATGTATGGATGTGAAACCTGGCCAGTGAGGGTTGAGGACATGCATTGCATGGAGAAAATATTAGAATGATACGATGAATGTATAATTTGAGTTTTAAAGGCAGGCTTAGATCTGATGACCTCAGAGAAAGAGTAAATCTGAACAGTATAGGGAGATGTGGGCAGAACAGGAGATTTTGTTGGTTTAGTCACATTAAAAAAATGGATCAAAGTACGCTCCAGACAAGGCATGAAGCCACTTGATGTAAGAAGCTAACATGAATGAAATATGATTACCGCAAAGACAGGAGATGCCTATTGGCCTCAGTCTTGAAAAGACCAAGATTATAGGTAGGAGGAAAACAGTCAGCAGAAAGAGAGTTCCACAAGTCTGCGGTTCTTGGAAAGAAGCTACTGGAATAGGAAGCTGTATTACAATGAGGTATCAAAACAGCGAATTGATGGAGACGACTTGGGTTATTAGATGTAGATCAGTTGATGTAACAGGTTCAGTTCATAGGTGAAGGCCAAAGAAAACATGCGAGGAATTGATAAGCATGTACTTGAGAGAAAGAGGGATCAGTGAAGACCTGGGTAGAGATAGGTTAATTTGGAAGTCAATTTCTAAAAGCCGTCCAACACATGTCAGTATTTAAAACAGATGTTAAACTGGAGTGTGATGATGTATGGAAGTGAGATGTGGCCAGTGAGGCTTAAGGACATGCATTGCATGGAGAGACAAAGTGTAGTATCTGTTCCAATGGATGCTACACCCTTCAGACCGGTATCCTCTTGGTCTATAGCAGTGCTTTTCAACCTTTTTGCTGGAGTGGAACCCCATGGAAACATTCCACTGGCTCGAGGAACCCCTGTGCAAAATTTTCATATTAAAAGATTTAACTCTTTACAGTCCACAGTTTCCATACGGCAACTAATAAAATATACATACTTAGAATGAAAAATACTTATAATTAGTGGAAGCTATCAGCCAATCATATTTAAGCAATAGTTTTCTTGGAAATTACATATAGACAATTTATTTTATAACTACATACACTAAATAATAATAATATTTGTATACTTGTATTTGTATAAATATAACATTTTTTAAAGCATGTTTTCATATGTCGGACCGTATAGGGTTAAAAGATATGCATATATTAATAAAATAGGTTTTCGAAATTGAATTTAATATGTTGTTTATTTGTTCGTTGTTCTAATTTAGAAATTGCGGAACCCCTGGACTGTACTGGCGGAACCCTAAGGATCCGCGGAACCCTGGTTGAAAACCACTGGTCTATAGGCTTTGATTCCGCAGGTCTTAGGGTTTGTCCTGTGCAGTTCTAGGAGGTCCACTCTCCCAGGCTTTGCCTTTTTAACCCTTTGAGAAGGGGTTAGTTTATTGCTAATTGCCTGGGGCGACCCTACCGGGGAATGGAGACGGGGCTGCTCAGGAATTTTTTGTAGGCCAGACTACCCATCCTCTAGGGCGCTGGCTTTTCAATTCCACGTTCTGACCTTGTGTCACATCTTACCGTTGTGGGAGGGAGATTTAAAAAATAAAAAATTAAATTAAAATTTAAAAAAAAAATAATAATATGATCGAGGAGTAATGCGAGTTTTAAATTTGACTTGTTTATATAGATGTTTTATAGATTTGATTTTCTTGAAAAAAAAAAAAAATAATAATAAAAAAAAAATTAATAAGACAAATCACCGAGGTCATTCATGCGTCTCCACAAAGTACACAATCACCTTTTTTATACTAGACTAAAGAACGTACACGTAATTTATATGGTGGGCGAAACATTTTTTGACTCATTGGAGAGAAAAAATTTAATGTTCTTAACTTCTTTACTAACTGAACGTTTGAGAAATAAAGGAGAACTTTAATAGAATATTCGAATATCTATGTTTCTCATATAAAGATCAAGTGTTAACACCAGGAAGGGGCCCCTTGATTTCTGAGAACTTCGACTGAAGTAAAATGAAAAAAAAAAAAAAGGGTAAATGCTAGACGTACCCGTGACCACTATCCCTATTTATTCTACTTTCATTACATCCAAAAATTCATAAACTGTGACATATCTGTTAAGTGGGGAGGTTCCGCCCAAAGCACTCTCTCTTGCCTTGACAGAGTACGAAATCGAGTTGGGGAGGGTGGTGTCATCTCATCGATCCTACAGCTTCTCTCTCACAGAAGAGGCGTTGCGAGTCTCTCTCTACTCGATCGTTATTTTCATGGACGGTGCTCGACTGAGCTCCAGTCTCTGCCCCCACCTTGTAAAACATTCACAGCGGAAACTCGTCTCACTACAACCACTGTCAGGAACTTTCCTTTTTTCTTCTGTGTGCCTGGAGATAGACGGAGCTTTCCAAGAACTGTCCGTCTGTGGCATGTAATACCTCGGGGCTGCTTCCCGGCCAACTATAACATGATCGTTTTCAAGTCCAATGTTAACAAATTCCTGTTGAGTCCCCTTAAGTAATCAAATTCTGCCCAGATCCAAACAGGTCTGCCATCCTCAAGATATTAGGCTCACCATCCACCCGACACAAACCAGTGACTCTTGTCCTCGAGTGGCCTTTGAGCCTTGATGAGCAGCGATTCGTTAGTTAAAAAAAAAAAGAAGAAAAAAGATCCATTAGTCTAGTCGCGTTCTGTACAAGGAGAAGGGGCTAAAAAGTGTAACTCTTCACGAAGGAGAACTAAAAAGTGTTTAGGCGGTAAGACGCCTGAGAGAGGAGGTAAAAGGTGTGAGAGTCTGTTAGGAGCGGTAAAATGCATAACCTCTAAGATATGGTTAAATGGCCAGTTAAATGGTTCTCGACTTCAAACATCTGACATTCAATAACCTGTAAAAGAATGTCGGTTAATTTTTGATAATATTTAATCTAACATATAAAGTAATCATGTCGGTTTTTCAAAGTCAGACCCAAATAGCAATCAGTCTGACAGATCGATACTTGATTCGGACTAGCATATTTTTTTCTAAAAGTATTAAAAAATACTTATTCCAGCTAAGAAAACTGTTAGAGTTGAATCTGAATTTCGAAATTTGAAAAGAATTTTGAAACATTTAAACTGCCGAATAGAAACTCATTTCAACTGGCTTTAAAATTCTTAGCAAATCCTCATTTTAAAAAAAAAGTTAAGGTTTTGGAAGTTTTTTTTGTTTACATCCAATCATTTTAAATAAAGATTAAAACAACAAAATTAGTTCTAGTTTTATAACAATTGCAGCGATTGTACAGTATAGTTAACAAGAAATAAAGGGTGAAAGAAACAAATAACTTTAACCAAACGCAAGAAAATTTAATATTCTATCGATCTGCGTAGCTTTTCAGTTTTTAAACTTTTTTTTTTTAAGTGTTTTTTTTCTTTCTGATTTTGTATGGCAGCATAGAAGGCTTGTAAAAACATGTCGGCCACCTGAGATCGAATGGTTCGGTATAGTGCTAAGTAGAGATGGGCGGTTTTACCGAAAAACCGCGGTTTTTCGGTTTCGTCTCCATACCGAATACCGAATCGGTATTTTTTTTTTAAACCGTAACCGTTCGGTATTGTGTTTTAACTACAGTAAGCCACCATTTACAAGGAAACACGGTTGAAAAGATTTTCCGATTTGAATAAAATTGAATATTACCAAAAAATGTTATATTAGTAAGAGGACAGATTGAACAAATATATTACTGCAATTACTGCTATAAACACGAGGCGATTTTTGTTTATTTTCATTCTAGAACGAATTTTAAACATTTTAAAATATAAATATAGAAAATGTTGTTACATTTTTCGTACCCAACTAGTAAATAAATTAATCTTTCATCTTTTTTTATGCATTAAAATTATAATTGTACGTTGTTTTGTCTTTCGGTAATAGTAATTTTAAATTATCTTATCCTAAAAAATATTGTCCTTTTTTTGAGCGAAAGTCAACAATGGCTGCTAGTATTGCTGATATAACAATCAATCAGCAGCAGCTAATATAACCTAGCTTTGTAAAAATAAGACAAAAATTCTTGTGCTTAAAAAAGTTAATCCTATTTGGTTCTTTTATAAAAAATACTTTAAAAAATACTGGTTTTCACTCAACTTTCGAACTTCTAGTAGTAATGAATTTCTAGTCGCCAATTTAAAAAAAAAAATTAAGATTCTACTTTTTTAGGCGATTACGTCTTAAAGTCTTGGCGAAAAAAAGAAAAAACAAAACAACAAAAAATAGTTTAGAATTTAGAGTGGGGGATCAGTTTCGCATATAAATTTAATGTAAAATGATCTCCGATTTCCCGGCCATTCTTGCCTTTTAGTGAAATTTATAAAATAAATAATTACTCTACCATTAACTCTAGGTACGACTAACAAGCCCACCTCCTAAAAATACCATCTTGAACGTATCGTACCATTAACCTTAAATATGAGTGGCAAGCCACTCCTAAAAAACTCCCTTAACCCTAACACTAAGTCCGAATGGCAACCTCCATCCAAAACAAAACCCCTTCCTTAACCTTATCACTAACCCTAAGTCCGAGTAGGAAGCCCTAATCCTACAAAAAAGCCCATTAAAACCACACATAATCGTCTAAAAAAAAAAAAAAAAAAAAAGCAGACGCCCATAAAAAAAAACGCACAGGATTTATTTGCCATAGAAAAAAATTGATTAATGCCCTAAAACGCTAGAATGGCCCGGAAATGGTGAATTATTCTGCATTAAATATATGTGAAACTAATCCCCCACTCGAAATTCTAAATGAATTGTTTTTTTTTCTTTCTGCTAAGTTTTCAGGGTGTTCACACTTAATTGCCCCTAGCCCTACCACTAACCTGAAGTTCAAGTGGTAAGCCCCCCTCCTCCCACAAAAACCCTTATAATCGTCTAAAAAAAAAAAAAAGAAAAAAAAAAACAAGAAAAACGCACAGGATTTATCTCCCATAGAAAAAATAAGTAACTGTCCTAAAACGCTAGAATGGCCTTGAAATGGGGGATTATTTTATGTGAAACTGATCCCCACTTTAAATTCTAAAATAATTGTTTTTGTTTCTTTCTTTCTGCCAAGTTTTTCAGGGTGTTAACATGTAATTGCCTAAATAAAAAAAGTAGAATCTCATATTTTGGGGAGGTAAGAGGGCGAGTTAGCAGAAGGTGTAAATCTACAATAATGCTAAAGAAATCTTGCAATATATTCATTTTTAAACAGTCCTAGTATTAGATTTTAGTTTCTTGTACATAAAATGTATTACAATTCAACTTTGAGTTTTCTAACTTCTTTCTTTTAATGGATTCATGGTATTTTAAGGTATTGCAGCATATTTATGTGCACTTAGTGCAGATTACTTGGAAACCATTAATTTCTGGAGATTTTCAGTGGCATATTCTGATTCCTTGTACAAAAATACACTTATATGGTAAATTTCATTGCTTAATCTTGTGTTTTAACAAAGATATAACATTTTTACTGAAAAATTAGTGTAAAAAATGTGACGAAACGCATATGGTATTAAAGAGGGGAAAATATCCAATTGTGCGAGGCACAAAAATAGTCATAACTTCCTTATTTTTAGTCAGATTTAAAAAATTTAAAAAGATTCTTTCTTAGATCATCAAGCTCTTTCTATATATGCCATTATCGAGATATTTTAAGCAATTTAAATTTTTTCATGTGTATTGCTACTTGTAGGAAGAAATCTTTGTTTACAGTTTGTTTATCATTAACATTTTGAATTTTCAAATGAAAAAAAGAGAAATACGACAGACAACATGACATCGTATTTTTAGCATAAACTATTTTCAAATGAAAAAGAAAAAATCAAACGCGTTCCGTATGATGTCGAAAATCTATTTGATTCAACTCAAAATTGTAAAATAATTATTTGTTTGTTTCAGAGTTATCTAAAAAAATAAGTTATTAAAATGAAATTTTAAAAAAATACTTGTAAAAGTAAATAAACGAAAAGTAGTGAGTAAGTATAAACATTTAAAAAGAAAAAAAGTAGTTGCCAATGCTAGTGTCACTTTATTCGGATTTTTAAAATTATTTTAAACATTAGGCATTTCATTGTTTACATTTGAAAAGCCACTTCATACATAAATTGTAATTTCTAGAGAACTATCTCTCAACTATACCGTTTTCTCTCCCAAAAATGGGTTATTCAAAAAGTAGACTATGCAACGATTTATATTTTACTAAATTGTTAATATGGTATTTATTTAGAGTTGACAATTTATTCGAAAGTTTAATTATTAAACTTTAATCCAAGTCATGAATTCTATGACTAAAATTACCTTAAAGCTTAAAAAATGACTTTAGGTGAATTAATAATCTCTACTTTATTTTAACCATCCTTCCTTTTCCCTTGGTGCGGTTTTCGGGTGTACTACTAGTCTTTTACGCATGTCTATAAAGTTTTATTACCCTGTCTTAAAAACAAATATTAACCCCCAACACGCACCAGTTGACAGAACTTCGAGCACACAAAATGACAGACATCCCAACAGTCAACACCGGCAATTCGAGAAGTATATGGTGTGTTTATTTTACGCGACAAGACACAACGCCTTGCAAACATTTTCACCTATTAAAAAATTAAAATTTTTATCTGTCAAATAATTTTGACAATATTTCATTTTCATCATCATTTTTGCTTAATTTTATTTGTAAAATTATTTTGTTTGTTTAAATAAATTTTCGTTTTTTAATTTCTTGCATTTCTGAGTTATATTTTAGCTTCTGATGGGTTAAAGAATTAGATAGAATGTATATTAAAACTCAGTTTTATTCTTCAGAAATCTTTCATGAATCTTTGGTCACTGTTTTAACGAGTTAACTGTTAAAAAGGTATCAGAACTTTGATTACAACAGTCAACACCTTAAAACTTATATGATTCATATCATGGAGAATGATTCAGTCACAAAATTATCGAAACAGTGGCATAATTCAACTAAATGTTGAATAATAACTAATCATCACACAAGAGAATGAATAGCTTCCATAGTAAAAAATTTTTTTTCGAAAAACCGAACCGTAAACCGAGGTTTTAAGGGAAAAAAACCAAAACCGATACCGAAACCAAAATTTCAAAACCGCCCAACTCTAGTGCTAAGTATTTTGAAATAAAGAACTTAAAAACAGTTTCAGTAAAGTTAAAAATATACAGATCGGAAGAAAATTAAATATTTGATCGGATTGGTAACAGTTGTTTAATTTCCGATTTTTCACTTGTAAAACGACACCAAATCTTCACATCCTGTAAAGAATGGCCGCATCTTGAATCCCTATTTTACAAGCCTTGCAGATAGCGATACAAAATCGGAAAAATAAAAACACTTAAAAACAGTCCCAAAACTGAAAAGGTGATTAATTTGCCCCGTCACAACTTCGAGAAATAAGACAGTAGAAAGTGACTAACTTGGGTTTACTTTCGGCAGCCCTGTAACTCTTGCTTCCCTTATTTTGTCCTATAGTCCTCACATTCCATGAGCGATGTTTCTGACAAAGGGGGAAGAATTGCTGTTTGGGGGGCGGTCGGAATCTATTCACCTAACACTTATCGTTGGCTAGTTGTTTACCCTGAAGTAGTATTTTTTTTTAGCTCCTTACATCAAGTGGCTTCATGTCAATAAAATTTGGTAGCCATTTTTGGAGCTAACCGCTTCAATATACCCGACTAATTGATACTGTAATAATTTAATTCAACTTTCAAAATCTGAATAAAAATCATAATTTGTGATTATCCATAAAAATGCACAGATGAAATATGGCAGTTCCAAATAAATTAACAGGAAAACTCTTTGATATATACTTACGTATCAGGCAAAAATAGGTATCTACACCAAAAATTGTGGAAAATTATCGAGTAGAATTTTAATTAAAAATAAAAATCAGTTTTACTGTATTTTTCCGACTGCCATTGATAAGGGGGCAAATACACATAAAACGGGAGATAAGTCAGTCTGTCATTTTGCCAAGTCATAATCAATGGTGGATTTGCTAAAATACGATAAAACTGATTTAGATTTTTAATTAAAATTCTACTCGATAATTTTCCCTAATTTTTGGTGTATATACCTATTTTTGCCTGATACATAAGTATATCAAAGAGTTTTGCTGTTAATTTATTTGAACCGACATATTTTCACTTGTGCATTTTTATGGACAAGCACCTAATAATTTGGTAAAACAATGAAATAAAAATTGCATTAATAAAAAATTTAACTCGAAAGTAATTATGCAATTTAAAAAGAAAAAGCGGGGAAAAAAAAATCAAAGAAAAAAGACTCCCGGGCAACGCCGTGTAAGGTAGAGCTAGGAAATAGATTTTATTTAAACAAAAAGAAAATGTTTAAAAAAATTTTTTTTTTTTTTTTTTTAAATGGTGCTTCTTTAGTTTCGCTCCGACATGTTTAGCATCTCTTAAAAAAAAAAAAAAAAAAATAGTTAAAGAAATGTATAAACTTTGTTATTGACTTACGTGGTAGCTGAAAAGAAAACTGTACACCAAAAATTACGCAAATTCATCCAGTATTTATTAAATATAAAAATAAAAAACGATTTTATCGGTCGGTCGCCATATTTTATCTATCGGTTGTCAGCTATCTTCCTTGCCGAAATGATTAAAAAAAAAATGGCATACAATAAATAAAATCGTGTTTTTGTTTATTCGATAAATACTCGATGAATTTGCGTACTTTTTGGTGTACAGTCTTCTTTTCAACTACCACGTAAGTACATAACAAAGTTTATACATTTTTTTAGCTATTTTTTTTTTTTTTTAAGAGGCCTAACAAAAGCAACAAAAAAATAAGAATGAAGCTTTCATTCTTATTTTTTAAGCGAAACCGACATGTTCGCGCTTGTTTTCTCGTCAATATGATCCGGGCCGTAGGAGGAGAAATCCTGGTTAATTCTTATTTTAGTCACGTAAATTATTTAGAGTGAAATTAGTTTCGGCATATTTGGGGAATCACACTATGGACAGTTTACCCCCCCCCCTATACGTAACACGATGAAACTTTAATATAGGTTTATATTATCATCATAACTTTTTTACCATTCAAAACAAGAAACATAAAATAAACTGCTGATAATTTTTTTTTAATTTTTCAGCGTACGAAAATAATGAAAATGAGAAACTAAAAACGTGTGTACTTTTATTTACGCCTTAAAACAACGTTCCTATGTAGTGACCAATTTTTATGCGCCAACACCCGTGTGTTTAATAAATCTAGCAAAAAATCAAGCAATGGTCAGATTTTCACGAAATTTTTTATACTTATGCATTATTGGACTAATTTATCTTTAATATGCTGTTTTCGTAAAATATATTAAGGGAAATATTTTTTTCTACGTAATCCCCCCCCCCTTATTTCATTTTATGAAATCTGAACAAAATATATTTTGATCGATCGAAATTTTAATGTTATATAAAGCGAAAGAGTCTTAAAAACACACATCGGATTTACCTTTTTCTTTTTTATTGGTAAACACTTCTGGGTAAAGTATCCGTGAATTCATAAATAAAAAGTGTAAACAATAGCCCCCCCCCCCCGTAGAAAAAATCGAATATTGTTATTATATATATATATATATAGATATATATATATATCAATAATCCAGGTAGGGTAAAAATCCACAGGGTAGAAATCCAAAGGGAATCAAACCGGGTTTATAAAAGAGTGCTCAATAAAAAATATAGAGCTGTATTGTGAATGCTTTTATTCAAACATGTACAAGGTCTGCTACACTGGCATGTCGATGTTATCGATCTACAGCTCTGAGAGCTGTAGATCGATAACATCGACATGCCAGTGTAGCAGACCTTGTACATGTTTGAATAAAAGCATTCACTATATATATATATATATATATATATATATATATATATATGTGTGTGTGTGTAAGTGTGTGTATGTTTCGGATTTTTTTTTTTTAGATGAGGATTGATAATTTGTATTATTCGAACTACTGTTCTCATCTTGGTTGTTATTCTCACAACGTTTCGACCGATGTAACCTTTGCTGAATGAACTCGGTTCCATACGAAAATTCCGTACAGATGTCAGAGTTCGACATAGAGATTCCAGTGTTCAACATGAAACATCTGAAGAAGGTCGGAGGTTACATCGGCCGAAACGTTGTGAGAATAATATCCAAGATGAGAACACTAGTTTAGAATAATCATCATACAATTTTCTTTTCTTTTTTGTATAATAATAAAAAAGAAAATGAAATATGCCCACCAGCGATTAAAATATTAAATTAAAATTCGATTTTCCAGATTTTTAAAATGAAACTAAAATATTTTCAGACCATTTAAAATAACTAACAACTTTGATAAAATTGAATTATCTGAATTGCTTTTATTCCGAATTGAATTCCATGTTTACTTTATATTTTATTTTCATTAAAAAAATAACACCAGAAAATATTTTGGGGTACTGTTTCGTAATCGTCGACCATAGATTTTACTGGCAGTTTTAGAATCCATTCTTAACATAGGGAGGGGGGGGGGCTTCGGTAACATTCGGAACGGCATATTTGCTTCGTCTTTCTCGATTTCGTTGTACATACGTCATGCCAGTAAAATCTATGGTTGACGTCTCCGAAACAGAACCATTAGATTTAAAAAAAAAACGATCTTATCTCACGGTCGACATTTTTTCTTATATTTTGACTTTTTCCGAAAGTTATCTCCCTTGCCTATTCAGTAAGTTGAAATGTCTACCGATACGTAAGATCGTTTTTTTCTTTTTATAACTGAATGAATTTGCGTAATTTTTTCTGTACAATCTTATTTTCAGCTAACACGTAAGTACATAACAAGGTTTATACATTTTTTAAAAATATTTTTATGTCATTGTGAAACTACAGAAACACTATGCAACTTTTTAGTTTGAATTATAATTGTTTGGTACAAGAGAAACAGTCTACTTGATGGCGACTTCCTGTTATGAATTCGGAATAGCGGCCACTAGGTCAGATAATTTAATATCGCCATCAATTTTTATCCTAAATATAATTTTTTTTTAAGTGAGATATTCCGACAATAATAGTATCAATTACTTCAACCGAAGATCCCTAGACACATAAATCAGTAAGTGTTTTTCGTTTTAAGGAACCCGGGTTTCATGGTCGCCTTTCAGCTGTTGTCGCAACTTGTTAACGAGATTTACTGAACCGAAATGGGCAGCCATTGGGGCAGATCTATACAAGCACTACAATGCTTTGTTTATTTTGAATTGGAAGGTTAAAATCACGAATTAACGAATGAATAAAAAAAAAAAAGAAGAGTAATATTGAAGAGTTCAGCTTTAAGATGACCGTCATTGTGTTAGTTCTAGTTTTATAACAATTTGCTTCAATTAACAATTTAATTGTTGGCGATTTAGTCGTTTCGCAACCAAAATTGTCGGACAATGAACTGTCTGCTAATTTGATTTTTTTCCAACCTCACAAATGTGTAAGTAAACCCAAATAATTGTTTTGGACACATTTCCCAACTGTATTTCGTTTAAAATAATTTAATGTAAATTTGAAATTAGTCAAAAATAATTTATTTGGGTTTACTTACTCATTTGTGAATTCGGAAATTAGCAGGCTGTTCATTGTCCGCCATTTTGTCTGCGAAACGACTAAATCGTCTAATTGTTATAAAAACTCGAACTAGTTTGGTTAAGATGATATTGTTCAATGACAGCCATCTTAAAACCGAAAACTTCAATTTAACCAATTTCAGTATTTATACAGATAAATCTGTTTTCTTTTCGTTTTAGGAACCAGGGTTTCATTTTGTGTGGTCGCCTTTCGGCTGCTGTCGCAACTCGTTACCGAAATTTACTTAGTCGAAATGGGCAGTAGCCATTAGGGCAGATCTATACACGCACAATGATTTTTTTTTTGTTTTGAATGGATGAATGGAGTTTGGTAAATTTGTAGATAAATCCCCCCCCCCCCAAAAAAAAGAAATGAGGTTTTTTTTATGCACTGGCTTTGTTGGTTATCTTGAACTTTCCAGCTTTAAGATGGCTGCCATTGAAACAACATTATCTTAAACAGATTAGAGTACTTATGCAGTTTATAGACCGGGCTGAAATAATAACGTTATTATTTAAAAACTAATTATTAACATGGGGAGGGAGGGGGTTTTGTTAACTATTCTGCACCCTTTCACCTAACAATTTAATAAACAGAAGATACCGTAAAAATCGAATTTAACTTGAAAATCCTATCTAACAAAAAAAAAAATAGCCCGGCCCGTAAACTGCATAAGCACCCAAATTAGTTCTGGTTTTGTAATTAGGTTATATTATTACGGCAGTCATCTTAAAGCTGAAAAGTTCAAGATATCTGCTTTGTTTTCAAGATCGTATTAACAAACGAAAGAAGAAATAAAAAGGGTTATATTGAAGATTTCAGCTTTAAGATGGCTGCCATTGAAACAACATTATTGTAACCAAATTAGTTTTAGTTTTTAAAAACAATTTGGCTCATTGTTCAATTAATAATCTAATTGTTATATAAAACAAAAACTACGGCCATCTTAAAGCTGAAAAGTTCAACATGGTCATGGAAAGTGGTTTTGTTTACTTACTTGTAGTTTGTGAGGATCGTTTTGTTTACAACGATGATGAGAAATGAAGAAAGTCCGTAGAAAACGGCCGAGGATATCCGATACGACACGGGAACTTTGTCCCCCGCGAAGTTGTGCATTTTAAGGCCGGTCCTTCGTGGGATTCGAAAACCTCGACGATCAATGGTGAGAACAGGAAGAAGTCGAAGGAAATAAACGAGAACAATAATAAATAGCAAATGAGAGAAAGAGGACGAGATCCGTCCGACAGTGGGCAGCGACTTTGTGGGAGAAGAGAAGTGTCAGACAGAATGACGAACGACGGGGACAACGAATCGAGAGAAGTAACGACAAATAAATAAAACGCGAGGACACAATGCGTCCGTGCGTGTGTGTGACACTTTGCGCTGCTGACGGATATTCGACGGAGTTATCTCCCTTGGACACGTGCAACACCGGAAGTGAACAGAGTGATCTCCCTTGGACATGTGTTAGCTATTAAAATCCCCCCCCCCTCATCACACAAAAAAACCTCTCAAATTTTTGTCCTTTACATTGCCCTCTTCATGATAATCACAATAAATAAATAAATAAATAAATAAATAAATAAAAGAAAAAAGGGTGCTTATATCGAATATGAACCAGTTTCCGTGAACTTCGCGTCGGCAGCGTTCGGACATGTTACGTAAACACCCGAGAGATGCCTAGCGATTAGCCAATCAGCTGTCAGCCACCAGACGACAATTTTCTAACCAGTATTGAAATTGATCAAAGCCACGGTATGTTTATTTCCTGTTAAATTTACGCAGAGTAGAAAGTGGACCTTGGGTTTACTTTTGGCAGCCTCGTAACTCTCGCTTCCCTTATTTTGTCCTTTAGTCGAGATAGATTCCGACCCAGAAAACAGCAATTCTTCCCCCTTTCTCACAAACATCGCTCATGGAATGTGAGGATTAAAGGACAAAAATTTTATTTTGATAAATATATTTATTTTGTACATATTATACACAAATTAATTGGAATAAAATGGGGAGTGAAAAAAAAACCCGGCTACTAAGACCTTTTCTAAATAATAGACCGTTCGCTGTTACAGATACTATTCCGTATATTTAAATCAATGGTTATCTCCCCTTCTTAAAAAGAGAGTTCATTTTTTACATATAGGGGTTGAACTCAAGAAGTACCGGAACACCTTCAGCTGAAATCCTCCCCTCCCCTCACAAAAAAATAATAAAAATGGAATTTTACTTTTTATAGGCGATTACGTGTGAACACCCTGAAAAACCTAGCGGAAAGAAAAAAATTTTTTATTATTATTTTCGAATGGGGAATCTCCCTTGGACATATGTTAACTATTAGACCCCCCCCACCCCCACACTACCTCACAAGCTGCTGACCTTATTAATTTTTAAATAAGGCGCATGTCTTTTTCTCTTTACTTGACTATCCAATGAAGGCTAAGTTAGACACAAGGTTGGTTTTTAATGGGGAGCAGTAGCACTCAGAGGTCTACTGATGCCCTGGGCCAACTCATTTATTGTATGTCACCAAAATTCAATTATAAGTCCTAGCACTGAAAATGATGCCTTCTCCCCCACCCCCTTATTTGCCTCAGTAGAGAAGGATTTTTTTTCCTCTGACCGCGGACAGATATTAAATTTTGAATTATTTATTTACAAAAAAAAATTATTTTCATTTACAAATTAGGCACAAGGCTATCAAAGTGTGTGGTAGGGGTGGATGATTTGGTGGTCATCGTCTGTCTATCCTACCCTTTACTTGATGCATTTTGACTATTCGCCAAAAAATTGTTTTTTTTTATTAAATTTTCATCAATTGTCTATCATTTCACTTCAGCAGTCACCACAATACCACATTTACTCTATGTGTTATTCTAATTTTATTTACAGTAGATATTAACAATTTCAGTGGAAAATGATGGTAAGACAAGAAAAACATATAAAAACAAAAATTAAAAAAAGAAATCAAATAAAATTAGTGGCAGTCAGTAAGACCTTCCTAACCCTTTCATTTGCACTAAGAATTTCTAATAAAGTAATGGGTTAATATTCCGTGATCGTTAATTAATAAATACTGAAAATATCAGGAAAATTGGTTGATTTCTTGAATTTTGCTGATATACTAAGTGAAGGGAGGAGTCAAAATGGCCATAGTCTGACTGTTCATTTAGAGCATGACGTCATTTTCTAGTGAACTGGCCTGGTTATTATGACGCCGCTAATACTGTCCACTGTTTTCAACTGAAAACAAGTGTTGGATAATGGCCCTGTGAGGCCGGACGCATGTTGAAGTGGACGTATGTGTGGGCGATCATTTGGTTTGGCTTGCGCGATTTAGTGCGGGTGAACCCGTACAACCGTGTGCAAAATAGGGCTGTTCTCAGAGTTGGAGCTCACAAACGTTGACAGGGTCACCACGTTGACGAGACCTCAGGTCAAGGGTCAAGATGCACCTGCAGATAGGGGTTCTGTGACGACAGGCCTTTGTGTGGGAAACTGCATTTTGCCAGTCTGGGTTTTGGAAGCAAGCCGAACAGATTATTTCTCTATGTAGTCCGAAATAAAAAATGGAAATTTATTTCCCTAAGAGAATACAGGCATGAGATTCCTTCTTCCCCCTCTCCTCGAATGGCTAAGGACTTAAGCTAGGAATTAACTACGATAAAGTAGTAAATTGATCTCTCCCTCAACGTTAGTGAATCATCTCCAAGGTTGACAGAAAACTGATGAATAAAACTAATCAAAATTTAAAAGATTGTTCACCTCCTGAATCGTGGTATGAAGGTTTTTGTTGCAGACACAGCGAACGGCGATGTTTACAGCAGTACAGAAACGAAGAGGGAACTCAACCACTAGACGACATCGAGATGATACCCCTCCACGCGACGAGGAAGAGAAGGTACGAGGATTTAAAGGTATGCAACACAAGCAGGTCAATATTTATTCACCTCAAACAACCACTGAGACTTAAAATTAGGGGTCAGTGACAACAAGCCTCCCCAGATTTCCAGTATTCTTCACCTCTTTTCGATAACGATGCAGTATCGCAACAGCCTCTTACCATTGATTTCTCGCTGGTAAGGACAATTGGTCTTCTCTGGGATTTGGGTGGCAATAAGCTTCCTCAAGGTCCCAGCATTCTCTGCACTTTTCTGGTTTGTGCTGTCCCTCCTCGGTCTTCTCATCCTCCTCGACCCTCTACAAATATTTTGTCTGGTGTCAGCCTAGGCCGGCACCAGTAAAAAAAAGAAGATAAACAATAATAAATGAATAAATAAGTAAATAAATAAAAAAAAAAATTTTTTTTAAATTAATTTTTAAAAAAAATGTTTTTTTAATTTTTAATTTTTTTCCTTTCAATTCCTTAATTTTTTCCTTTTCTCTTTCCTTATTTGAAAAAAAAAAAAAATTTTAATTCTTTTTTGTGGGGGTGGGGGGAGAGAGGGAAGGAGCTTATAGTGTTTCTTGTAATTTCTGTTTCTTTGGTTCATTTTTGTGTAGTGATATTATTATTATTATTATTATTATTATTACTTTTTTAAGCCCTCCGTTCAGTCTAGAGAGACTATGAATACCCCTATAAGGGGCTGGCTGCGCGTGTAAATTATGAAGCAAGGATTGCGCAATCCCTAACAACACCTCTCCTGAGTCGGCACTGCTTGATTCCAATGGCAAGCAGTTCAAGACGACTGGAAACAATGCCGAGATAAACAGAGAGCACATACAGCACCTGGTAGTCCCAAATGGTCACCCATTTAATACTGGCTCGACGTCGCTTAACTTCGGTGATCTAACGGGAACCGGTGTGTCAACGTGATTGTACCGTATTATTACTATTACTATTATTATTATTATTACTATCATCATCATCATCATCATCATCATCATCATCATCATCATCATCATCGTCGTCGTTGTTGTTGTTGTTGTTGTCGTCGTCGTCGTCGTCGTCGTCGTCATCATCATTACATGGAAAACTAAGGGAAAGATTTCGGCCTTTTGGCTAAGATCAAAGTGTAGTATCTGTTCCGATGGATACTGCACGCCTGTCCTGTGCAGTTCTAGGAGGTCCACCCTCCCAGGCTTTGCCTTCCCTCTTTGGGGAGGAGTAAGTTTATTGCTTACTGTCTGAGGCGCCCCTACCGGGGAATGCCGACGGGGCTGCCCAGGCAATTTTTAAATGGCCAGAGTGCTCACTTCTCGGGCGCTGGCTTTTAAAACCCCACTTTCTCGACCCGATCTTGGGTCACATCTTACTTGTGGGAGTAAGATAAAACTGGCCTTGTGCCTAACTCCTAGCGAGGAGTAAATAAAAAATTATTTACTAACTATCAAACAATTTTTACGATCAACAACATTGTTATTTTATGTTAATGGTGTTAATAAGAATTCATTGTCCATCTGAATAGTTCGTTTCTTTCATTCCTTTGTTTGTTTCCAAAAGTTTAATCTTTGCTAGTTTAGGTTCCCACGTGGTCGATTGATCATCCCAATATTTTATATTCACTTGGTAACGCAAATAGGTCACAAATTACTGAGTAAACCAAAATATAAATTCTTCATTGCACCCCCCTTTAAAATAATTTCTGACCCAAATAGAAATATTTATCGCAATAACATAGGGATGCGCTTCCATTATAAATGAACCAGACTATGTGATACCCTCAAATAAATATGGTCCCCGAATGTTGGTTGGCATGCCGCCATATTGGCATCCTCTTCCAACATCCCCT
>OY744548.1:68177921-68197921 GCA_963556195.1 Sepiola atlantica
TCGATTTTGATTTGATCGATCTCTCATTGTTCAACCTGGTTCTGCACCTGTCGTTTTTTTTTGAAAGGTCGTGCTCTGTGCCTTTGTCTTCCTGATGACTTCTCAACCAAGGGGAAATAACCTATATATTTTCTATACATTGGAATAAAGCAGTGTTGGTCAATCCTGCCGATAGATCACAAAATAAAAAACAAAAACGATAAAAATAAGGCTATAGCAAGGATGATGTAATGTTACCTGTGACATCTGGGCTCGTGCACCAACCACTAGCCTCTCCTTCTTAGACAAGGTCCAAAAAAGAATTACAACGTGAAAGACAAACATTCAGAATATATATATATATATATATATATATATATATATATATATATATATATATATATATATATATGTATATATATATATATATATGTATATATATATATACATATATATATATATATATATATATATATAAATGTATATATATATATATATATAAATGTATATATATAAATATATATATATATATATAAATATATATAATAATATTTTTTAAATAAATATTAAATATTTAAATACCTAGAGACATCGATGTTTCATGTTAACGCAATCTTCAGTCTAGGAACTAATTTTCAACGGTCGGTGGGCGCGAACCCCGAACACAAATCGCCACTGATTCGTAGTCGGTGATCTTAACCAAAGGGCCATCGCAAATTAATTAGTAAATGCAGAATAACTTTAACTGTAAATATCGACATGTGGCCGTTATTTACCAGGCAGCTCAGAGTGACCTTCGAACCGGTGTTCGGATCTCGCATATAGCTATTAGTACTGCTTGTTATTAAAACTACTCGAAAAGTGCCCAGCTCTTGTGGGAAGGGGGGCTGATAAACAATAATATTTTTTAAATAAATATTAAATATTTAAATACCTAGAGACATCGATGTTTCATGCTAACGCAATCTTCAGTCTAGGAACTAATTTTCAACGGTCGGTGGGCGCGAACCCCGAACACAAATCGCCACTGATTCGTAGTCGGTGATCTTAACCAAAGGGCCATCGCAAATTAATTAGTAAATGCAGAATAACTTTAACTGTAAATATCGACACGTGGCCGTTATTTACCAGGCAGCTCAGAGTGACCTTCGAACCGGTGTTCGGATCTCGCATATAGCTATTAGTACTGCTTGTTATTAAAGCTACTCGAAAAGTGCCCAGCTCTTGTGGGAAATATATATATATATATATATATATATATATATATATATATATATATATATATATATAATAATGGTAATAATCCAGGTGAAAAATATCCACAGGGTGGTAATCCAGAGAATTTTAACCGGGTTTATAAAAAGTGCTCAATATCAAAATAGAGCTTTATATATGATAATTTTATTTACACAGACATGTACAAAATCTGCGACACTGGCATGTCGATGTTATCGATCAACAGTTACTATAAACTGAGATCTTATCAGGCAGAGTTAGAATCCGATCTTAACCTCAGATCATATTTGGAGAGAATTCTCTCCAAATATGATCTGAGGTTAAGATTGGATTCTAACTCTGATCGATAACATCGACATGCCAGTGTCGCAGATTTTGTACCTTTCTGTGTAAATAAAATTATCATATATATAATAATAATAATAATAATAATAATAATAATAATAATAATAATAATAAGAGAATTAACGATAAGTGAAATATCGTTAAAGTGATCTATCGTGATAAAGTAAAGCTCAATACGTTGAGTAGAGCAATCAATTTAAAGAAGGAAAGATGAAGATAAAAAAATTGCATAAAATTACATAACATTGATACAAATTTTATTACATCGAAAGTTCAGGTGCAAGGAGTTACACTAATCCTTAAACCATGGTTTTTCAAAGATAAAACTCTTCTCGTCAGAGGATAAAATTCGGTAATGTGATATTTATAATAAATAAATATTACCTGTTCCATTTTACTTTGAAAATTGAAGAAGAAATAACAGGAAAGGTTGGGGATAAAGAAATAAATAGCCGAGAGGGAGAATGGTAGCAGTATTGAGTAGCCATTGTCGAAGACAAAAGGGGACGCTATGGTGCAGATAGCAAAATAGCAAAAGTTTGTAGATCGGGCAGTGAGAGGTGTTTGAAGGCAGATATGAACCTTGCCGCATAGCGTCTTTTAACAGACAATCTTCGCCTCGGATCCGCCGAATTGGATACTTACAATATTACTCCACGGATTTTTACTTGTAATTCTACGGAACTATATACAAAACGGAGACATGAATCCCTACGAACCAAATGAGATATTTTTGAACCTTCTGCCTTTTATTTGAAACCCTGTAAAACTTTTTTTAAAACTTTTCTCCAAATCTACAAACTTTTGCTATTTTGCTTTCTGCACCATAGCGTCCCCTTTTGTCTTCGACAATGGCTACTCAATACTGCTACCATTCTGCCTCTCGGCCATTTATTTATGCCTGAAGATTCCCCCCGGGGATGAAACTTGGGAGCCTCTGTGTAGCTTAATTGCCATAAATATATTTCATAACTTACTACCTAGCTCTACTTACGTATCGAGCACTATTGAAGTAAATACTGAAAATTGATACATAAAAAATTATATTTCCTTATAAAATTTTATGTGGATACATGACATAGTAATATATATATATATATATATATATATATATATATATATATATATATATATATATATATATATAGTGTGTCAAGTTATATTGAAAACAAATCAATAAAGTACTCGATCGCAGAAGAGTGAGAACTAATACAAATAATTTATTTGAAAACTATATGTTACATATTTCAGAATCGTACCGCGGTTTCATCGAGATGGACTGAATTTTTTAAAAGTCTATACCCAATGAGAATTGTCAGCGTACTAAAATGAGGTCAAAAAACATAATGAGACAAACGTCATGTCTCATTGTGTTTTTTGACCTCATTTCAGTATGCTGACGATTCCCTTTAAAAAAATGTAAAAAATCAACCCATCTGAATGAAACTGCGGCACAATTCTAAAATATGTAACATATAGTTTTCAAATAAATTATATATATATATATATATATATATATATGTAATTTATCTGTAATTTGATTGGTCCCCCATCCTTTCTTCTTCTCTTCACCCCCCCCCCCTCTCTCTCTCTCTCTCTCACAGACGTGATGTTGTTAGTCTCAGTCTTTTCTATAAATACTATTATGGCATGTGTTCTTCAGAATTATGTGATTTATTCCCAGCTTCTTTTGTTCCAGCTCGTTTGACTCGTTGGTCTAGTGGTCTCCATCAATTCGCTGTTTTGATACCTCATTGTAATACAGCTTCCTATTCCAGTATCTTCTTTCCAAGAAACGCAAGCTTGTGGAACTCTCTTCTTGCTGACTGTTTTCCTCCTACTTATAGCCTTGGTCTTTTCAAGCACATATCGTCAACGTCTTCCTGGAACAATGCGAAAAACGTTCTCTGCGCGTTTCTCCGCCGTCTTTTAAAAAATTATCTTCTTTCTCCAGCTTTTTTGTTCATTTGCTTTTGACATGGCGATATTTTTATTATATATTCTAGGAGAGTAGAAAGTGACTAACTTGGGTTTACTTTCGGCAGCCTCGTAACTCTCGCTTCCCTTATTTTGTCCTTTAATCCTCACATTCCATGAGCGATGTTTCTGACAAAGGGGGAAGAATTGCTGTTTTCTGGATCAGAATCTATCCATATAGCACTTATCGTAGGCTGGTTTTTGACCTTGAGATAGTATTTTTTATTTTATTTTTGTAATTTCATTTTTAGCTCCTTACATCAAGTGGCTTCATGCCTTGTCTGGAGCGACTTCCATAAAAAAAAATAATGGTCTTTTTATTATATATATATATATATATATATATATATACAGGGTGGGCAAAAATAAAGGTCCTATTTTTAAAAATTCATAACTTTTTTATTTATTGATTTAAAAAATTTTTTTTTTTAGAATAAGTAAAGGACCCCTTCCGAAGCAAGCATGAGCCGTATTAGCCCTAAGGAACGTACCCTCATTTAGAAAACATTATTTTTGCTTAAAAAATTCAAAACAGTGTAAAAAACAATACTTTAGTTTTTGTAAGTTTTAAGAAGTGTTTTTCGGCTAAAATTTGTTTTGTTTATTTCAAAAAATCTCGGAAGGGTCAGTCTACACACACATAAAGTTTGGTGAGTTTAACTTTTATTTTGTGGAAGTTATTCAAATTCAAGTTATTCAAATTTAAAGATAGGACACTTATTTTGTCCCACCCTATATATATATATATATATATATATATATATATATATATATATATATAGTAGAGAATGGTAGTTTGCTTGAAGCATTGCTGGGTATAGTAGTAGTAAGTTTTTGAAAGGCTGTGGGCAATGCAATTCCGGGTAAGATGCAAGATGAAAGGAAAGGAACAAAAACAATAAAAATAAATCGAATACGATATAAGACTTACTATTTATTTTTCCTTTTTTTTCCTTTTTTTTTTTTTTTTTTTCTTACATAACAGCAAGAGTGTTTTAGCTGTCCGGGTGATTAAAAATCACTATTTGATATTTCGGGAAAAGACATCCCTTTTTCAAAAATAATTAGACCAGAAGAAGAATAATATTTTATTCTTCTCCGACTGTGTAGAGAATAATACAAAACAAAATGGCTGCCAGATATAGACCGCAGCAAAAAAAAAAAAAAAACACAGTTTCACAGTGAATATAAATTAAGTTAAGTTTTATTTTAATATTATGTTAAATATATGATTGGTGTTTAGAATATTAGTGTAATGTTGGTTAGGTGTATGGTGTTCGATAAACTGTTATTTTTGATAATATATATATATCATTTTTTTATTTTATTTATTTATTTTTTTTTTTTATATTTGAATATTTACTTTGTTTTATCTTCGTATTTTTAATTTGTTTATCTTTCTATCGTAATTTAAGAATTTTAATATAAATTAAAGTAATTAGTCTCATATTTTAAATATTCTAGATCTATCTACTTATCGATTTCGATTATCATCTATTAAAGAAGTGTTATTAATTACTAATTGTGAGTTTCGTCAAATTAGATTAACGAATTAACTTATTAACTTGATATATTTATTATAAGATAAAGGGGAGTAACTCTGGATTTTTTAAAATATTTTTTTTTATAATTAATTTTTTTTTTTTAATTTTTTTTTTAATTTTATAAAATCTTTTTTTTTTGGTGGAGATCTGTATAACAATATTAGTATATATATACAGCATATATACACAAATGCATATATACATATATATATACATATCTATGTATTATTGTTTGTTTAATTGTTTATCTATATATATTCATCAATTTCTTTACATATTTGTTTGTTTTTGTTTTTTTTTGTTTTTTTTTTAATTTTTTATAATCTTTTTTTTTTGGTGGAGATCTGTATAACAATATTAGTATATATATACAACATATATACACAAATGCATATATACATATATATATACATATCTATGTATTATTGTTTGTTTAATTGTTTATCTATATATATTCATCAATTTCTTTACATATTTGTTTGTTTGTATTTTTTTTTTTTTGTTTTTTTTTTTTTGTTTTGTTTTTTTATTTATTTATTTTTTATTATTATTATTTACTTGTTTAATTTATTTTATGAATTATTTATTTAATATTTGCATGTTATTTGTATACATTCTATATGTGTTTGGATTTATTAATTAATAATGCTAGGTTATGGAGTGACTTATTTTGGTGGGTTAGACGAGTATGCTGAATATGGTTTTTGGTTTGTGGTTGAAAGTGTGTAAGGATGGAAGTTCATATGGGGAGGGGCCTGTTTGATTGTTTGGGTGTATGGTGAGTTTATTATGGGAGGTGAGTAATGAGTGAAATGGTGGAAACGGACTCTGTTAAGTGTTAGATATGGGGGTTGGTTGGTGGATGGGGGGTAGATATTATAGAATGAAAGGTGAGTAGAGCTCGTGACGTTGATTGAGTGAGGGGTTTAATCTGGAGATGAGGATTGATTCTGTGATTCTAAGGTCACCGATGTTTCTGACCGACGCTAAGATGGAGACGTGAATATCGCGCTGAGTGTTTGAGCAAATCTCTATGTGTTTGTGGAAAGAGGATATACGGGTATTCAGGTGCTCCTTTATGCGCAAGTGTAGCGGTCTTGTAGTGTTGCCGATGTAAAATTTTTTGCATTTATTACACTGTAGTTTGTAAACACAGTTAGTGCGAAGGCACAGACCTGTGTTGGAGATAGGGCAATTGGCCAGGGAGCAGGGTTCGGGTGTGTGGTTAGTGTGTTTATTAGATAGATGTTGGCGTAAGGAGGTGCCAGTATGTGTTAGTTGTATGTTAAGGTTTTCCTTATGTATTGCCTTGCGGATGGAGGTGGTGATCTTATCGCTGAAGAAAGGGAGTTTTAAGAAGCATGTGTTAGCGAGGGTGCGGTGTCTACGTGTTTTGGGCTTATTTAGGTGGGCTATGGTTGGGGCGGGGTAGCCATTATTTTGGAGGGTTTGGTGGAAGTTTTTAGTGTGTGATGTTTTGTCAGCAGCAGAAGAGCATTTATTTTGTATTCGGGTAATTTCATTATGGGCATAACTTAATTTGGCTTTTGTGGGCAGGGCAGACTTATAGTGTATGAAAAGGTTTTTGCAGGCAGGTTTCCTATAGAAGTTAGTGTGTATAGAGCCATCTTCGGTGATGTTAAGGTTGAAATCAAGGAGAGAGAGTGAGCCGGACTCGTTTGGGTGTTCTATGGTGAATTGTATGTGGGGGTCGGTGTTGTTGAATGTGTTGAATATTTGTGTGGCTTCGTCTTGAGAGGATGTAAGGATTAGAATGTCATCTATATATCTGGAGAAGAATATATAGGAGAGGCAGGAGTTAAGTGCTCGTTGTTCTAACCGGTTCATGTAGGTGATGGCTAAGAGACCGGAAAGGCTAGAACCCATGGGGAGGCCGGAGATTTGTTTGAAAGTGTGCTGCTGAAAGGTAAAGTATGTGTTGTCGATGATGATGTATAAGAGATTGTGAATGTCAGTAGGTGTTAGTCCGAAGAGCTCTAGGTTGTCAGAGGAAGATATGTGGTCGGTGATGAGGTCTATGGCTGGGTGTGCGGGTATTGAGGTGTAGAGGGAGATTACGTCTAGGCTAAATATATAGTTGTTAGTTTGTAGTTGTTGGTGTTGGAGTGAGTGTAGTCTGCTAATTACTTGGTCCGAGCTGCTGACATGTGCGGGGAAGGTGGATAGTAGTGGTTTGAGTAGTTGAGAGAGAAGCCAAGAGATTTTATAGAGTGGTCCTTCAATACTAGAGACTATAGGTCTAATTTGTGTGTGTGTGTTGGTCTTGTGTGTTTTAATGAGGTGGTAGAAGGTGGGAAGTCTGCTATTTTTGGTGGTGAAGTTGATTTTGTATTTTTTGGGGAGGTTACGTGTGAGACAGATTTGGGACCAGGTGTTGTTAATGGAGTTTTGGACTAATGTGGCTGAAATGTTGGGGGCGGGGGTGTATAGGTTGTTGTTGTTAAGATGTTCGAGAGCGAGTATGTTGTATGAGTCTTGAGAGATGATACAGAATTCCTTACCTTTATCAGAGGGTAAGTAAACTAGGTTTTTATTTTTCAGGTTTTCTAGGGTAAGGCGTTGGGATCTGGTGATGTTAGGGGTGATGTGGGGTTGTTCTTGTTGGAGTATATCAAGGATCCTCTGTTTTAATCTAGAAAGTTTTTGATCAAGTAGGTGGTTACTAGGTGGTGGGTGTAGTGGGTGGTCAAGCTGGTAGACAGGGAAGGAATTATTAGTGTTGGTTGTATTATTAGGGATGTCTAGGGTGGGTTGATTAAATGCTGTGAGCCATTTAAGGTGATAGGCTGTTCTACAGAATTGAGTCTCGATCTTAAGTTTTGTGTGGTCGTTTAGCTTTTGGGTGGTGATGAATTTGGGGCCAAGGCTGAGAAGCTCAGTCTCGGCAGTAGTAAGGGAGCCGGTGAGGTCAGTGACCATGGGGGGGCTAGTGAGGTGGTTGTTGGAGTTGTAGGTTCTGGTGGTACTAGTGTTCTTGGTGATGTGAGGTTGAGAATATTTCTGGGAAAGCCAAGTGAATTTCCGTTTAAGTCGGTTTTTCTCGAGGTTGAAGCAATGGTGATAGGCATCATTGACAGCCGTAGATATGTTGTGTGTTGATTGTTCTGTGGGTGTGGATAGTGAGGAGTTGATCTCTGTGATGGTGTTGATGAGTTGATGAAGTTTACAATGGAGGTATTGGATAATTTTCTTGATACAATAGTTATGTATGAATTTTCTGGCTGGGTAAAGTATGGGTAGGTGGAGGCAGGCAGGTAGGTGGATGTTTTGTATAGTGTTGGGTGTTATGTTGTGCTTGAGGCATCTTTTGAGGAAGCGGATCTGGCAGCTGGCTCTGGCACGTTTCTCCGAGAGTCGGAATAATTCTCTGGCGTATGCAAACTGTGTCTGGCCTAGACGAAGTGTTAGTAGAGAATGGTAGTTTGCTTGAAGCATTGCTGGGTATAGTAGTAGTAAGTTTTTGAAAGGCTGTGGGCAATGCAATTCCGGGTAAGATGCAAGATGAAAGGAAAGGAACAAAAACAATAAAAATAAATCGAATACGATATAAGACTTACTATTTATTTTTCCTTTTTTTTCCTTTTTTTTTTTTTTTTTTTTTCTTACATAACAGCAAGAGTGTTTTAGCTGTCCGGGTGATTAAAAATCACTATTTGATATTTCGGGAAAAGACATCCCTTTTTCAAAAATAATTAGACCAGAAGAAGAATAATATTTTATTCTTCTCCGACTGTGTAGAGAATAATACAAAACAAAATGGCTGCCAGATATAGACCGCAGCAAAAAAAAAAAACACAGTTTCACAGTGAATATAAATTAAGTTAAGTTTTATTTTAATATTATGTTAAATATATGATTGGTGTTTAGAATATTAGTGTAATGTTGGTTAGGTGTATGGTGTTCGATAAACTGTTATTTTTGATAATATATATATATCATTTTTTTATTTTATTTATTTATTTTTTTTTTTTATATTTGAATATTTACTTTGTTTTATCTTCGTATTTTTAATTTGTTTATCTTTCTATCGTAATTTAAGAATTTTAATATAAATTAAAGTAATTAGTCTCATATTTTAAATATTCTAGATCTATCTACTTATCGATTTCGATTATCATCTATTAAAGAAGTGTTATTAATTACTAATTGTGAGTTTCGTCAAATTAGATTAACGAATTAACTTATTAACTTGATATATTTATTATAAGATAAAGGGGAGTAACTCTGGATTTTTTAAAATATTTTTTTTTATAATTAATTTTTTTTTTTTAATTTTTTTTTTAATTTTATAAAATCTTTTTTTTTTGGTGGAGATCTGTATAACAATATTAGTATATATATACAGCATATATACACAAATGCATATATACATATATATATACATATCTATGTATTATTGTTTGTTTAATTGTTTATCTATATATATTCATCAATTTCTTTACATATTTGTTTGTTTTTGTTTTTTTTTGTTTTTTTTAAATTTTTTATAATCTTTTTTTTTGGTGGAGATCTGTATAACAATATTAGTATATATATACAACATATATACACAAATGCATATATACATATATATATACATATCTATGTATTATTGTTTGTTTAATTGTTTATCTATATATATTCATCAATTTCTTTACATATTTGTTTGTTTGTATTTTTTTTTTTTTTTTTGTTTTTTTTTTTTGTTTTGTTTTTTATTTATTTATTTTTTATTATTATTATTTACTTGTTTAATTTATTTTATGAATTATTTATTTAATATTTGCATGTTATTTGTATACATTCTATATGTGTTTGGATTTATTAATTAATAATGCTAGGTTATGGAGTGACTTATTTTGGTGGGTTAGACGAGTATGCTGAATATGGTTTTTGGTTTGTGGTTGAAAGTGTGTAAGGATGGAAGTTCATATGGGGAGGGGCCTGTTTGATTGTTTGGGTGTATGGTGAGTTTATTATGGGAGGTGAGTAATGAGTGAAATGGTGGAAACGGACTCTGTTAAGTGTTAGATATGGGGGTTGGTTGGTGGATGGGGGGTAGATATTATAGAATGAAAGGTGAGTAGAGCTCGTGACGTTGATTGAGTGAGGGGTTTAATCTGGAGATGAGGATTGATTCTGTGATTCTAAGGTCACCGATGTTTCTGACCGACGCTAAGATGGAGACGTGAATATCGCGCTGAGTGTTTGAGCAAATCTCTATGTGTTTGTGGAAAGAGGATATACGGGTATTCAGGTGCTCCTTTATGCGCAAGTGTAGCGGTCTTGTAGTGTTGCCGATGTAAAATTTTTTGCATTTATTACACTGTAGTTTGTAAACACAGTTAGTGCGAAGGCACAGACCTGTGTTGGAGATAGGGCAATTGGCCAGGGAGCAGGGTTCGGGTGTGTGGTTAGTGTGTTTATTAGATAGATGTTGGCGTAAGGAGGTGCCAGTATGTGTTAGTTGTATGTTAAGGTTTTCCTTATGTATTGCCTTGCGGATGGAGGTGGTGATCTTATCGCTGAAGAAAGGGAGTTTTAAGAAGCATGTGTTAGCGAGGGTGCGGTGTCTACGTGTTTTGGGCTTATTTAGGTGGGCTATGGTTGGGGCGGGGTAGCCATTATTTTGGAGGGTTTGGTGGAAGTTTTTAGTGTGTGATGTTTTGTCAGCAGCAGAAGAGCATTTATTTTGTATTCGGGTAATTTCATTATGGGCATAACTTAATTTGGCTTTTGTGGGCAGGGCAGACTTATAGTGTATGAAAAGGTTTTTGCAGGCAGGTTTCCTATAGAAGTTAGTGTGTATAGAGCCATCTTCGGTGATGTTAAGGTTGAAATCAAGGAGAGAGAGTGAGCCGGACTCGTTTGGGTGTTCTATGGTGAATTGTATGTGGGGGTCGGTGTTGTTGAATGTGTTGAATATATATATATATTTAAATATTTTCTTTGTCGTACAAAACTTTAAAATGGCATTGAAGAGACAATATTTATTATTCATAATGAATTTAAGAAATTAAAAAGATGAAAGGGCAGCTGACCGGTTTCGTACCTCGCTCAACAGAGCCAAATATCGAGGTAATGTATAAAAAATATAAAAAGATGCTATGAGAATTATAGCGAGGGAAAGGGGGGGAAAAAAAAAGAAAAAAAAAAAAGTTCAATCAAATAGAAACAACATTAAGCCCGAGGAGATTTTCTCTTTGTTTGCAAAGAGAAGGTCTCAAGGACTTAATATAAATTGTTTCTAGGATCTTGAGATGATAAGGGAAGTGCGACTTAATAAGAATGGAGAATAAGTCGACACTGAATTTAGAGGCACAGGTACGGTTATTTATGAGATGTTGACCTATCGACGAACCATAAGTATTCATTCATATATATATAATTCATTTCGTTTCAGGGGAGATAAATCTTTCTCTCGAGTTGTCTCCCTTTGATCGGTTGTTATGGCAGCCAGGAACGCCACGGATGCAACATCGTTTGGGGAAAATAAACTGACGAAAAAAAAAAATGCCGAATGGAAAAACTTTCCGATGCGTTGTAGACCTTTATATAAAAGCGGTGAGGATGTTAAAACTTTCCTTTTTTTCTTTTACTTTTTTAAAAATATTAAATCAACCACAGTAAACATGACATTTAGGTTCAAGTTTTAAAATCTCGGTTAAATCTATCCTTTGCCCCCAGACTTTCAGCGGAAAATTAAAAATAAGAATTGTCTTTTTTGGGTTTTTTTCGTACTCTTACACATCTTCACTCTGAAAAAAAAAATGTTGAAAGGTTTAAAAAAAAAAAAAAAAAAAAAAAGGGAAAAAAGGCTACTGATATCGAACATGTACCAGTTTCCGGGAACTTTGCGTCAGCAGCGTTCGGGCATGTTACGTAAACATCCGAGAGATGCCGAGGCGAATGTTGACAGACGATAACTTCGATACGTTGCTAAGTCGTATTTTTTTCAGTTTTATTTTCAAGAAAGATAGCAAATAAAAATTTTTTAAAAATGAACGAAAAAACATAGCGAAATCATTGTTAATATATAATTTTGGTACTGATATCGATCCTGAACCAGTTTTCGCGAGGTTCGACTCGGAAGCGTTCGGCTGTCCTACGCAAACGCCCGAGTGTTGACGAGCCGATTTGTACCAGACGACAATTTTGATAACGGTGCTGCGTCCTGTGATTGTAAGTTATATTTTCAAGAAATTTTCTAAAAGAAACAACAAAAAAAAAAAACAAGCAAAACATAGCGAAATTACTGTTAACAAATAATTTTTTTTGTTATTTTGATACGTTGCTGCATCCTATAGTTGCAAGAAATTTTTTAAACAACAAAACAAATAAAACAAGCAAAACAGAGCCGAATTACTGTTATCAAATAAATATTTTGGAGCTAGTGTACGAATAGAGTACCGTTATGATCGTCTGCAAACAGGAATTTGTCTCACAGCGGAAGTCACCGTTTTGGCATACCTTACGAAAAAAGTGCCCCCCCCCCCCAATAGAATAAATATATGTAAAAAATCAGAATTAATTTTTTTTATGAACTAAGTAATTTATTAAAAACAAACAAAATAAAATAAATAATCTTTTTTTTTTCAAGAAACAAGTGATAAATTTTGAGCAACGAAATGTGATTTTTTTTTTTTGAGAATAATAACAAATATTTTTAACCCTAACCCTAAACCCTAACAAAAAAAAAACAAGCAAAATATTATTATCATGGGATGCAGCACCGTACCAAATTGTCGTCTGGTACAAATCGGTTCGTCAACTCTCGGGCGTTTGCGTAGAACAGCCGAACGCTTCCGAGTCGAACCCCACGAAAACTGGTTCAGGATCGATATCAGTACCGGCTGAACGAAAAAACATAGCGAAATCATTGTTAATATATAATTTTTATTTTTTAACAAAACAATGCTAAACAAGTGTTAAATACATTTTTATTATTTTTTTTCATTTATTTTTGTATTCAGTCAACTGGTTAAAAAGTAGTTTTTGTGTATTTCTTAAAACTGTAAAAGAAATATTTTTGTGTGTGTGTGTTTTTTTTTGGGGGGGGGGGGGGGGCTTTTAGGCACTGTTTTTTTGTAATCAGCCGGGTTAGGATCCGTTTACGGTTAAACAGAGACTCGTCTATCTCAAGCGTATGCCCTGGGCCTTCGACCTGACGAGGATTTCGTAACAAATCGTGGCCACCGAGAGTTACTACAGGCCGGTTGGCTAGAAAATGACGTCACTGACTTCCGTGTCAAAACAAGGACCGTAGTAATAACAATAAGAAGGCATTTCGATTTCTCCATTCACTAAATAATCCATCAAAATTCAGGAAATCAACCAATTTTAATGAAATTTTCAGGATTTATTAATTAATGATCACGGAATATAATAAATCCATTACTTTATTATAAAGCTTGGTGCAAATGTATTATTTCTTGTAAACAAAAAACACCTTTACTAAAGTTATTCAAAATATCAAAACATGTTGACCATACGATATTGTAAATATTTAAAACAAAGCATTAGAAAACTTTAAAAATTGCATGTAAAAAAAAGAAAAGAAAAGAACCCGATTCGATTCATCTTGAAACTGATCTTTATCCAATATAAATTTAAAGAAAATAATAATTCACGATCAAATACTTCAAAAAACTGAATTATGAATTACCATTATTTAAACTTCTAACCCAATCAACCGTAAGTAATTCAGACTTTGAAATTTGTTTAAAAATTATACAAAAAAAAGTTCAATGTTAACTGTCTGTTTAATAATGGAATCACCAACTCCTATCTTGCTATTAAGAGATAGGTACGTGCAAAATCAAAGGCCGATCCCCAAAATGTAAAAACATTTTGACCCTCCCTTCACTTAAAAATTCACCAAAATTCAGGAAATCAACCAATTTTAATGAAATTTTCAATATTTATTAATAAACAAGCACAGGAAATATAGTGAAACATTTTTTTAAAATCTTAGTGAAAATATATTATTTTTAAAAAATAAAATACACCTTTACTAAACGTATATTTTTATATATATATAAAAAAAATCCATGATTTTTTTAAAATGAAAATAAGATCTGTATATGTTTTAAATATTTTTTTAAAAAAACTATTTCGTATATATTACGGAAAATGCCCCTACACTCTTGTTAATAAAATCAGTATAACTCGAAGAATTAACGATATTATCATTGAATAAAGCATTGTTTAATTAATATTTTGTGAAAATTTTGATTAAATATGATGTTATTATTTCATTTATTTAATCTACAAAAGTAGAGAAAAGATAAACTATGCTACACTTAAGACATCGAAAAAAAGTAATAAAAAAAAATGGAACACTACTTTTTTATCAAATAATGAATAAGTAATTCAGACTTGATTTTTTATATAATTAAAACAAAATTCAAACTTACTACACTATATTTAGTCGGTGTAAACATTATTACGTGTATCCATATTTGCAGTAATTATTTCTCTTTTGGAAATCCAAACATATGCAGTAGGCATTTTAACTTTGTGAATTATGAAATGAAATTTTAAAAAGCGCGAAATTATTTTAAAATTGGTTGATTTCCTGAATTTTGATTCCATTATTAAACAAACACTTAACATTGAAATTTTTTTTTGTATAATTTTTAAACAAATTTCAAAGTCTGAATTACTTACGGTTGATTGGGTTAGAAGTTTAAATAATGGTAATTCATAATTCAGTTTTTTGCAGTATTTGATCGTGAATTATTATTTTCTTTAAATTTATATTGAATAAAGATCAATTTCAAGATGAATCGAATCGTGTTCTTTTCTTTTTTACATGCAATTTTTAAAGTTGTCTAATGCTTTGTTTTAAATATTTACAATATCGTATGGTCAACATGTTTTGATATTTTGAATAACTTTAGTAAAGGTGTTTTTTGTTTACAAGAAATAATACATTTGCACCAAGCTTTATAATAAAGTAATGGATTTATTATATTCCGTGATCATTAATTAATAAATCCTGAAAATTTCATTAAAATTGGTTGATTTCCTGAATTTTGATGGATTATTTAGTAAATGGAGAAGTCGAAATGCCTTCTTATTGTTATTACTACGGTCCTTGTTTTGACACGGAAGTCAGTGACGTCAGAGGGGGGCAGGAAGTTAGTTGCTTGGCCTGTAGTAACTCTCGGTGGCCACGAACAAATGGTCTTCGCAGACCTCCATCGGTTCGGTGATGCAACGCCGCATTCCTTCCATGTCGTCTGACAGCTGATTGGCTAATCACGTCGGCATCTCTCGGGTGTTTACGTAACATGCCCGAACGCTGCCGATGCGAAGTTTCCGGAAACTGGTACATATTCGATATCAGTACCAAAGAAAAACGTGGAAAGGTTTTTAAAAAAATAAATAAATAAAATGTAAAAAAAATGTTACACTTCAGAACAGAGGTTCATTTTACTATGTAAATATAACGTAAAATGATCACCCACATCCTGACCAAAAACACAGAAGGAGTTGTAAAAGGAAGCGATGTTGTCCTTTCATCTATGCTTCAGTTACAAAGTGAACAGGTGCGAAAATCCGCAGATGTCCTGTTTGTCATAAAAGAGAAAGAGTTCATATATGAAGAATGTTGCGCTCTTGTATAAGCAGTAACCGATGTGAGGGAGATAACTCTATTTTTCTTAGCCGCCGCTATTCCGAATTCGCTTATACTTTGGCAAGGGAGATAACTTTGTTTTTCGCAGCATGAAAGAAAATAATTTTTATGCCACAAAGTTTATAAATTTTATAACAATTAATTAAAAACATGTTACGGTTTTGAAATGCGTTAAAAACTCTAACCCTAACCCCTAAACCCTAAACCCTAAACCCTAACCATAACCCTAAACCCTAAACTTTATAACAATTAATTAAAAACATGTTACGGGTTTTAAATGCGTTCAAAATAACTTTTAAGCACTTTTATTTACATGCCACAAATTGTATACACTTTATATAAACATAAAAAGAAAAGTTATTTTCTTTCATGCTGCGATAAACAAAGTTATCTCCCTTTCCAAAGTATAAGCGAATTCGGAATAGCGGCAGCTAAGAAAAATGGCGTTATCTCCCTCAGATTGGTTACTGCTTATACAGGGTGGGCCAAAATAAGCGTCCTATCTTTAAATTTGAATAACTTGAATTTGAATAACTTCCACAAAATAAAAGTTAAACTCACCAAACTTTATGTGTGTGTAGACTGACCCTTCCGAGATTTTTTGAAATAAACAAAACAAATTTTAGCCGAAAAACACTTCTTAAAACTTACAAAAACTAAAGTATTGTTTTTTACACTGTTTTGAGTTTTTTAAGCAAAAATAATGTTTTCTAAATGAGGGTACGTTCCTTAGGGCTAATACGGCTCATGCTTGCTTCGGAAGGGGTCCTTTACTTATTCTAAAAAAAAAAAATTAAAAAAAATCAATAAATAAAAAAGTTATGAATTTTTAAAAATAGGACCCTTATTTTTGCCCACCCTGTACAAGAGCGGCAAGAATGTTTGCAGTACACAGGTTTGGAAGTCAACCCATGCCCATGTGTGGAAGTCAAGCCATGTGTGTCAGCTATAGCAGTAGCCATGTTGAATTCTTAGGTCTTCTTGTCGAAATCGACTCCGGGGAAGGGGGTTCTGTTTGCATCCCAAGAGAGAAGTTTTGGAGTAAGTCCGAGCAACGTTTAGTCGTTGTCAGTCCCTGCGAAGAGGAAGTGAAGAGGGAGCTATCTGTTTTATAATCTCTCATCACGTACTCAGCACACATGAGAGATGGCTCCTGATTGGACAAGCCGGAAAGGAAGTTAAATGCTTGCACCAATCAGCGACAAGCTTATGAATTAATCACAGATTCAAAATCGTAATCCCGGCCGTCACTGTAGTTGTACCGCTGCTACACACTTGTATATACAGAAATAGGAGCTACCAATATATTAAATCAGTTATTGATTGTTTAAAAGTCTGAGAATTTCGAACATGTTAATGTTAGTTAATAGTTTCAGACGTTTTGAGATGAGGATTGATAATTTGGATTATTCGGACTACTATTCACATCTCGGTCGTTTTTACCGAAACGTTTCTAACTAACAATAAGAAAATAATCAGTTAACATTTCTACCTTGTCAGGGCTAATGGAACGAGAACAATCTCCCCCCATTACTTTGTGGATTAAAGATTAAAAATCTTCATGCAATCCCGAGCAACGTCGGGTCTCCTTGTCAGTATACATAATTAACACTTCTACTGGTCATTTTTTTAAAAAACTTAGTTCCCACCAAACAAGGCAAGTTGCCACTGTAGACGTAAGGGGCTACTGAGAATTAGGGTGTAAGTTTTAGGGGGTCATCCTAAATTGGGAGCTGTGCAGCGAGATGCTTGTTCACTTTGCTTTTAAATTTTTGCATGTTGGTACAATCGGGGAAACAAGGAGCAGAGAGGGAATTCCAAAGGCCAGCAGCTCGAGGAAAGAAGCTATTGGAGTAGAAGGCTCTCCGGCATCTGGGGACCTCCACAGTGAATGGATGGGATTTAGCTGATTGTCGGGTTGTTCGAGTGTATTTACGTCGAGGAGGCACTAGAGCAGCAAGTTCATCGGAGCACATTCCATTGAAGTACTTGTAAAACAAGCACAAGGATGCAACATTGTGACGATGGGACAGGGGCTGGAGCTTGGTGGATAGTGAGGAACCTATTAGATTAGAGATTCTTTTTTGGACCTTGTCTAAGCGGGAGAGACTAGTGGATGATGCACCACCCCAGATCTGTAACAACAATACTCCATGCATGGGCGGATGGTGGCTTTGTAGAGATATGGAATGCTGTCAGGTGTGAGAAGTTTTCTAGCCCAGTAGAGGGAGGCTACCTTCTTTACAGCAGCCATGGCAATTTTTTTTATGTATTTGTTCCAATTCATGTTACCTGTGAATCTTAGGCCGATAAATTTGAACGTTGGACTCTCAGGTAGGGTGTTATTTGCCATGGCAATCGGTGGCTGAAGCAATCCCAGGTTTCTTTTTGTAAGACATTCACAGCAAGAACTCCTTCTACAATAATTGAAAGGAACTTTCCTTTCTTCTGTTTGCCTAGTGTCAGACGTAATTTTCATGAACACGAGGATTTTTGTTTTTGTCTTCTTCAGGTCTCTGCTCCTGGTATTCGTCTGCCGAGAAAGGATCGCTTGTATCTCAGCGTATTCATGTTTGGCCAATACAAAATCACGAAACTGGTGAAGCGGAACTTACCTTTGATCTTCAAAGAAAAGTTTCAGTTTGATAAGGTGAGTAGCCTTTATATATACGCGTCGAATTTGCATTTTTGTCTTTTTTACTAATCAATCAGCATTTATCAAGGCCAAAAGTCACTCGAGGATAAGGGTTAAAGAGATGGAATGGATTGTTAGTTGAAATGATGAAGAATATTATGCGAGGACTGATTGTTCTTGTAGTCTAACCGTAAAAGAAAAAAGTTTCAAAGACAATCCAACAGATTTCGAGCACCACCACCTTTTTCTCTGCTCTCTGAAAAATCAACCCTAACCCCTACCCTAAACCTAAACCTAAACCCTAACCCCAACCCCTAACCCTAAACCCTACCCCTACCCCTAACCCTAACCCCCAACCCCTAACCCTAACCCTTAACCCTAACCCCTAACCCTAACCCGCTTTCCATTTTAGTCCTTTCATTTATCTCAGCTGGTCTCTACATATGCTAATTAGTTCGAACTATAAAAAGTCGTCATTTGTGAAGAGAAAACCTTTTTTACTCAGATGTACAGTCACGACATGTGAAGCATCACATTCTCTTCTCGACTGGCAAGTGTTCGTCTTTCTTGTCACAATTGTCAGTTGAAATGATGAAGAATATTATGAGAGAGATCACCAATTGGGGGTAAGTGAGGAAAAGGCAGGCCGAGAAAGTTTTGGAATGACTCTGTCAAAGAGGATTTTGAGCAATGGCCTATTGAAACTGATGTGACCGTGTCATGTTATTGAATGATGCTTGAGTGGGTATAACTGAATATGTGAATATGAGTTAACAAACAAATATATGAGAAAGAATTTGAATGAGAAAACTTAGTATGGTCAAGAATAAATTATTTATTTACTTTTTACAATTGGAAGAAGAGGATTTACTAATTAATTTGAACATTTATAGTGGGAGCTGAAACGATAACGTCATTACAGAATGTCTGTCTCTTGTTGGAAGCCAAGGAAACGTAACTCTCCAAATCGAACACTAGGGAAGCAACTCTGACAAGTTTATCTCCCTTTAATATGTCCATTCTGAATGTCTCATTTTTCTAGCTTTTTTTTACAAACTGAAGTGACCGTGTCGGTTATTGAAATAATGCTGAGTGGGTGTAACTGTGAATGTGAGTTAACAAACAAATATATGAGAAAAAAATTGAATGAGAAAACTTAGTATGGTTAAGAATTAATTATTTATTTACTTTTTACAATTGGATTTACTAATTAATTTGAACATTTACGTTGGAGCTTGATACAACGTCTTTACAAAATGTCCGTCTCTGTTAGCCAAGGATACGTTACTCTGCAATCGAAGCAAATGGTCAAGAATAAATTATTTATTTACTTTTTACGATTGAAAGTAGAGGATTTACTAATTAATTTAGTTGAAACGATGACGAATTCACTTGTTGGAAACCAAGTGGGGGTAACTCTCCAAATCCTCAAGGGGAATAACTCTGACAAGTTATCTCCCTTTAATATGTGTATTTTATTTTCTGAGGTAGAAATGCTTTTTACCTAACAGAAACAAACATAAATGATAGTTTCATGGAGAAAGTCATTTCGTGCCGCCATGACTAACGTACAACCAACATCTGATGTGGAAAGGATACGTTAAACAAAGAAAAAAAAAAGAAGAAAGATTTTTTATGTCGG
>OY744548.1:68207921-68250421 GCA_963556195.1 Sepiola atlantica
TATTTTTCCTTTTCTTCTTCTTCTTTTCTTCTTCTTCTTCTTCTTCGTTTTTTTTTCTTCTTTTTCTTCTTTTTCTTTTTCTTCTTCTTTTTCTTTTTAGGGAATCGCGCCAAAGTTAGAGTTCCAAGTGAAAACCAAATTTGACGAAGAACCATTAATGAGTATCAAAGATTCTTTAGAAGGTCTCCAGGATGCGGTAATGTTTTCAATTTTTATTTTTATCTAATAAACTTAAAGAGTCATTTAATACTAGTAAGGTGACCGACGTTGCTCGGGATTGAATGAGGATCACTACTATATATATATTCTACTATGCTCATGAAACCATATCACTTTCTTTATTTTCACTGCACCCCCTCCACTTGTTTTGGGCCCCTAATATAGTTGAAAGAAACTGAAATGTGGGAAAATATTTTTTTATAAACAGATAAATCTCCGATTTTACTTGTAACTCACTAACCTAACTGAATAAATGCGAAAGTTTTTATTTATCGCACCTATATAACAATCTGTATATATAGTAGAGAGCAAAGACCCCCAAAACAGCTATTTGTATGCCTAATTTGCATAACTATTTTTTAAACAGTTTATAATAAATTATTGTTTGGTGTTATTCATTTGTAATTTCATTGTCCTATTTACCTATATATATATATATATATATATATATATATATATATATATATATATATATATATATATATATATATATATATATATGCAGTAGTTTAGTCAATATTAACAATAATAATAGAATAAGAATAAGTAAAATAATAATGAAATAATAATAACAATAAAATAATAACAAATAAACCAATATCAACACAATATCTTATACAGAAAATATTTTTTATAAACAAATAAATCTCCATTTTACTTGTAACTACTTAATCTAACTGAATAAATGCAAAAGTTTTTGTTTTTTTTATTAGTGTCTGTCATTCAGGGGTTGTGCCATAGTCGCCACGCTAGGTGTATGTGTGTGTAGGTGGCCGTTGGTTCAATAGAGCTCATCTGTCCTTTTACCAGTTTTCTTTTAGTCCTGATGGGTGCCTGCACCACCTTCAAATTCAATAAAATCAATTAAAATGTGAATTTTCTCTTTTAGGTGAAATATGTTCAAAATGATAAACGCAAAAGAGGATCAAAAGTGAAAAAGCAAAAGTAAGTTAATTTGTTTGGCAAATCGCATATCTAACATATAAAATTATGTCAGTCGGACCAAAAAGCATTTAAAGCTGACAAATCAAACTTTGATTCTGACTAGCCAGTTTTCATTCGTTATGGATTAAATAAAAGGTTCAGTTTAAAATTCTGTTGAAATTTCTGAGTTCAACATAAAGATTCACAAGTTTGACTAGAAGGTTCTGAAGTTCGAAGAGATACACCTGAAGAAGGTCTGAGGTTACATCGGGCGAAACGTTGTGAATATAAGTTGATAATTGTAGTCCGAATAATCCAAATAATTCAAATTATCTGTAGGGTTGATGGGCTGATGAGATGCTTAGCGTAGATAGCCATTCTGTAGTAGAGTTGTCGCGTCTGTATTGATCTGACTGACCTTGCTCGAGATGAAGAAGGGAAAAGGGTCACCGGATTCTAGTTAAAAAGACAAACATCTTCTCTACAATCGATATTAATTTTATTTAACAATTTCATTAACACGGGAACACAAGAATATAAGACAGGTTGGTTCAGCCAGCGGGCATGGACTATAGAAAAAAATTGAGTTCCTGAGTTCACTCTTGTCCCGCAATTTTTTCAGGAATGTCCCCCTCCCCTCCCTCAATGTTCTGGCTCTACTTGCTTGCCTCTCCACAAGGGTAGAGTTTTTTTTGTTGTTTTTAACTAGCAGGGGTACCCGGCGTTGCCCGGGGCTCCCTCCTCCCTGTTTTCCCCTCTCATTTTGCAGGCAAAAGTGTAACGATCTCTCTCTACCCCGGTTTCCCCGGAGGAAAAGGCTGTCTCTTCCCCGGTCGCCCCCTTATCCCCGTCCCCTCACCCCATCTCCCCGGTCGCCTACCTCTCCCCCGCTCCCTCCCAATCAACCCCCCCCCCTCGGTCCCAATCAGCCCGCCTCCTCTCCCCATTGCTCGGCGTAAAAGTATAACATAGTTCTATTAAAAGTACTAACTCTGTCTTCCCCGGTCGCCCCCCCCACCCCACCCCATCCCCTATTCCCGGCCCCTCACCCCTAAGGTTTTTATGTTTATCGTTGTTTATTAAAATAAAATGTTGTTCAGTTACATTTTTATGAGATGGTTACGAATTCTGTGGACAACCGGTCGTCTAACTGGACCACCACTTGTCCAATTCTGTGGAACTGAACCACCACTTGTCCAATTCTGTGGAACTGAACCACCACTTGTCCAATTCTGTGGAACTGAACCACTACTTGTCCAATTCTGTGGAACTGGACCACCACTTGTCCAATTCTGTGGAACTGAACCACCACTTGTCCAATTCTGTGGAACTGGACCACCACTTGTCCAATTCTGTGGAACTGAACCACCACTTGTCCAATTCTGTGGAACTGGACCACCACTTGTCCAATTTTGTGGAACTGGACCACTACTTGTCCAATTCTGTGGAACTGAACCACCACTTGTCCAATTCTGTGGAACTGAACCACCACTTGTCCAATTCTGTGGAACTGGACCACCACTTGTCCAATTCTGTGGAACTGAACCACTACTTGTCCAATTCTGTGGAACTGAACCACCACTTGTCCAATTCTGTGGAACTGAACCACCACTTGTCCAATTCTGTGGAACTGAACCACTACTTGTCCAATTCTGTGGAACTGGACCACCACTTGTCCAATTCTGTGGAACTGGACCACTACTTGTCCAATTCTGTGGAACTGAACCACTACTTGTCCAATTCTGTGGAACTGAACCACCACTTGTCCAATTCTGTGGAACTGGACCACCACTTGTCCAATTCTGTGGAACTGAACCACCACTTGTCCAATTCTGTGGAACTGAACCACCACTTGTCCAATTCTGTGGAACTGAACCACTACTTGTCCAATTCTGTGGAACTGAACCACTACTTGTCCAATTCTGTGGAACTGAACCACTACTTGTCCAATTCTGTGGAACTGGACCACTACTTGTCCAATTCTGTGGAACTGGACCACCACTTGTCCAATTCTGTGGAACTGGACCACCACTTGTCCAATTCTGTGGAACTGGACCACCACTTGTCCAATTCTGTGGAACTGAACCACCACTTGTCCAATTCTGTGGAACTGAACCACCACTTGTCCAATTCTGTGGAACTGGACCACCACTTGTCCAATTCTGTGGAACTGAACCACTACTTGTCCAATTCTGTGGAACTGGACCACCACTTGTCCAATTTTGTGGAACTGGACCACCACTTGTCCAATTCTGTGGAACTGGACCACCACTTGTCCAATTCTGTGGAACTGAACCACCACTTGTCCAATTCTGTGGAACTGGACCACCACTTGTCCAATTCTGTGGAACTGAACCACCACTTGTCCAATTCTGTGGAACTGGACCACCACTTGTCCAATTCTGTGGAACTGAACCACCACTTGTCCAATTCTGTGGAACTGAACCACCACTTGTCCAATTCTGTGGAACTGGACCACCACTTGTCCAATTCTGTGGAACTGAACCACCACTTGTCCAATTCTGTGGAACTGAACCACCACTTGTCCAATTCTGTGGAACTGGACCACCACTTGTCCAATTCTGTGGAACTGAACCACTACTTGTCCAATTCTGTGGAACTGGACCACCACTTGTCCAATTCTGTGGAACTGGACCACCACTTGTCCAATTCTGTGGAACTGGACCACCACTTGTCCAATTCTGTGGAACTGAACCACCACTTGTCCAATTCTGTGGAACTGGACCACCACTTGTCCAATTCTGTGGAACTGAACCACTACTTGTCCAATTCTGTGGAACTGAACCACCACTTGTCCAATTCTGTGGAACTGGACCACCACTTGTCCAATTCTGTGGAACTGAACCACCACTTGTCCAATTCTGTGGAACTGAACCACCACTTGTCCAATTCTGTGGAACTGAACCACCACTTGTCCAATTCTGTGGAACTGGACCACCACTTGTCCAATTCTGTGGAACTGAACCACCACTTGTCCAATTCTGTGGAACTGGACCACCACTTGTCCAATTTTGTGGAACTGGACCACCACTTGTCCAATTCTGTGGAACTGGACCACCACTTGTCCAATTCTGTGGAACTGAACCACCACTTGTCCAATTCTGTGGAACTGAACCACCACTTGTCCAATTCTGTGGAACTGGACCACCACTTGTCCAATTCTGTGGAACTGAACCACTACTTGTCCAATTCTGTGGAACTGGACCACCACTTGTCCAATTCTGTGGAACTGGACCACCACTTGTCCAATTCTGTGGAACTGGACCACCACTTGTCCAATTCTGTGGAACTGAACCACCACTTGTCCAATTCTGTGGAACTGGACCACCACTTGTCCAATTCTGTGGAACTGAACCACTACTTGTCCAATTCTGTGGAACTGAACCACCACTTGTCCAATTCTGTGGAACTGGACCACCACTTGTCCAATTCCGTGGAACTGGACCACCACTTGTCCAATTCTGTGGAACTGAACCACCACTTGTCCAATTCTGTGGAACTGAACCACCACTTGTCCAATTCTGTGGAACTGAACCACTACTTGTCCAATTCTGTGGAACTGGACCACCACTTGTCCAATTCTGTGGAACTGGACCACCACTTGTCCAATTCTGTGGAACTGGACCACCACTTGTCCAATTCTGTGGAACTGAACCACCACTTGTCCAATTCTGTGGACCACCGGTGGTTCAACTGGACCATAGTGAGAGCCAAAGCTCAATTTTGCTTGAGAAATAATTGAACTTATAGAGTTGATGAAGAAGAATGTCAAGATGGACATTTTATGTATTAGCGTCGCTGGATCTGTATTCATCTGACTGGCCTTGCTAGAGATGAAGAAAGAAAATGATCACCAAGTTCCAGTTAAAGAGACAAACGTCTTCTCTCCAATTAAAACTTTATTTAACAGTTTCGTCAACACAGAATAGGAACCAGAAGGAGTTAGTCACACAAGAATGTAAGACAGGTTGGTTCGGCAGGAATGTATTAGGGAAAAGAAATTGAGTCCAGGTCTTTTTATCTCAGTCTCCCGGCAAAGCCACGGCGAGAGGCGAGCCAGGAAATGTGACGTCTTGTCATGTTGATATCTCACCTGGAACTATTCATATTAGTCGCAAAAGAAGGCCCGGGCGGAAAGTGGCAGCAAGACGTGCATGTGCAAAACAGGGTTAGGATTTAGCGTTAGGGGTTAGGGTATGCAGCAAGACGTGCATGTGCAAAATAGGGTTAGGATTTAACGTTAGGGGTTAGGGTATGCAGCAAGACGTGCATGTGCAAAATAGGGTTAGGATTTAGCGTTAGGAGTTAGGGTATGCAGCAAGACGTGCATGTGCAAAATAGAGTTAGGATTTAACGTTAGGGGTTAGGGTATGCAGCAAGACGTGCATGTGCAAAATAGGGTTAGGATTTAGCGTTAGGGGTTAGGGTATGCAGCAAGACGTGCATGTGCAAAATAGGGTTAGGATTTAGCGTTAGGGGTTAGGGTATGCAGCAAGACGTGCATGTGCAAAATAGGGTTAGGATTTAGCGTTAGGGGTTAGGGTATGCAGCAAGATGTGCATGTGCAAAATAGGGTTAGGATTTAACGTTAGGGGTTAGGGTATGCAGCAAGACGTGCATGTGCAAAATAGGGTTAGGATTTAGCGTTAGGGGTTAGGGTATAAAGCAAGACGTGCATGTGCAAAATAGGGTTAGGATTTAACGTTAGGGGTTAGGGTATGCAGCAAGACGTGCATGTGCAAAATAAGGTTAGGATTTAGCGTTAGGGGTTAGGGTATGCAGCAAGACGTGCATGTGCAAAATAGGGTTAGGATTTAACGTTAGGGGTTAGGGTATGCAGCAAGACGTGCATGTGCAAAATAAGGTTAGGATTCAGCGTTAGGGGTTAGGGTATGCAACAAGACGTGCATGTGCAAAATAAGGTTAGGATTTAGCGTTAGGGGTTAGGGTATGCAGCAAGACGTGCATGTGCAAAATAAGGTTAGGATTTAGCGTTAGGGGTTAGGGTATGCAGCAAGACGTGCATGTGCAAAGGTGTTCTAATCGCCCGATGTATAACTACTAGTGTTGGGACAATTAATCAGAAAAATCAAAACATTTGGGGGTATCAGAATCGGTATCAAAATGGGAAAAATTTGAGTCTAATTTCCAATAATACCGATTCTTTTATTTATTTTTTTAAAATTTAATTTTCCATTGCTAATGATAAATATTTATTGTTTTCAAACTACCAGTAAATCTATAGATCATAATAACAAATTTAAGTAAAAATGGAAGAAATGGCACAGTAAAAATGGCACAAGTGGATATATAAGAAAAATGGCACGGGAAAAATATAGATGAAATGAATTTATAAAATCACTATTTTCAATCAATTTACGAGGAAAAAGTTTTTAGAAAAAATAGTATTAATATCAATTTGTGTAATGTAATCCCCTCCCCCTCCCCAGTGTATTTTTACTTTTGAGAAAATATATGCACACATGACACGGGATTTTTTTGTAATCCGAAAATAAAAAAGACAACAACTCTATATTGAATACTGAAAATTAGGAAATTTAAAAAGAATTGGAATCAGGAATTTTGCACAGAATCGGTAATTGTATCGGAATCGGAAAAAATATTGGAATCGTCCCATCACTAATTACTATGCGAGTTTGAACATGCCTGTGTTATCCGACCGAACCACATACCAATCACTACGCGAGATATAAGTGCAAAAGAAAATAGATCTCAATTATGCACCTGCTACATATCGATCCGCATTTAAAAAGAAATTCCGAAACACAAAATTTGTTTATAAATAACGTTCATAACTATTCCCGCCGGCATCGGTTTTGCCTATGCACGTTTGAATTAAGGTTGAACACACATCTGAGGAAGGGAATTTTTTTCCCGAAATATTATGTTATACAGAACCTCCATCAAACCGCACAAACGGCAATTAAGATTGTAATATATAAAAAATTATATATTTATAAAAGGTGGAAACTTCAAAACTCATTCCACCTTAATTTGCTTCAGTTTGCGTTTATCCATTACACCTCTGCATCGTATTGCCTTCTACAAATTACCTTTATAAACACACTAAACAATGCTTCAAGCAAACTACATTAACTTTGTTTTTTTTCTGTTTTAATCTTGTACTTGTCTTGTATCTGGCAGGAAATTTCAAGAACGTGAACCGCACGTGGCGTTTGGAAATGTCTCCGCACGTCCATTGTACACTCCACGGAAGCAGGTATGATAAACACGCCGAAAGGAGGTGACCAATTGTTTAAGGGGGAGTTATAAGTGTCCCAAAAAATTTCCAGGAAAAATAAAAAATTTTATATGAAAAAAACATTCTTATTTCTGCTAGTATATCATTCCTCCCCCCCTCAAGAAATGGAGAAGGTAATCCATGGGAGGATGGTCTCATGACTACAAAACAGATACTACACTACCCTTTCCCTCCCTGGGAGGATGGTATCATGATGAACAAATATATAGTACACTAACGCTCCCCCCCAAAAAAAAATAAGGAGGTAATACCTAGGAGAATGATTTGATAACCACAGAACAGATACTACACTACTGCTCCCTTCCCGGAAAAAGGTGGAGGTAATGTCTGGAAGGATGGTATCATGATAACAGAACAAATACTACACTACTCCCTCCACGCAGACAAAATAAAGGATGATGGGGTAATGCTTGGGAGGAGTGTCTTATGAAAATCGAACAGATACTACACTACTTGTTATTCATGAGCATCATCATGCAGTCAACCATTAACTGATGTCGACCATCGTAATGAAAATGGAACAGAAAATAGTGGGAGCCTAAGTGTATGAGTTTATATCGGCTGGCAAAGAATGGAAAAAGTTGTTACATAGTGAAGGTTGTGTTTGGATGAAAGGGTTTGAGTGACACCTTAAAAATCAGAGGTGACCTCAAATCAGAAGTCGATAGAACCACATGACTTCTGGCCTGAGGGTTTTCTGCCCTGTTTTGGCTGACAACTTCAGCAAGCGGAAGCTAAATCTGGCCGTTCCTCAGAAAAGCCCCAGTGAGGGTGGGGGCAGCTGTGTAGAATGTAGGTAGGTGCAACAAGATAAGCCATCTATCTATCCGTCTGTCTATCCCTATCTCTTTCTATCTCTCTCTTTCTCTCTCTCTTTTTTTCTCTTTCTCACTCTCTTTTTTCTCTCTCTCTCTTTTTCTCTTTCTCCTTCTCTCTCTCTTTCTCTCTCTCTTTCTCTTTCTTTTTCTATCTATCTTTCTCTCTCTCTTTCTTTCTCTAGCACGACACTGCACATGTTAAAGTTTTTGTATCTCTCTCACTCTGGGTTTATGAATGGTCCAAATTTAACTTCTTATAAACTGACGTCAGCGTCTGAGTTTTTTATCTGCAGACAATCATGGACCTGGCTCCCCAACATAACAATAGCTCTAACCCTAACCCTAACTCTAACCCTAAACCCTAACCCAACGAGGACAACGGTGGGTGTATAAAGGATTTATACACCCATCGGTTAGTGAAAATATAACAATAGCTCTAACCCTAGTCCTAACCTCTAACTTAACTTCTAGTGGATGATTCCATTTTATTGCTTAATCTAACCAAGCGTGGAATTTTCCATTTTTAACACTTTTTGTACGCATGCACATCGAATGTCGATACGAGTCGTATCCATATTAATATGAATTATTTTTATACTTTAGACGACGAACTCTGAATGGTTTTCAATCGAAGAACTGGATCGTGATTTGACAGGTAAGTCCCTATTTACTTGCCTCCCCATGAGGGCAGAGTTAGAAACAGGGTTGGTTTTTAATATGGGGAAAATCCAGCTTCCCAAATAATGGCACTCTGGATTGGGACAAAAATAAAAAAATTGCCTCAGTCTAGAAGGATTTCTCCTTCACCGACCGAGGATAGAAAACATGAATTTTAGTATCAGGACAGATACTACACTTTGAATTATTTATTCGCTATGTGGTGAAAACAAATACAATGTAACAAATTAGGCACAAGGCCATCAAAACTGTGGGACAAAAGGGATCATTAGTCATCCTTGGTTTTCTACAGCATAATTGACTATCCTGCTCTTAGCTAAAATCGTTGCAGTCACCACAATACCACATTTACTCTAGGAGCCATCCTACTTAGAATATTCCTAAAGTGTTTAAAATTTAAAAATGGTATTCTTCATTAGTACGCTTATGCAAATTCCTTAGCCATGGTGGGGGGGGGGGACAAAAAAAAAGTCAGCTAACCCCTAACCGCTGATCCTAACCCTACCCCTAACACCCCCCCAACCGTTTCTAAATAATAGATACGACACTTTGAAATATTTAATTTGCAGAAAATATTTTTTTAAATTACATTTTAAACAAATTAGGCACTAAGCCATAAAAAATGTGGTGAAAAATGGAGGTCGTTGATAATTTTTGGTCCAAAAAGATAAAAAATGTATATCCTACTCTTAACTAGAATCATCTGTCACCACAATACCATATTTACTCTTGGGAGCTATCCTACTTAAAATATCCCTAAATTGTTAACAATTTTTATTTTTCATAATTATATTTATGTACAGAAATTAATTTGAGTGAAATGGGGAGTTGAAATTTTTTTTTTTTTTAAACACATACTGGTTCTCCAACATTTAGTCTGGTCAGTAAGTACGAGATGGGTGACCATTTGGGAATACTAGGCGCTGTATGTCATCTCCCCTTGACCGCGATATACATGCGGCTGGGGAGCGCATGTGAATTTGATATTCCTTAGAATTGTAGCAGTTGCATGAATACACTATTTCGTATCAATGTACGTTAGCTTTAGCTGAGATGGTGATTCGGCTTTGCGATGGCGTAATCATTGACTCTTTACTGTGTAAGCGTATGACACGTGAATGTGTAGCGAAATTCATACGTGTCAACAGGTTTGCCACCACAGATAATATACGACGTCAAGTCAGTTCCCAGTAATTCTTTTCGCCCGAACGTTGACGACGCGAAGTTACGGAAATGCGACGCGTTCTCTATAAGAGTACCGAATTTTCTTCTTTCGGTGGAAAACCTGATGCACGCCCGACGGCGAATACCACACAAGGGTTGTTATTTTATGCACAACTGGAAAAGTTTTGTACGATATGCGTCCCCAATCTCCTGGCATAATTTTAGCCATACCCAATCTTAACTCTTTTTTTTTTAATTTCAGCATTTTTCCAAAAATAGCCGGCAAGAAATCCCACGAAGACTGAAGCCAAACCAAATAAGGGGAAGTAACTCTATCCTCGTCGAACGAAATGTAAACAAACTATTTTTTTGTTGTTGTTAACGAAATTGATTTAACTGACGTCATTAAACTAAAAATATAAATATTTTAAATCCCACGATATTTGTTGTTTCTTTTTTGTGCTTATCTAGAATTACGGAGACATTAAAAAAAATTAAATAAATAAATAAAACAAATTGAGGAATATCTGTTTGATTTACGTACCTGTCACGGGCTGAATATATCCTATGCCAAAAATCACGTAAATTAATAAAGTAGTTTTTATTTTATAAAGGAAAAACAGATTTTTATCTATAAACAAATATCGCCGCCATTTTGGGCATATTCAAGAGGGGTAATACGAATTTATGCGAAATAGAGAAATAAAGTCTTGAATTTTGGGTGTTATCTCCCTTAGCTCCCTTGAATATAACCAGAAATGCCGCTGATATATCAACATTACCCGTTTATCGGTAAAATTTAATTTTCTTTTATATAAAAAAAAACTAATTGATTAATTTACGTGATTTTTGGTATTCTGTGATAGATACGTACATCAAACAGATATTTCTCAGTTTTTTATTTATTTATTTATTTCGAATGTCTCCGTAGTTCTGGATAAGCACCTTCGTTTTAAATAATATAACCTTACTTTATATTAACTCTTGTAGAACAAACAGTTTATTGTTTTTTTTATTTGTTGCTTATAAGCGACATCGAGCCTGGCCAGTACTAAATGGGTGACCATTTGGGAATACCAGGTGCTGTGTGTGTTCTCTGCTTATCTCGGCATTGTTTCCAGTCGTCTTGAATTGCTTGCCATTGGAATCAAGCAGTGCCGACTCAGGAGAAGTGTTGTTAAGAATTGCGCAACCCTTGCTTCACAATTACACGCGCAGCCAGCCCCTAACAGGGGTGTCCATAGTCTCTCTAGACTGAACGGAGGGCATACAGCTGAAAGCACATATGAAAAACGCATTTCCAATTAAAAAAACCTTGTATATCCTTACATATCAGGCAAAAATAAATATCCTCATCAAAAGATGAGTAGAAATTTAATTAAGCATAAAAATCAATTTTATCGTATTTTGTATTGAGGAGAGCCACGGCCGTCGTAATATAAGGCCTGTTAACTGAGTCGAGTTTTTCTGGTGACGTCATTGATAGTGGGAGTAAGAACCACTATCAATGAGGACTGGAAGTATCCGAAGGCGCTAACGCGCATGCGTCCATCTGTAATCAAAGCAAGCAGATTCACATCCATAGGATCATTCATTAATTTCTAAATCATTATTAACTTGTTCCGTTTTTCCTTTTTATAGATGTCAAGCATGAAAGAAAATAAGAGGAAATTACAAAATGGCCTCCGACGATTAATGTATTGCATCAAAGCTCAAATTTCAAGTCTTAAAAAAAATAAATTAGAATTTCATTTCGGGATAAAAAATATATACGATTTTAGAGTAATTAATGAGTTTCATTACATTAACAGATGGACACCAGGTTTGTTTTGAACAAAAAAATAATTCTTTAAAATAAGTTAAAACGCAGGTTAGTAGAAGAGTAACTTATCTTGCCTTTGGTAACATTTATTTGTTGCCTATTTGTTTTTTTGTTTTTTTTACCCCTTTTTCGTTCTGTTATCTGTCGTTATAAATGGCCAGGATGGATATTTTCCTGGAGTGTTTTGTTGGGACGAAACCCAAATAATAGCGAATGTGTGTGTGTGTTCGCTTCACTGGCAGGAAATGTTCGTAGCTTCCCAAGTCTGTTGCTATGTCCCCCCCATCCCTGAAAAGGTCAACTGTCTGTACCCCTCACCCTAATCCAAACCCTACCCCCTCACCCAAACCCGTACTCTATTGTCCGCTTCATGAACCCAGGAGATCCGAGGACTCAACGCTTTTTTTTTTCTCAACCCCTCTACAATGAGACGCTGAAGGGGTAGGCGGGTATACTGGTTGGAGGGAAAAAACAAAAGTAAAAAATACACATGAAAAAAAAAAATGTCTCTCTTTCCATATGTGGATTGTATTTTTTATGCCCCCCCCCCTCACAATCCTCAGTGAGTTTGAATCGCTTGCAGCGACAATGACTGACTTTGTGTCGAGGTCGTGGCTCGTCTGATAAAATGTCATTGGAGAAACCTAGTAAGGATGATCTCTTCCATTCCTTACAGCCCCTTACTTACAGAAGAGACGTCGCTAGTCTCTCTCTGCTCTCTCCTTATTTTTAAAACATTCACATCAAGAACTCGCGTTGCTACCACAACGAAAAGTAAGACGAAATTCTCACAGAAACAAAGCTTCTCAGGCTTTCCGTCTGTGTAAAACATTGCTGCAGGACTGCTTCCCTGCGAACTACAACATAGTTATCTTCAAATCCAATGCCAACAGATTCTTTTCATATACCGTCCCCACAAATAACCAAACTTGGTTCATTCCATCAATCATCCTCAATCTTCTCATACTGTTCTTCACCTTTCAACTAGGCATCATCATCATCATCATCATCATCATCATCATCATCATCATCATCATCATCATCATCGGTTTAACGTCCGTTTTACATGTCGGCATGTGTTGGACAGCTTTAAGAAATTGACTTTGAAACTAACTTATCTCTGCCCAAGTCTTTATTTATTCGTTATTCTCTCAAGTTTATCATTATCACTTCCTCCCATCTTTTCCTTGGCTTCCCCTGTCAACTGACCTTGTTACCTCAACTGTTCTACATCTACTAACCCAAGAACTTTCAAGAAGTTGCCTCGTTGGTTGTAACCATTAGTTACACCCGACACAGAGAGCAGCAAGTCTCATCAGTTGCATGCAAAGTCGGGGAAGGTTTGGCCCAGAACACACAGAGAAATGGCGTAGAATGGCGCCGAAGCAATGTTGCCACATTCATTTCATTGATTTGTGGTTCTGCGGCTGACACGTCGTTGCTTGCCACACACATGAGCAGAGACAGCCAGAGGACGACAGATTCTGATGCTAACTCCTCCTGGATTTTTACCGGAGCCCTGTTAGTCATGTAGCTCTGACACTGCCATATTGTCACTGCTCCAACCCTAACCCTATCCCTAACCATGACGATGAAGGGTTCGTCTTTAGGGGGTTGTTGTTGTTGTGGTCGAGCATCCTAGTGCAGTTTTCCTAATTTGGAATGAAGAGTAAAGTGATATCTGGGAAATCGGACGCCAACTTCCACTTCTTAACCCTAACTTCCACTTCTTAACCCTAACTTCCACTTCTTAACCCTAACTTCCACTTCTTAACCCTAACTTCCACTTCTTAACCCTAACTTCCACTTCTTAACCCTAGCTTCCACTTCTTAACCCTAACTTCCACTTCTTAACCCTAACTTCCACTTCTTAACCCTAACTTCCACTTCTTAACCCTAACTTCCACTTCTTAACCCTAGCTAACACTCTCTCTGGATCTACTTCTTAAACATCAGGTGGTGGTGATTCGGCGAGAGGACAGTCATCATCATCATCATCATCATCATCATCATCATCATCATCATCAACCGGTTTATTTGTTGAATCAGGCCACAATTAATCCTTGGATACTTTTGCATGATGTATTTGGAAGATTTTTTCGCCAAGCTCTCCTTTTCGGCATAAAAAAATCCACCGCTCGGTTGAGTTTGGCAACCTAGTCTTTCAGGTCCGGGTGATGGCTATTGCATAGGCGACTAAAAGTCATTTGGTCTTTCTGCGATAGATTTTTCTCGACCCGGGTAGTTGGATCCCCCATTCCCCCCTCTGTCACTGTAGACTCTCCGGCTACAATGTAATGTTGTTGTTGTGTAGAACCATGATGGCCCCTCCCACTACGATCCTCGATCCCTAAAACATGATGTGCCGTGAGTTCCCTTCATCTTTTTATCCTGCCTGTGTCGACTATTGTATTGGCGATCACCAAAGGCGTATGCACTGATTTATTCAAATAAAAATCAACGCAAATAATAATTGAAACCTAAATACAGATATATACATTGTGTATTTGTACTTGTTAATAATGAGTGTGTTTGTGTGTGTCGTTGGGGTCCGGCCGCTAGTGTCTACATCTGAGTTTCAAGTTCAGAATCTCAGCTAAGAATGACTCTGTCGTACGACCCCGCCAAACTCGTCTGCTTGTCGACTCCATCTCCCTGTCTCGAACCCTCTAAATCGCCTCATTCTCCAAGCTGATCTGATTTGCTCAACCCGATCTGCTGGTTGACTCCAGTCTGTCTGCCTGTCTCCTAAATATATCTACCTCAGACCGGAAATCCTAGATGTTTGGTCTTTCTCTCAGTCACCTCCAGCTGATCAGTTGAACCGGCTACATCCACACGTTTTCTGAATAACCTTCAGCTTACCACCCAGACGTTAACAACTAATTGTCAGGGTGTCATTCGTATCTGGTGAGTTCAATGTATTGGCCGGCCTTTTTATTATCGTTTACTAATCTTATTTTCTCATCATTTTTGTATTGTCAATTATTTTCTAACTTAACATTTTCTAGGGTTCCGGCTGTGGGGTGGGGGCAGTCTATAGTATCACAGTTGTTGTTTGAAGAGGAGGGAAGAAGGATGAGGATGAGGATAAAACGTGTCTTGTGAGAATACTACTTTCAGTATTCAGTCGACTTCCAAGGACTTTACACATCTTCTAGCTGTCACCCGCGTCAAGCGAGACATGCGGACAGGTGGCATCGACCAATAATCGAGGATAGGGACTGGGGATAGTCATGTTTACATTTTTAAATATTAGTTTTAAAGTTTTTTTTTCCATTGTTAGAAAATACTGGATTTAAAACAGAAGGGTATGTAATTTAGAGGCACAGAAATATAATGTTTGAAGTAATATTTAAAAACAAATGATGAAAAACATAATTTTGTAGCAAAAATAAATTTCAATTCCATCCAGGAAGAAACAAATACAGTGGACACTTTCTATTATATCACTATGTGATATTCCTTTTTGCCTAAAGCCACCTTATTTCTTAGGTTTTCCATCTCCTTCTGTCGTCTGTTTTTCTTGACTGATTTCCCTTTTTCACCATGCAATGCCATACAAATCCGATATATAATATGACCACATTTTTCCAACCGTTGATCATATTTCTTTCTATCTAACACTTTATGTAGTGCATTGCTTATTGTATGGTCAAGTATGCACCATTCTTCCGAACTGCTGGTCGGTCGGAATTTTATTCTGGAAGTTTCATCTCACTCTCTGATGCAACTGCTTGGATATCCTCGGCACTGTGGGTTGCGCCCTGGCCTTGGTTTTCCGACGTCTTATCTGTGATAATAGAGCACTGCTTATGAGTCATTGGGTGAGAAGCACATCCCATTTTGCTTCGATGAATCTCCATTCCTTTCAAACAGCCAAAAATATCAGGTTGGAAAGAAAGTAATGTCGTATTTTTTACTTCATCACTTTGCAACTTCCTAAGTTGTACACAGTTCTAGATTTTTTGGTAAATTGGTGTCTTAATATCTTGCTTTGCTTTTCAGATATAGTAATTAGTTAGAAAATATTAAGTTTAACCGTCTCAGCCGTCAAAAAACGGATATTAGTGAGGAGCATCTGAGACATTGAATGCTCTATGAATTCAAAAAAGGAAACTCAGTTGCAGAAGCTACAAGGAATATTGGAACTGTCTATGGGATAAATGTTCTGAATGATCGAAAATGTCAAGGGTGGTTTGAAAAATTTTCTTCTGGAGACTTTAACCTGTCAAATCGTCAACGTCCGGAAAGGCCAAAATCAATTGATAAAGACGCCATTAAAGACGCTGTCGAGACCAACCCAAAGTTAACCAGCAAAGAATGAACTCAGCAATTCAATACAACCCATACGACAATTATTTGATGCCTTCATGGGTTAGGAAAAGTTTTAAAAATTGGACTCTAGGTTCCCCACGATTTGATTGACGCCCAATGAAATCAAAGATTGACTGTTTACACATCTTTGCTTTTCAGAAATCATCGAGAACCATTTTTGCAAAGAATTGTGACTGGAGATGAAAAATGGGTTCTTTACAAGAATACTCAACGCAAAAGACAAGTCCACAGCCCGTTCAAAAACAATGACTACACCCAAAGAAGGTTATGCTCTCTTTATGGTGGGAGATGAGAAGACTGATTCATTATGAGTTACGAGAGCCGAATCAAACAATCAGAGCAGTAAAATATTGTTCACAGCTGAATGATCTAAGAATTGCTCTATCAAAAAAAAACAAAAAACGACCAGCATTACCCAATAGGAAGGGTGTAGTGCTTCAGCACGATAACGCGAAACCTCACACAGCAAAACTCACTCAGGAAAAGGTCATGATTTTCAATTGGGAAGTTTTGCCTCATCCGCCTTATTCACCTGACATTGCTCCATCTGACTACCATCTTTTCCGGTCGTTGCAGCACCACTTAAACAATAAAATTTATGAAAATGACGACCAACTAAAAAATGGCCTGAATTTGTTTTTCTCTCAAAAATTAGAGAATTTTGTTTTTGAAGAAAGCATCAAGAAGTTAGTTGATCGTTGGACGTCATAGAAAATGAGGGAAATTATTGTAAAGATAACGTAAATGTTTTAGATTAATTAAACGTATTGGACGAAAACGACATTACGTTCTTTCCAACCTGATATGTGTTAAATGTTACGTACGATGTTCGCCCTTCATCAAAATGGAAGCATTCTTTTCCTATGTTTTTATTTTTATTTTCCTTTCACCTTGTTGTGTTATAGAAATAAATTGCTTATTATAATCATATCTACGTCTTCGTCTTCGTCTTTCTTTTTCCAGTTATCTTATCCAATGCGTAAGCATACTCCCGGCTAAAACGAACTCTGGCAAAAATATAAATATTCATTTGTGTCCGGTATGTTCGTTCAACCGTCCCAAATGTTAAATATAAAGAAATAAAACTTTGATTTTTTAATGTCGAATTATGTCTCTTTTAGGCTCCCATAGTGCCATCTTTTTCGAGCGTTTTCGATTCATCGTTTTCTACCCGACACTTGAGACGCCTTCACTGACGCACTGAATCACCTTTTTCATTTGAACCGTCGTGAATGACAAATAAATTGACGACGTTGATCGCTACTCGACTTTCTACATTGAAATGAAATAAAGAAGTCTGAAACGCGAAAAATATTAACGCTCTCATCGCAAACTTTTTGTTTATTTTAATCGGTTGATTTTTAATTTTGTCGACTTTATGGGAACTTTAAACAGAAAATATAAATTACGAGATGTTGAAGTAATATTGATGCTTCTTTAGTTTCGCTACGACATGAAAATATTTCAAGAAGTGGTTGCTTGTGAACTGTATGCCCGAAATTTTTTTTTTTATCTTTAAGTTGAGGAGAGTTAAATAAGGGGGAGAGAACTCTAGTTTCAAGTTTCAACCACGATTTATCTGAAAATGGATTTTAACAATCTGAACTTGCAAGGTGCCACAAATAACCACGTAGAACGAATGTGGAATGAGGCGAAGAAAAGAAACAAGGTTGAATGTGGCACCCACACGCAAATGGTGGAATCGTACCTAGCCGAATTTATGTGGAAACAAAAATTCCGAAATGACACTGCACTGGGAACTGTTTTCCAACAAATTGCCGAATTTTACCCAGTGTAAAACTAACCCTAACCCTAACCCAGTGTAACCCTAACCCTATTTGTCAAAATCATTTTATTTTTCATTTTTTAATAATTACAATAGTAAAATCGATTTTCAGATAAATCGTGGTTGAAACTTGAAACTAAAGTTCTCAGGAGATAACTTATTTGACTCTCCTCAACTTAAAGATGAAAAAAAAAAAATTTCGGACCTACAGTTAGCACCAAGAAATGTATACACTTTGTAATGTACTTACGTGGTAGCTGAAAATAAGATTGTGCACTGTATTTTAATTTGCGTAATTTTTTTTGTACAATGTAAAAGAAGCCACTGGAATAGGAAGCTGTATTACAATGAGGTATCAAAACAGTGAATTGATGGAGACCAATGAGTCAAACGAGCTGGAACAAAAGAAGCAGGGAATAGATCACATAATTCCGAAGAACACATGCCATAATAGTATTTATAGAAAAGACTGAGACTAGCAATATCACGTCTGTGAGAGAGATGGTGCAGAGAAGAAACGGTAGGGCCAATCAAATTACAGATACGTTTCTGCACCCTCAAATGAGACAGAGATTTACCAGCCGAAATATGACAACAGTACTCCATACATTGGTCTGATTGTAGATTTGTAGAGATAGAGAATAGCCTCAGGTGTGAGAAAGTGTTTGGAGCGATAGAGAGAACCGACTTTACGAGAAGCAGAAAGAGCAATGGATCTAATGTATGGAGTCCAAGAAAGATTGTCTAAGAAAGAAAAACCAAGGAGTTTCAGAGTCGATTTCTCCTCAAGAATCTTAAGAAGAAAAGGGGAACGTGAATGCCTTGAATATGAATTTTCAAAATTAAATCGGGAATAAATAAATAAGAACTAATTCAATTAAATAATAGAACATTTATTGAAAAATTAAAATTTTTGAAAATCAACAGTATTTCTTTTTAAAACGAATTTTTTTTTTCAAAATTAAATTAAAACTCATCTTGTTTGGGGTAACACATTTTTTATTTTTATCTTTGTTTTACAGTTTAAAAAATAAAACACAAAGTCTTTATTTACAATATAAAAAAATGAATCAGGAGATTCACGTCCATTTTCGGAGAAATTATGTACTAAAAGTGAAAAAAGTGGGTTGTCTGCCCGTTACACTATTGTAGCTCTTCTGAAATGAAAACAAACAAATTCGACCCGACCCTAAAGTTTAGAAGTGCCCGAAATTGTTCCAATTTTACTAATATTTAACAAGAACAACACCAGGAAACAATATTTATCGCCGATACATAATTTTGGCATCGCATTAGGTTCTGAACTATATACTGGTTTTTAACCCACACGCGTATAGTCGGGCAAATAATTTACGTCGGTAATCGTAATGATTACCCAGTTATTTTCTGGGGCGGAAAAATGATCCAACCATTTTCCTTTTTCAACATTTGTAGAATAGGCAGGCGACCCCTTCCACTTCCCACCAAAAATTAATCAACTCAAAGATGACAGATTTGAATTGACACCATATGACGTCACAGTTACGTCACGCTTTTGTGGATCAACTGAAACACGAACAAATAAAATAAAAATGGCGAACGAACGCGAATAATCAGGCACACGAATAATGAATGGAAAGAGGTTGAAATCATGGGAACATTTTTTTTTTATTAAATCAATCTTTAGATGACAAAAGTTTGACTTGAATTTTCGTTTATACCCATTTTATTTAGAATGAAAGCCGTTTTCACACTATAAACTATTGATTTGTTTTTTTTATATGGAGATTTTTTTTTTCAATGGACTTGTACCGTTCTCTTTGAATAGATTTTCGTTTTTTCTGTTTGATAAAGAAAATATGTCTTGATTAAATTTCAACGCGAGATCTTGTCGAATGAACACGCGCGAATCGCATTCATCGCGATAAAAAACGAAGAACTGATTTTTGTTTTAAAAAAAGTCTAAAATATTAAAAAAGAAAATGCAGTTTTTTTTGCAAAGAAAAAAAAATACGTCATTGGTGTGCATTCGCTGCGGTTTACGCGGGAAATGGCGCATTGAATTTGACTCGCGTCTTTACATCACTGGGGGATAAAGGGTTGACAGAGGGGTGGTACCTTTCGGGGTTGGCATCCAGGGGTGTCCTCGGCTGATCTCAAGCATCCCAGCATAATGTGATGTGCAAAACACCGGCTCTCCGTAGTGAATGAAGGTGAGGGGCCACACCCTTCTCGAGGTTAGCCTGTTAATATGCATAAGCATAGACAGAATACGGCAGATCTAGAGGAGTATTTTCGTAATTTTGTAGTCGTTAGCAAAATCCGAATTTGGTGGTAACAAAAGGGGTTAAAAACACAGCTTAAAAGAAAACATGGCAAAGGCAAAAGATAAAATAAGAGGTTCGGTAGTGTTAAAATAGAGTTTTATTAACATTAAAATGGGGCTGGCTGCTTTTAATTCCCAAAGCTAGGTTAACTATGTTAACCTTGGTAACCAAGATAAAAAAAACTTATGACCTGAAAGATCACAACGAACTGGAAACAAATTAATCCCTTTTTGTTTTTCATATAAAAACATATAATAAAGACTAAAGAAATCTTCTTATAAATTTAACAAACGGGTCTCAAAGGGGCATAAAACAATAAAATAAAACTCAAAATATACAGGACAGTAGCAGTTGGTTGGCGAATTGTCTCCGGTATAGTTTGGACTAGTTTTTTTCTTTTCTATTGAAATGTCCGTTTCAAATGTCTATCTTTCGACACTTTTCATTCCAAGGATCTCCAAGTTCTTGAAATTAGTTCTCAAATGAAATTCTCCTGAAACGTCCTTCCTCCAAAGGGCAGTATTTGGGAATTTTATTTAAATTTAAAGACGCTTGTCTTTACACAGCAAAAAAAACAAACCTTTTGTCATAAGGTTGATCCCTTCAAGGGAAAATATATTTCTTTAAAAACAGGGTCTCTCAGATACCCTGAATTTCCAAATAAAACGTTCTTACTCTAAGAACGAGTAGAAAACATCCCCATATTTTACGTCCATTTTGATAACAGACGGAGTCCATTGGAACTGAACTGTTCTCTTCTGCTCCCAGGTCGGCACTGAATAAAAAGACCGGGAAAACAACTCGCAACCAGACAGCTAACCTTGACACACATTTGTACAGTGGCAAAATGTTGACCTCCCCCACCCCTCATGCCCAAAATAGAAATAAATTTCCGAAAGTATATAGAATAGTGTTAGAAATTAAAACAAGCACAAGGATGCAACATTGTGGCGATGAGACAGGGGCTGGAGCTTGGTTGATAGTGAGGGACCTATTAGATTATAGTGTTAAAGTATACGTTATTTTAATTCACAGCTCATATATTAAACATATATTCTAAACTTATCCATCATCAGAACAAAAGTATGGTTAACACATTTATTTACAGTTGACAATTATGAAAGACGAGCAACGTACATTTGTGCTTGTTTTACAAGTACTTCTACAGAATGTGCTCCGACGAACTTGTATCCCCTCAATGTAAATACTCCCGACCAACCCGACTAGTAGCAAAATCCTACCCCTTGAAATATCGTCGCAGTTCAAGTTATAGTAGGCCTTCACTATGCTGATGATATCGCTCTTCTTGAAAACGACATTACATCCGCACAAGATCTTCTCGTTCGTGTAGAAAAGGCATGGCATGTTGGATTGTTCCTGAATGCTTCTGAAATGAAATACGTGCACGTGAACTCCTCAACAACTACCAAATCGTGCACCAATCCAACTGTTCAAGACTTCACATTTCTAATTGATAATTTGGATTATTTGGATTTGTAGTTCGATATACGTTATTTTAATTCGCAGCTCATGTATATGCAAAACATTAACATCATCAGAACAAAAGTACGGTTAACACATGTATTTACAGTTGACATTTATGAAAGACAAGCAACGTAGATTCTCTAGAATTACGGAGATTTCTTCGAAAATGCTCACATGCAAAAAATGTTTGATTTTAATCTGATTGTTTATAAATAAATAAAAAGGTGTGCAAAGGGGTAGTAACTTTCCGAGTTTTCCTATAGGGATGCCCTCGACTGGTTGCGATGTGCAAGATATAACCTCTCCATAGTGAATGATCGTCAGGACGTGGTTATGAGCCACATTCTTTTTAAGGTTACCCTGCTAATATGCATGCGCATTGAAAGAACACGACGGATCTAGAGGAATAAGCATTGCCCACAAATTTGGAGATTAACATTGCTACAAATTTTTGTCATTTCCATCTGTTCAAATTAAGGCTCGCAAAAAAAAGCAACAACAAAAAAGAACGAGCCCCCCCCCCCTACAGGGTAATACCGATGGATTTGTTCACGGCTATTTTTGTACCAGCCAGCGTGCCCTCTCAAGGAAGGTAGATTCCCCGCATTATGACCTTGTGCCACATCTGCACACGAGGTCGGTTTTAATGTGGTGAAATCCCCCCCCCCACACACACACACATGTAGGGTATATCTGGAGGTACTGTGGATGGATTTAAAATTAGCTGTGATCGGCCCCGTCAAAAATCCCCGATAGAGGCGCCCCAAGCGAGCAGTATAAAAAATCCTCTCTCCCCAAAAAGGAGGTAATGCTTTGGATTATGGCTTCCTGAGACCACATAGAACCATCCTCACTCTAATATAAGCACAGAATGCATGAGCGCCTCAGACGACCGGCAATAAAGCAGACCCTCTTCCCGAAGGAGGAGTTAATACCTGGGAGGATGGCCTTTCTGAGACCAAACAGAACCCTTACTCCACTCAGATATAGGCCCAAAACTACGGTAGAGCGCTTAAGACGGCCGGCAATAAACCAATCCCGTCTCGAAAGAGAAGGTAATGCCTAGGCGGATGGCCTCCTGAGACCAAACAGACTCATATAACCCCAGGACTAAGTGTGGGCGCCCCAGGCAACCGGAAATAAAATAATTCTCTCTCCCAAAGGATGTGGTAATGCCTAGGAGGATGACATACTGAGACGAGGGCTTGAGCCAGAAGTTGAAATAGCTATCAGAGCGATTCATCTTAACTGAACTGTGTCAGTGTAAACACGACATTCCTCTGCCTCTTACTCTCTCTTACTCTCTCTGTCTGCCCTCTCTCTCCCCCCCCCTCTCTCTCTCTCTCTCTCTTAACCTCCCCACCACTACTTCCCTCCACTCAGACAACTCTCTTTTTTTAGAGGAAGAATTGTGCGTCTTATTTTCATTTGAAACTCTAGTAAACGTCTGGCGTTGTTGGCGCGGGATGGCGGGAGGGGTGGGGAGCTGTTAGTTCGTCGGTAAAAAAAAAAAATAGACGCAGACTCATGGTGGCTGGGTTGATAGGGGTTATGTCTGCGAAACCGGGGGGGGGGGCGTGAAAAACGGAGCAGTTATTTTCAGCTGTGACTCACGCAGTCACTGTCATTTGAAAAAAATAATCCCCTTTAACTCCCTTTTTCTTCCACGAACCTCTCTCTTTTTGTTGTTGTTGTTGTTGTTGTCTAACATGAGCCGGGAGATCTCCGAAGAGCGGGAAGGAGGGGGGGGGGAAACGGGTTGCAAATCATCATCATCATCATCATCATCATCATCATCATCATCATCATCATCATCATCATCATCATCATCATTGTGATCAATATTGTTAACCTCCTTTCAGTGTTTAAAGACAATGGATACACCAGCCGTGGGGTTTGCATTGGCATCGTTCTGGCAACTTAGGTTCTGGCCTGATCAGAAAGAGGGATGGTTCCGCTCGGTCATAGAAAGTGTGCCATTCCATGTATTACCTCCTCTTTCGTTGATTGCCGGTCGTCTGAGGCGCTCTTACCGGGAAATACTGTATTAAAAAAAAGTAACGTGACAGAGGATATGAAGATAGAGAGAGAGAGAGAGAGAGAGAGAGAGAGAGAGAGAGAGAGAGAGAGAGAGAGAGGGGGGGGGGATAAACTAAGGGAATGTTATATATATATATATATATATATATATATATATATATATATAGAGAGAGAGAGAGAGAGAGAGAGAGAGAGAGAGCGAAAGCGTACGGAGTCTAGGTTGACTCTGTGAACTGGGTTTGCGTCCTGTGACAATCTGACATTATCACTTTCTACACTGATGAGAGCAAAAAGCTTGAAACGCCGGCGCATGTAGGCAATAATAATAATTATATATATATACATATATATATATATATATATATATATATATATATATATATATATATATATATATATATATATATATAGTGTCAGGTTGTATATGAAAAGAAATCAAATAAAGTGCTCGGTCATATAAGAGAGCTAATATAATTTATTTAGATACTGTATATTACATATTTCAGCAATGTACCGCGGTTTCATCCAAAGGTAAGATTTAGACATCTTTAGTAAATCTCCGTGCCCAGTGGAATCATCGGCAAGCTGAAATGATTGTAGACACGCCCGACATATATATACGTGTCCGTGGATTATTTTTATGTACGTAAAAAATTATATATATATATATATATATATATATATATATATATATATATATATATATATATATATATATATATATATATATATATTAATAAAATGAAAAAAGCCCAATATTTTCAAAAGTGTTCAATAACAAGTAGAGCATTTATAAAATTACATGAACACTATTACAGTCTATGTCAATCAACCAGCGTTTCAATGTTATCACATCTTTTCACAGACTGAATAAAAATAAAAAAAGAAAGAAAACAATTCGGATTGAAATCGCCGCCAGAAAAAAAAAAAAAAACGGATGTTGAGAAAAGGAGAAAAACAGAACAACAGATCCAAGTTCGTGTCAGCCAAATATTAGTCACTGTCCGTTAACCCTTCAAGAGATAAGAAGAAGAAGAAGAAGAAGAAGAAGAAGAAGAAGTTTTAAACTGTAAGAAAATGTTTCAGAATTTTTGAAATCGGGGATTGATAATTTGTATTATTTGGATTATTCGGATCTACGTGCACAACGGATAAAAGTGCTAAGCAATAATCAGTTCTAAAGACAGTTTTCTGGAGGTTGAAGGTTCAATCCTCAGTGCGGGCGATACTAAGAATACGAATGCGAATTACTTACGACTTCTACCCGGTCATGGCTGGCAGAACAAGCGCAAGCTATTCCCGTGGATTAAATCAAGGGTTCCGTTCAAAATACCGTACAGATTCCCAAGTTCGACAAGACGCACCCGAAGAAGGTCGGAGGTTACATAGGCCGAAACGCTGTGAGAATAGCATCCAAGATTAGAACAGTAGTCAAAATAATCCAAATAAAAAAAAACGCTTCTATTTTCTTGGCTATCATGCTCCCGGTCAACGCTGGCTAACCCTGCTAGTCGTTAAGTAAATAGCATATAGTTAAAGTTAAAAGTGTTGTCATCCAATGAATGTACCCGCTACCCGAGAAAAGGATCTTCAAGATAACATCTGCACACCCGGGGCAAGAAAGTATGACAATATCTATAACTCCCCAATGAGGGGATGCGCAATATTTGCTCTTTGTGGGAGACGAATATAACACCTGTTCATCAAACAACAAACAATACAATTTTCGTCCGTAATGACGAGGGACAGTGAACCATGTTTTCCTGTTTATTGAAAGAGTTACCGCACTTCCGTTGTTGCGTTCCCACGTGACAATAATATCTTTGTACCGGATGAACCCAGTTAGAAAAGAATATTTTAACTCCCTGCTTAAGTGTCCCCACGGGTTTGGTCTATCTTCTTTGCGGTTTTGATTTAGAAAAATAAGAATATTTGATATTCTTTTTTTACGTGTTATAGTGACGCACGCGAGTGAGTCTCTTCTCCAACACGAAGACCGCCATGTTTTGTATTGTGTTTATGGGAAGGGGGAGTACGCACGAGGGTCGGAATATAGAAGGGAAACAAGCAATGATAAGGAGACGGTATAATTTACGCATACACAAACACACAAACACACACACACACATATACACACACACACACACACACATATATATATATATATATATATATATATATATATATATATATATATATATATATATATATATATATATATATTAGTACTTCATGTATCCACATAAAATATTATAAGGAGATATAATTTTTTATGTATCAGTTTTCAGTATTTACTTCAACAGTGCTCGATACGTAAGTAGAGCTAGGTAGTAAGCAATGAAAATATATATGGCAATCAAGCTACACAGAGGCTCCCGTGTTTCATCCCCGGGGGGGTCGTCAGGCTGACGATCCCCCCCCCCCCCCCCCGGGGATGAAACACGGGAGCCTCTATGTAGCTTGATTGCCATATATATTTTCATTGCTTACTATATATATATATATATATATATATATATATATATATATATATATATATATATATATATATGATTATTGTTATTTAAACAGACATGTACAACATCTGCGACACTAGCATGTTGATGATGATCTACAGCAGTTAAAAGCTGAGATCTCAGCAGGCAGAATTAGGATTTGATCCTTCCCTGGAATAAATAAAAATGTAAAAATTTAAAAAACATAAAAAAATACCCACTCCACAAGACTCTTCCAAAGTTATACTTAATTTGTTATGTACAACATAACACCTCCCGATATATTGCACACACTACAACCACAGTTACATCACCTCTACCAATCCCAACACAACCTAACCCCATCCGCCACATATAAAACATTAATCAGTAGATAACCGATCTCTTTTTAACCCTTCTCACATGGTAAATACATGAACACCTCCTAATTAAACACCTAGAAATATAACTATCAAATCCTACAGAATTTAAAGTAATTATAGATGATTAAGACCTACGCACCGCTTCACAAAGATCTATTATAGATTCATAAACCTTATTAGTAAAAGCCAACATAATTAACTAAATACACAAACACAACACGTGTGTGTAAATTAGATACGTATGATAATGCCTTTTTGTTTGCGAGAGAATGTACATGTGGTCATTTCAGCTGGCGCCATGTGCGTTAACGTGTGTGTAAATAGCGGGCCTCTGTTTTCTTAGTGAGTGGGAGTGTGTGCGCCTATGAACATGTGCACATGGGTGTTCATTGGGCAACCGTTGCTGGCCGTACACTAGTTTGTGAATGTCTCTCGTCATGTGAGAGCCAGGCTGGATTGTGATGCACGCGCATGTGTTGTCTCTGAAAGAAGAACAAAAAAGATGGAAAATGAAAAAAGAAAGCTGTGTTTGGGTTTTTTTATAGTGCGGCTGGAATTCAGAGTGAATATTTCTTACATTTGTATTGGTTTAAACAAATTGCTGATTAGAGATGTCCAATCGAAAGCCGGTATGTAATAACAACATTCACAGCCGCTGCTCTGAATAACTAAGCATTTAAAATATGTATTCATACAAATGTATATTCTCTAGCCTTTTTTTCTATAGGAAACACACAAACATCACACATACACACAAACATTCAGTTATATATATATATATATATATATATATATATATATATATATATATATATATATATATATATATATATATATATATATATATATATGAAGCAATCCAACAAAAGATATAAGCGTCAACTAATATCTTATAATTAGTGAAACATCCGGATAAAAACTGAAGCTCAATATACTGGATAGAGCATTAATATTATAATATAAAATGAAGTAATAAAATAAGGTGTCAATCAAATTTTATTAGAATTCAAAGTTCAAGCAAAGTATCCTTAAGTCCTTAGCTCATGAGTTTTCAAAGATAATTCTTCTCTTCAGAGGACCATTACCGCAGTTATACTACTACAAGTAATAAAATTACGCTTTGAAAATATATAAAATTATATACACAAATACATAAAAAGACATAACATCAAACATATCAACCCAAAAACATACTTTTTGTTGAATCCATACAGTCCATCCAGGTCATACAAATTGAGAAGCAAGTTTATTGCTTACTACCTGAGGCGCCCATACCGGGGAATGGCGACGGGGCTGCCAAGGCAATTTTTAATGGCCAGAGTGCTCACCTTCTCAGGCGCTGGCTTTTCAAATCCCACTTTCCGACCTTGTGTCACATATTCCTATTGTGGGTAGGAGTTGTATAACTCTTTCTCTCTCACGACCAGCTACACATAACATCAGCCAGACCATCTCTCTTTCTATCTGGGCTGACGGCTGCTATCACCATGTGCTCACATACACAAAGGACACTATCTTGGTATGTAAGAACTTTTCTCCACTCACACGCATACGTACACAATACTCAGCCTTTCTATATAGGCTTTCCCAATAGACACTTTATCTCTATGTACACACATACTCCGCTTAACATTCACAGGTAACATGAATTGGAACAAATACATAGAAGACATTGCCAAGGCTGCTGCAAAGAAAATGGGCTTCCTCTACCGTGATAAAAATCTTCTCACACCTGACAGTATTCTATATCTCTACAAAGCCACCATCCGCCCATGCATGGAGTATTGTTGTCACATCTGGGCTGGGGCACCATTCACTAGTCTTTCCCTCTTAGACAAGGTCCAAAAAAAAGTCTCTAATCTGATAGGTCCCTCACTATCCACCAAGCTCCAGCCCCTGTCCCATCGCCGTAATGTTGCATCCAAATGCACGTTGCTCGTCTTTCATAATTAAATATGTTAACAATACTTTTGTTCTGATGATGGATATGTTTGGAATATATGTTTAATATATGAGCTGTGAATTAAAATAACGCATATTCTAACACTATAATCTAATATGTCCCTCACTATCAACCAAGCTCCAGCCCCTGTCCCATCGCCGCAATGTTGCATCCTTATGCTTGTTTTACAAGTACTTCAATAGAATGTGCTCCGATGAACTTGTTGCTCTTGTGCCCCCTCGACGTAAATACACTCGACCAACCCGACAATCAGCTAGATCCCATCCATTGACTGTGGAGGTCCCCAGATGCCGGAGAGCCTTCTATGACAATAGCTTCTTTCTTCGAGCTGCCGGTCTATGGAACTCCCTCCCTGCTTCTTGTTTCCCCGACTGTACCGACATGCAGAAATTTAAAACTAATGTGAACAAGCATCTCGATGCACAGCTCCCAATTTAGGATGACCCCGTAAACTTACACCCTAACTTTCAGTAGCCCCTTACGTCTACAGTGGCAACTTGCCTCGTTTGGGGTAAACTAAGTTAAAAAAAACAAAAGTTTTTAAATTCTAAGTTATTCGATACATTCTAAGGAATTTTTTATTTTTATTCAGATCTTTTTTCCCCCGACATTTTTAACCCTTGGCTTCTTGTTCTTCAAAATGGCGACGTTCCATTCCCCGAAATCTCATAAACCAACCCTCGAACTAATGCTATCCTAAATTTGATCCCATTTTTCTCTTCTTAAAAACTTTCTCTCCCACTCACAACTTTGTCGTGTTTGTTTTACTTCTTCTTCACAAATACTTTACACAGGACTGACGGGCCTGGGACGAGGCCTAGGGGGTCGGGCGAAAGGGCGAACGAGGCGAGGGGGGGGGGGGCAATGATCTTAGAGATTCCTAAGAGTTAGTTAAGTGTTAAAGAAAAGAAAAACGACCTTTTTTATTCTTTTTTTTAATTCCATTTTCTGTGATTTCTTCATTCCTTGAGAATTCGTTATTTCTTTGTGAGGCTTTTAGAACATACCAGATTACGTTTCTTTGTGCTTTGCATGGACTTTGGGGGGTCGGGACGAATGTGCGTTTATTTACGAACCGGTAGGCTTCGGCCGCTCGCTATCACTGCGAAATGTAATTCCGATTCACTACTTGAAATCAATGAAACGAAACTTATCGTTAAGAAAAAGAAGACAAAACTAATCGAAAAAAAAAAGAAGACATATCTATCTATCTCTTTCTCTCTCAATCTCGATCGATAAAAGACAAAACTAATGGATAAGAAGACAAAACTAATCGATAAGAAAAAGAAAACAACTCTCTCTCTCTTTTTTTCTCTCTCTCTCTTTCTCAATCTCTCTCTCTCTCTCTTTCACTCTCTCTCTCTCTCTCTTTCTCTCTCTCTCTCTTTCTCTATCTATAAAAAACATGGATATTTTTCTCATGAGGTTCTATATTGTTTTGGACTATTAAAATAATTTCCACCGCTATTGATAATGTTTACCCAATCTATTTATTTATTTTTGATTATACCATATGTTTAAATTCATGTTTTGAAACATGACGTAAATCATAAATCTATGACATCACGCTAAAGCTACACTTATGGTAATATTTTAAGCTCTATTTATAAGAAAGTACAAATAGGTCAGTTGGTAGAACCTCAGACTGAAGCTTTTAAAGTTTCGGTTTCGATTTCGGTCATGGCACCCGCTTTATTTGTTAGGGATTTATTATTTACTATTAAAGCAATATTTTCATTTCTAAAATAGTTAAGATCTCTGATATTTCGAAATGAGACAAATTTCGCAATGTATTTATTATGTTTTAAAAAATGCGACGGGAGGACAGACGGACAAAACCTCTATTTAGGTAAGATAGATGTCTGAAATATAAAGTTATAATTTTTTTCTGTTGTACAAACCCCAGCCCGTTCGGTGGCCTTTTATCTGTCGGGTTGAGGTATACTGTACTGGGTTGTCCTAGGAGGTGCATCCTCCCAGGCCTTGCTCCCCCCCTCTTTGGGGTGGAGTAAGTTTATTGCTTACTGTCTGAGGCGCTCTGACCGGGGAATGCCGACGGGGCTACCCAGGCTATTTTTGCTAGGCCAGAGTGCTTCTCATTTAGGGGCGCTGGCTTGATTCTTCCCCACCTCCCCGACCTTGTGTCACATATTGCTGTGGTGAGAAGCAAGTAAATACCATTATAAATTTTTTTCTCGGCCTTTTGGTTGCGATTAAACTGTAGTATCTGTTCCGATGGATTCTACCCCCCCCCCCCCTTAGACCGGTACTATATTGACCTTCAGGCCTTGATTCCACCGGTCTGAGGGATTGTCCTGTGCAGTTCTAGGAGGTCCACCCTCCCGGGCTTTGCCTTCTCACCCTTTAAGAAGGGATTAGTTTATTGCTAATCTCTTGAGGCGTCCCTACCGGGGAATGCCGACGGGGATGCCCAGGCAATTTTGTAGGCCAGAGTGCTCTTCTTCTAGGGCGCTGACTTTTCAATCCCACTTTCCCGACCTTGTGTCACATCTTACCGCTGTGGGAAGATAAATACAAAAAAAAAATACAAATAAAAAAAATGTACAAAAAAAAAAATACAAAAAAAAAAATACAAAAAAAAAAATACAAATAAAAAAAAAAAATGTAAAGTTACAGAAATAAAGATCACGGGTAAAAGTCACAATTTGTCCGGAAGGAAAAAAAATCAGGAAAAAATGTCACAAGTAAATAATTTATTGACTTTTCTTCATGACGTCAAAAAATCACGGAAAAATGATGCTCTGCTAGTGTTCGCACTAATATCCATGTTCATAATAATAACTTCTCAATCGGTGAAGTTTGAAAAAAGAAAGAAGAAAAGAAAAAAACGTCTCAAACTGGAAAGTTTAAAGAAAAAAAGTAAGAAAAAACGTATCAATCGGTATAGAAGGAATAAATGAAAAAAAAAAGTCTCATTATGAAAATAGAGTGAAAGATTTCTTTTCAAATCATTTTAGACGCCGGGGGTGAGAGTGTCGGACTTGCTATTTGCTTCTTTTTTTTTTTTTTTAAATATCTGAATGCTACTATTTTATTTGTTATTCTTTACTTTTATTCAACCCAAACAAGAGACATTGCCACTGAGACATAAAGGGCTACTGAGAATTAGCGGCCATTTTTATAGGGGGTCATCCTTAGTGGGGAGTTGTGCAGCAAGATATTTGTTCACATTGAATTTGAATGTCTGCATGTTCGTACAGTTGTGGAAACAGGGAGCAGGAAGGGAATTCCAAAGGCTAGCAGTTCGATGAAAGAATCTATTAGAGTAGAGAGCCTTCCGGCATCTGGAGACCTCTACAGTGAAGGGGTGGGATTTTGCTTATTGTCGGGAGTATATACGTCGCAGGGTGTGCCCGAGCAGCAAGTTCGTCGGAGCGCATTCCATTGAGGTATTTGTAAAACAAGCACAGGAATGCAACATTGCGGCGATGGGACAGGGGCTGGAGCTTGGTAGACATTGCGGTACCTATAAGATTAGAGACTCTTTTTTGGACTTTGTCTAAGAGGGAGAGACTAGTGGTTTCGTGTTGCTGGAGATGAATTGTGTGTCGACCATACTTTCCGATAAGAAACGATACCTATTTTGAGAGGTTAGAGTTAGAGTTAGGGCTAGGGTTAGGAAATTGAAGTACATCATAACATTTCTGCATTTGTGGTCCACGGAAATACCAGTTTGGGTTAGGATAGGGTTAGAGGTGGGTTGGGGTCTTTTTGCTGCGACAGAAGGCATGGCTTGGGTTAGGGTTAGAGTTAGGGTTAAGGTAAGGTTTAGGTTAGGGTTAGAGGTGGGTTAGGGTCTTTTTGCTGCGACAGAAGACATGGCTTGGGTTAGGGTTAGGTTAGAGTTAGGGTTAGGTTTAGGTTAGAGTTAGAAGTGGGTTGGGTTTTTTTTTTCTGCGACAGAAGACATGGCTTGTAGAGGCTATGTCGAGTAAGGTGAAGGTGGGAACTACTTATCCTTGCTTGCCAGTTTCTGTTGCATGTGCAAACTAGTGCACTCGGGGTTCATTTTGGCATCGTTTCTGATGGTGCTCGAACATAGAAGGCAAATAAGACCGTAGCAAATGATTTGAAAAATAATTTATTGGAGGGGGGGGGGTAAAATGCAATTATATGATTGAAAGCGTTTTTGTTTTTATGATTTTGTCGCCACAAAATGTTTCGGTGCTTCTGCAGTTTCACAATGACATTAAAATATTTTTTTAAATGTATAAACTTTGTTATGTACTTACGTGTTAGCTGAGAAAAAAAATTGTACAGAAAGAATTACGCAAATTCATCCAGTATTTATTAAATTATAAAATTTAAAAAAAAATACGATCTTACGTATCGGTAGACATTTCAGCTTATTAAGTAGGTAAGGGAGATAACTTTCGGAAAAAGTCAAAATACAAGCAAAATGTCGGCATATAGATAAAATGTTTTTTAAATTTTTTATTTAATAAATACTGGATGAATTTGCGTAATTTTTGGCGAACGGTCTTCTTTTCAGCTACCACGTAATTACATAACAAAGTTTATACATTTCTTTAGCTATTTATTTTTTAAAGAGGGGCCTAACATGTCGTCGTGAAAGTGCAGAAGCATCACAGTTTCTTTTTTTAAACGTTTTTTTTAAAGTTTTTTTTTTATGGATCCAGAAAGAAAAGTTTCTTTCAACTTACCCATGCTGCAAATATCCTTAAAATATACTAATATAATTGTTACACCGGCCGTTCTTACACAGGAGAAACTACACCGGTTGTCACTATAAATAGTGCGAGTCACCAGAGACACAGGGAAGACAAAGCACAGTCTTGTAACTGTCTAGCCAAGTGCTAGTCACTTTCTTACTTTGTTAATACACTTGTTAAACCAACCCTCGACTTGACTTCCTTTATTTATTGTTGGACAACTTCACAACAATAATAAACCCCAAACTAGAAAAAAATAGGACAGATGATTGAAATATCGTGACGACCTCACACACGTTACGTTACAAAGTAACAGACCACAACGGAGGCCGAGAAATATTAAATAAATGATTTTTTTTAATAATCATCCGGACAACACACAAACAGCCAATACCACACTTGCTGTTATGTAAGATTTTAAGAAAAAATAAATAGTAAGTCCCATTTCGAATTCGATTTATTATTTTTGTTCCTTCCCGCTTACAACCTAACGGCACTCTGCATTGCCCTTAGCCTTCTAATATATATATATATATATATATATATATATATATATATATATATATATATATATATATATATATATATATATATATAATTTAATATTTATTTCTAAATATTATTATTATAAAGCCTCTTTAAGAAATTAAAGTTTAGCACTGTTCGGAGATATTAAAAGCAGACTGTCACCTAGCTATAAGCAAGGTTCCGATAATGTTCGTTGAGCCCTTTAGACTGTCTGTTTACGGCCCGCTGTATTTAAGCATAGATAGGACTTAATTTCTCCTGTATCACGTGATAATTTCTGATGGTTGTGTGGATAGAGCGATAGGCTTGGTTGACTGTGAAACGGGTTCGCTCCCTGTGACCGTCTGAAATTTTCACTGCCTACGGCGTATTTGGTATAAACAATTTAATATCTATCTATCTATATATATATATGTGCGTGTGCGTGTGTTATATGTTTACACACTGAGATTCGAAACTAGGTCACTTGCAACTGTGATCAGCAGTCAGGAATCTTACCCGTCAATTAGAGAGATTATAGAAACGTCTTAAGTGGTTTACATTTACGCTGTCAGTTTTCTCGAGAACTCTATTCTTTAAAGAAGAGTAATACTCTACGCTAAGTGTAAACCGTTATTTTCCATTACTATTACCCCAGATGACGGGGAGGGGATAATACTAATTTTTTAAAAAGCTTCAATGTGAGTCAAGACTCGGAGAAAGAAAAGCCTTCCAGGCGAGAGGGCAAGAGGGGGGAGGGAGAACGAGAGAGAGAGGGGGAGGGGGAGAGAGAGAGAGAGAGAGAGAGAGAGAGAGAGAAGAAAGTTTTTTCAGATTCGAGGAGATGACGGGGCCACCCTTCCGCGGGATAGCGAGAACACGAATCTCATAGAGAGAGAGCGAGAGGGGGGTAGAGAGAGAGAGAGAGAGAGAGGGGGGGACGGGAAGAGAAGGCGGGATGGGGAGTCAAGTCGCGAACAGCTAGCGAACGATAAACCATCCCCAACCCTCCCCTACACGGGCGCACTCCTTCACAGCCCAGACAGACAGTCAGTAAATCTCAAAGCCAAACAAGAAAAACTAAAATAACACACACACACACACACACACACACACACACACTGACACAGCTTTAATAATAGTACACGCTACTTCGTCGGCCTCTAAACTACGCATCGTTTATATTTCTTATTTCCTTTTTAATGTAAGGAATTTGAGCGATTGGCAGTATAGTCAACAAGAAAAAAAGGGTTAAAAAACATAACCAACAACAAATAACTGTTACCAAACGCAAGAAAATTTACTTTTCTACTTATCTATCTAATTTTCACGCGTGTTTGTAAAATTTATTATACATGTTAGTGTCACTTTACTTAGCCAAGCCAGAGTGGTTTCTGTCATAGTTGCAAAGATTTTTTTGTTTTTTTTGTGTGTGTGTGTGTGTGGGGGGGGGGGGGCTTTGTAGAAAAAAAAAATGACTATCTTTTTAGCCTGAAAGCTAAAAAGATAGTCATTTTTTAAGGGGGTTAGTGAAACCGTAAGCCTAAGTCCGAGGGTGTTTGTAAATTGAATTAGGGCGAGCTTTATTGGCGTATCAGAAGAAGGGGCGACCCGTAGTCAGCATGTCGCTATTCCGAATTCACAACAGCAAGCCGCAATCAATAGACTGTTCCTTCTGCATCAAACGGTCATAATTTAAAAAGAAAAAAGTCAATCTTTTTCATGCAAAACTGTATAATAAAAACTTGCTGGAAAAAAAAGTTTTGTATTTTTATTTTAAATAATTTCTTTTAGGAAAAAAAGTAATCAATAGGCTATTTGATTTTTTTTTTTTTTTTCGGAAAATATAAAATGTTTTTGTTTTGGTATTGGGACCCAAGCTAACCCTGACCCTAACCCTAACAGTAACCCTAACCGTAACGATAATCATGTCCCTAACCCTAACGACGCCAAGTCGATTTTAGCTTGGGTCCTAATCTGCACCAGCACCTTTGTTTTTTTTTTATTTTAAAGAAATTATTATTTTTTTAAAGTAATCAAATATGTTATTTGACTTTTTGAAAATATAAACAATTTTTTAAACATTGAAATATGAATTTTTCTACCAATCAGGCTGCTGGAAAAAAAAACTCCCTCTAACTAGAAAACTTCTCACACCTGACACAATCCTATATCTCTATAAAGCCACCATCCGCCCATGCATGGAGTATTGTTGTTACATCTGGGCTGGTGTACCATTCACTAGTCTCTCCCTCTTAGACAAGGTCTAAAAAAGGTCTAATAGGTCCCTCACTATCTACCAGGCTCTTGCCCCTGTCCCATCATACTTCAATGGAATGTACTTCAATGGAATGTGCTCCGATGAACTTGTTGCTCTGGTGCCCCCTCAGCGTAAATACACTCGACCAACCCGACAATCAGCTAAATCCCATCCGTTCACTGTGGAGGTCGCCAGATGCCGGAGAGCCTTCTACTCCAATAGCTTCTTTCCTCGTGCTGCCGGCCTTTGGAACTCCCTCCCAGGTTCTTGTTTCCTTGACTGAACCTACATGCAGAAATTTAAAACTAATGTGAACAAGCATCTCGATGCACAGCTCCCAATTTAAGATGACCCCCAAAACTTTTGCCCTAATTCTCAGTTGCCTCTTACGTCTACAGTGGCAACTTTCCTTGTTTGGTGTGAACTAAGTTGAAAAAAAAAAGATTCTGACTTTTTAAAAAATTATGACCGTTTGGTGCAGGAGAGACAGTCTATTGATTGCAGCTTGCTGTTTTGAATTCGGAATAGCGGCATGCTGACTACAGGTCAATTCGCGACCAAGTCCCCACCCCCAAAATAATTTTTATTTAAAAAAAAATTTTTTTATGGAAATAGGTCCAGACAAGGCATGAAGCCACTTAATATAAGGAGCTAAAAATTACTACTTCAAGGTCAAAAACTAGCCAACACTAACAATTAGATGGATATATTCCGACCCAGAAAACAGCAATTCTTCCCCCTTTGTCAGAAACATCGCTCATGGAATGTGAGGACTAAAGGACAAAAAATTTTTAAAATGACATTCATAAACGCAAGCACTAACCCTAAGTTCGAGTTGGCGTATTACCACCTCAGACTTAGGGTTAGGGTATTGCCACTGTGGACTTAGGGTTAGTGATTAAATTAATGAAGTGTATTTTGGGGGGGTATGCCTCCGAATAAAAGTTGAATTTTTTTTTCTTACTAAGGTGCCACCACTTATCAAGGCCCAAAGGCCACTCGAGGATTAGGGTTAATAAGTGATGATTGGTAATGATTGTGGAAATTGGGCAGAATTTGATTATTTAAGGGGATGGTTCAACAAGATCATGTTGTAGTCAGCTGGGAAGCAGCCCCGTGGTATTGTGTCCCACAGACGGAAATAAACTCTGCTCATGGAAGTTTTGTTTAGTTTTAGACAGAGAGAGAGAGAGAGAGAGGGAGAGAGAGAGGGAGGGAGAGAGAGGGAAAGGGAAATTATTGACAGTTGTTGTAGCTAGACGAGTTTTTGTTGCAAATGTTTTACAGGGAGACGGGACCATAGATCAACGCTCAGTCGAGCACCTACCATGAAAATAACGATAGAGTAGAGAAAGACTAGCAACGTTTCTTCTGTGAGAAAGAGGTAGTAGAGAGGAGAAGAGGACATTCCCCACAAGATTTCGAAGTCGGTTTTGTACTCTGTCAAGGCAGGAAAGGGGAGCTCTGGGCAGCACCTCCCCAGATGTGGCAACACTTTGAAGTAAAAATACTGGATTATTTTCCGTAAATTTCATTGTACGCTAATATTTTTCCATCACAAGTAAGTATTTCCTAAAGTTTTCCTATAATTTTATTAACTGCTATATTTTTAGTCGTCTGTCTACCAGCAAAAGCAATAGAGCAACAAAAGTTTGAATTATCTCAAAAACCTTTAAATCATTTCCTTTAAATGGCTAAGAATGGTGTGTGTGTGTGGGGGGGGGGGGGGCTCTGAATAAAACTATAACTCCGAATAAAACTTCTATAACTATATATTAACAGGAAGTTATTAAACTTCCTCAAAATACAGTTTTTAAGGTAGGCCACATACCTGGCACTGAATAGGTGTGTTCTTACCAGTCGAGGATGTATCCCCGACAACCAGTTTGACACTGACTTTGTTACTGAGATATGGTTCTATTCAGTCTCAGGAGGTCCATCCTCCCAGGCTTTACCTTCTCTTTGCGAAGGGGTTAGTTTATTGCTAATCGCCTGAGGCACCCTTACCGGGGAATGCCAACGGGGCTGCTCAGGCAATTTTGTCGGCCAGAGAGCCCTAACCTTAATGCGCTGGCTTTCCACATCTGACCTTGTGTCTAGCCTCCCCTGGAAGGGAGGTAAATAAACATGCGATTCGGTTGGCCAAAAAGTTCGTTCGGAAGGAGGAACCCAAACATCAAGTTTAGAAACATAACCGAGTTTATACAATTCTTTTTTTACGCTCGATTTAGACATTTTTTTCTTTTTTTAAATTAGTTCACCTCCAAACAAGGCAAGTTGCCACTGTAGACGTAAAGGGCTACTGAGAATTAGGGTGAAAGTTTAGTAGGTCACCCTAAGTAAGGGTGAATGTTTAGGGGTTCATCTAAAAATCTTGAGATTGTCTGTGATTTGTCAGGTTGTCAAACGGCAATTTTGTTCAACTACGGCTTTCACTTGGTCATGTTCGATCATCTTTGGCCGGCCAGAGCGAGGAGCATCTGTCACTGAAAAATTTCCTTTTCAGAATCAAGCAAGCCATTTTTGGCACGCACATTCTGTAACAGCATTCTCCCCATACACATGGCATATCTTTATGCAGTTTTCTGTGGCTTTTTTTCCTTTTTTGTAGTAAAAAAGCATCAGATGTCGATAGTGCTCTGCTTGATCTTCTATTTCAAGGCCTGAAATACAAGCAAAAATGTAAGAACTCCTCTGCTTGGGGGATTATTACACACTAATGTCAACATACTCGTTACACCAAATACAGGATTTGAAGAATAGGAATATAAAACGATCTTTAGTAGGCCAGAAAGATGACATTAAAAGACCGAACTAACTTTTTGGCCAATCCAATATAACAGAGACAGAATTCCGTAAGCCACATTCAAAAGGTAGGCCACATACTATGCACCGGCCAGTCCTTCAGCTGTCAGGAGCAGCATGCCAGTCTTACCCCCTATCTGGTCGGTCCGACTCTTTGCTGATTGTCCTCTTGATCTTTCTTCAAGGAAATCTTTTTGGTATGATTTTTTTCTTACATAACTGGAGTCTTGAAACAATGCTGGGATAAGGAAAGAAACTTGGTTTTCGAGCTGGGATCAAAGTGTAGTATCTGTTTTGTCCTCGGTCAGTGAAAGAGAAGACTGAGACAATTTTTATTTTTGTCCCAATCCAGGGTGCCCCTTTTTGGAGAGTTGGATATCCCCCCCTATTCAGAAAGATAGAGCTAACAAGAACGAAATATGATTATCGCAAAGACAGGAGATGCTTGTTGGCCTTAGTCTTGAAAAGACCAAGGCTATAGGTAGGAGGAAAACAGTCAGCAGGAAGAGAGTTCCACAAGCCTGCAGATGAGGTATCAAAACAGCGAATTGATGAAGACCACTAGACCAACGAGTCAAACGAGCTGGAACAAAAGAAGCAGGGAATAGCTCACATAATTCTGAAGAACACATGCCATAATAGTATTTATAGAAAAGACTGAGACTAGCAACATCACGTCTGTGAGAGAGAGGGAAAGAAGAAAGAGTGAGGCCAATCAAATTACAGACACGTTTCTGTATCTTATCAAGAACCCTCAAATGGAACATAGATTCACCATCCCAAATATGACAACAGTACTTCAGACATGGTTTGATAGTAGATTTGTAGAGATGGAGAATAGCCTCAGGTATGAGAAAGTGTTTGAACAATAGAAAAAACAACTTTACTAGAAGCAGAAAGAGCAATGGATATAAAATATATGAACTCCAGGAAAGATTGTCTAAGAAAGAAAGACCAAGAAGATTCAGGGTCGATTTCTCCTCAAGAGCAGAGCCATCTATGAGAATCTCAGGAAGATAAGGGACACACCTACGATTGAAAGGCACAAGCTGAGTCTTAACTGGATTAGATGAAACAAGTCATTTCATACCCCAATCCACAACTGAACCCAGGTCAACTTCTAGATCAGCTGCATATTTCAACGTATTCGAGGGAGATGGGCATGAAGCAACACCAGAATAGAGAGTGGTATCGTCGTAATAGATAATAATCATAATAAGATCATTGATAAAGAGAAGAAACAGTGTTGGGGCTAGAATAGAGGCCTGAGGAACACCAGCATTGATAGGAAAAGAGAATGAAGAGACACCGTCCAAAGTTACTCGCTTCGATTAGAAAGAAAAGACCCAATAATGTCAAGAATCTTACCATCAATACCATAACCCTGAAGTTTGTGCAGAAGACCAGAATGCCACACTCTGTTGAACGCTTTTGAAATGTTAAGCGCAATGGCCCAACTCTCTCCTGAATTATCCATATCCATTTGTTACTGTATCCAACAGAATGAAAAAGACATGATAAAAACTAAAACCAAATCTGCAACAAATAAATGTTACCAAAGTTAATCTTGTACTTATCTGGATAAGTTTATTTGTGTTTTAACTTATTTTAAAGCATTTAAAAAAAATTTTTTTTAAATAGTTTGCACTTTGTTGTTAGAACGGAAAAAAAAATGGCCGCCCATAAGCTTTACACGTTGAGCCTTGATAATCGCTCAAAAATCGAAAAGTAAACAGAAACACATCCAATAAATGTCACCGATTGTGCGAAAATTTAATGTTCAACCGAATTGTATATTTTTATTACCAGTATTTTGTTTAATTTTCGAGTTTTAAGTGATTATCATACAGAGCTTATGGAGGGCCATTTTTTTTCGTTTTAACTGAACAAAGTGGACATTAGTTGCTTTTAAAAAAAGTAAAAAAAAATGCTTTAAAATAAGTTAAAACACAAATAAACTTATCCAAGTAGGTAGAAGAGTAACTTATCTTGTCTTTGGTAACACTTATTTGTTGCATATTTGTTTGTTTTTCACCCCTTTTTCGTTTTGTTAGCTGTCGTTATAAACACTATAATGTATTTGCTTTTTATGTTTTAAACATATTAAAAAAGAAATCCATCAATTTTAACCGAAGTGCAAATTTTGGCTTCATGTCTTGTCTCAAGCGATTTACAATTTTACATGAAAATGAAAAAAATTCCCAAAATAATATACGTGGATAAATTGGCCGTTTTTTTTTACTTTAGGGTGGCAAAGTAAGGGAGATAACAAAGATTTAAACAAATATATATTATTCACCTCCTTTCCAGGGGAGGTTAGACACAAGGTCAGATGTGGTTTTGAGAAGCCAGTGTACTAAAATAAGCGCACTCTGGACTACAAAAATGCCTGAACATCCCCGTATGCATTCCCCGGTAGAGTCGCCTCAGGCGATTGGCAAAAACTAACCCTTTCTCAGAGAGAAGGTAAAGCCTGGGAGGGTGGACCTCCTAGGACTGAATAGAACAACAGTCGGACAGTAACAAAGCCAATTATATCAGAATTCAATGAGTTGAACAAAGATATTTTTTGCCGATATTGAATATTCTTGCTCACGCCCCTATTCCGAATTCGTGACCGTGGGCCGCCATCAGTGGACTGCCTCTCTTGCACCAAACGGTTAAATTAAAAAAAAAGTCACCAAAAATTTTTTTCATGGAAAATTTTATAATTAAAATTTGTTGGAATAATTTTTTTCAATGAAAATTAAATATCTATTTTTTTATGTTAAAGAAACAATGAAACAAAAAGTAAAATGAAGGTTGGGGAGAAAATAGGGTAAATGTTTATTTTAGGGTCTTAAATCGGTACAATTGGTGCCCTTGATGAACCCAACCATTCAGATTCAAAGGTGAAAAAATGGGTGCTTCTGCAGTTTCACAATGACATAGTAGACCTCTCTTTAAAAAAAAAAGCTAAAGAAATGTATAAACTTTGTTATGTATTTACGTGGTAGCTGAAAAGAAGACTGTACACCAAAAATTACGGAAATTCATCCAATATTTAGTAAATTAAAAATAAAAAAACGATTTTATCTATATGTCGACATTTTTCTTATATTTTGAGAATTTCCGAAAGTTATCTACCTTGTATGTCTACTGATACGTAAGATTGTTTTTTTTTCTTCTTTTTCTTATAATTTTATAAATACTAGTAGTACACTACCACCCATTTTGGCGATTTAGTCGTTTCACAGCCAAAATGGCGGACAATGAATCGGCTGCTTTTTTTGTAAACCCGAATAAATTGTTTGCGTCTAATTTCAAATTTACCTTAAATTATTTTAAAAGAAACACAGCTGGGAAATTAGTCCCAAACAATTTATTTGGGTTTACATATTTTATTTGTGAGGTCGGAAAAAAAATCAGAAAAAAAGTAGCCGATTTATTGTCCGCCATTTTGCCTGTGAAATGACTAAATCGCCCTCATTTTTCCCCACCTTTTTTACGGACCAATGTTTTTTTTATTTTATTCTATATACGCTAGAGAA
>OY744548.1:68255421-68290421 GCA_963556195.1 Sepiola atlantica
CCTTCCAAAGGGAAGTTATCAGGCTCTCATATTTTAGCATTAAAACAATAGCATATGCTTATGGTTTGTGCATGTACGCATTCAGTAGTGGACATAAGTTTCTAAAGACGTTTAAGAGAAAATTTTATAAAATAACAAGCTTGCACAAAAATTATATATATATATATATATATTTGTCCATGTGACGTACTCTAAAGTTGGTTAGCGTTATTAGAACTCTACTACTTCCTAAATTAAATGGGTTTGCTAAAATCTTAAAGTTTAAATGACTTTTCATTCGACAGTTTAAAGGGTTCGAAATTCCTTTAAAATTTCAAAAGGAAGTAAAAATTTTCACTTGCGAAAATGTTAAAATGACTAACTTACGAAGAAACTGAAATGCATTCTAGTTGATTTAACTTTTTAAAAACTGAAATTGCATTTTATTTCAATAAATTTCATAAATATTCGATGAATAGTGAAGTCACGTAGTTGCGAGAAGTTGAGTAAAGATTCTGTCTGTACCGCTTTTACTATTTAAGACGAAGTCAATTTTCATTTTAAACTTGATGACTGTAAAAAAAAAAAAAAAATTTTAATTCTTTTTAAATTAACGACTTTTAATTGATGTTTTTGCAAATTATTAGCATTTCCTTTTTCCCATCGACTTTAAGTGTCTGGCTGTCATGTCGAACGTCTGCTTTCATTTCTTCTGAAATGACAAAGAAAATCTGACATTTAAAAGAATTTCTTATTTTCCGCTTTTTTTTATTATTAGATTCTTTGTTCAAGTTAACGAGGTTTTATCTTTTTACTTACCATATTTAATTTATAAGCAAACGTTCTATTTTGGGAATTTCGTTGCACTTTTAAAAGAATCGGGCAAAAATGAAACTTCGTAAAAGTACAGCTGAAACTTTGGTGATTTAGTCGTTTCACAGCCAAAATGGCTGACAATGAATCTGCTACTTTTTCCCGTTACTCAGAAGTAAACCAACATTTTTTTGGACTAATTTCCCAACTGTATTTCTTATAAAATTTAAATTAGTCGATTTATTTAAGTTTACTTATTCACTTAGGAGTTCGGAGAAAAAGCATCCGATTCATTGTCCGACACTTTGGCTGTGAAACGACTAAATCGAAACTTTTATGGATTAAAAAAAAAAATTGATTAGAAATGATGGTACTTATGCAGTTTACGGACCGGGCTGGAATGTTATTTAGAAAGCCATTCTTAACATAGATGAGGGGGGGGGGGTGTAACTATTCTATACTTTCAGATAACAATTTAATACAAAGACACCGTAAAAAAATTTAATTTGAAAATCCTATCTAAAAAAAATAGCCCGGTCCGTAAACTGCATAAGCATCGAAATTATGGTGCTTGTACAGAGAAGCGTGCATATGAAAAACGTTGAAAATCGCAGTTCCAATTAAATTAATCGGAAAACTATTTAAAATATTTATGCATCAAGCAAAAATAGGTTTGTACACAAATTATCGAGTAAAATTGTAATTAAAAATAAAAATCCGTTTAATCGGGTTCGGCCATTGATTCGAGCGAAAAAACCCAATTCAGGGGGAGATAACCCAGTCTGTCATTAACAAGTAATAAATCAATGGCAGTAATACGATGAAACTTACTTTTTTTTTTTTTTTTTTTTTTTGTGAGGATACTTATTTAAATCTGCGTAAGTATATACTGTTTTTGTGGTATTGCTAATTTAATATGGACGCTTCTCTGTACAAGCACCGAACTTATTGATCTCAAATCTGTATTAATAAAATTATGGAACTAGTGTTTCTCGCCTTTGCGTAATTTTGATAAATACATTGAAGTGTATAATTATGGCACTTGTGCAGTTAAGCAAACAGCGGCAGATAATCCACATGAAGTAACGACCAGTAGATTAAAACATTTAATAAATTTATTTTAAAATATATTTTCTGAAATAAACTTTATTTTCAATAAAGTAACATTTTGGCCAAAAAATTGTAATAAAAGTTTTGTGTTTATAATATTCTAAATTATATAAAAAAAAATCTGTTAATACATATCACACTATTTCATTACAATGTTTTTGGCCAAAATGTTTCTTTATTGAAAAACTTTTTCTTTCAGAAACTATATCTTATTAAATATTAATGTTTTAATCTATTGGTCGTTACTTCCTGTGGATTATATTAATCGAATACTTATTGAAAGTAAAACGGTTTTAAATTCTATTTATAAAAAAAAAAATCAAATTTTACATTTGACTATTTTGAATTTTCATGAAGTCCTCGATCCGGACAACGCCGGGTAAAAAAAAAACGGCAGATTATTTACGATTTAGGTTCTTTAACAGCGAAAGTTAAATCTGCTCAATGGTGAAAAAAATAAAATACAACTTTATGCTTCTAGCCACTGATGAGTTTTAAAGACTTAACAGCTGTATACGTGCACTGAGGTGTATCTGTACGGGAGTCTTTTATTTGTTACTTTTGCAGTTTACAGACCGTGCTGAAATGTCATTTAGAAACCCTTTAACACTTAACTATTCATTTTCACCTAACAATTTAATAAACAAGATACTGTGAAAATTTAACTTGAATCCTATCTAAAAAAAAAAAAAATATTTTTTAAACCCAAACAGGTTCCGTAAATTGCAGAAGTGCCTTTTTTATTTCTTAAAGATTCTGAAAAACTGTTTTATAATAATTTGGTTATACTTATGCACATTAGGACCCAAGCTGACCCTAATCGACGCGAAGTCGATTTTAGCATAAGTACCAAATTAATGGCCAAACAATATCATAACCGGGCGTTTCTAACGACAGCTAACAGAACGAAAAAAGGGGTGAAAAAAAACCCCCCAAAACGGGTAACAAATAAATGTTACCAAAGGCAAGATAAGTTACTCTTCTACCTACCAGGATAAGTTTATTTTTGTGTTGACTTATTTTAAAGCGTTTTTTAGTTCGATTTAAAACTAGTGTCGAGGTCACGGCATTTTTTAAAATATTTTTGGGCTTTCAATTTTAACATGACGTCTCTACACTAATTTGAAATCTAACTAAAAAAAAAACGCTTTAAAATAAGTTAAAACACAAATAAACTTATCCGGGTAGGTAGAAGAGTAACTTATCTTGCCTTTGGTAACACTTATTTGTTGCCTATTTGTTTTTATCACCCCTTTTTCGTTTTGTTATAAATGCCTGATTATTACGGTATTGTTTGGTCATTAAACTATTAATTTAAACAAATTATTATAACCAAACCTAATTTTACCGAACTTGTTAAAGTAAAAAACAAAAGTTCGGTTCAAATTCTGTAGAAGTACCTCTAAAACTAATTATTTGGGTAAGGTAATGTTTTAATCTGTATTTATAAAATCATTGGATGCAGAAAACTAACAACTATTCAATCTTTAAATTAAATAGGGAACGCCAGTTTAAATGACTTTTTATTCGGCATTTTAAAGGGTTTCAATTTCCTTTTGCCCGGGAGTCTATACTTTCCAGTAAACAAAAAAAAATGACTCTTGTATAAGTCATACATCTGTAAAGTCTTCTGCTTGGGTTTCCAGTTGACGAACGTTCAACAATGTAACCGATGCATCCTCTTTTCCTTAAACAATGCGCCCCCCCCCCCCCCCCCGTTCACCTTTGACCTCCTGCCTTGAACTCAGATTTCAGATGAAAGGGGAAAATGGAGTCATGACGATTTGTCAATTTAAATTCTTTTTTATCGAAAGAATCAGTTCGTTTTTTAGCTTTTTATTTTTGTAAACCTTAAAACAAATGGGGTAATCTATGCTGCAAAATTGCTTCAGATCAAATAAATATTGTAGTCTATCAAATAAAACCACAATTCATTAAATATACACTGATTCACGCTAACATAAGCGATCGTTAGGCTTTCTATTGTTCGATGTTCAGGAAAATATACTTTTCTACTTATCTACATAATTTTCACGTGTTTACTGATTGTAAGATTCATCTAAGCATTTTACTTAGCCAAGCCAGCGTGCTTTCAAAAGGGACCGACAATTCTGCTGAGATTTGTTGCGAATTTCAGGCTTACCCTAATCCGATTGGCACCCTCGGACTTGGGTTTATTGCCCCCCCCCCCCACCCCCCAACTTTTTAATTTTTATTTTTCTCAATATTTTAAGCCTGAAATTTGTGACCAAGTTCCGGCAAAATTGTTGAACATATTGGAAAGCTAACTAGAAAAATAAAAATGAGTTTTGAAGACTAACGTTACTGTCTGTCACTTTGTATATTGCCACCGGCGGACTTAGGGTTAGTGGTAGGATTAAGAGGATTGTTTTTTCTACTCGAGTTAAAATTAAATCTGAATTTCTTGGTGGCACATTGACATCTCAACGTGAATGTCAACGTGGGACAGTGCTGCACTTGTGCATTTTAACATCCCTGGTAATGTTAGAAAGCCATTCTTAACATTGGGAGGGGGTGGACGGGCGGAACTCTCCTAAAATGAAAATTAATTTGCCGGGATGTTGGAATGCACAAAGCCCCCCAAAACCACCTGCCCTTATTTCATTAAACCACTAACCCTAAGTCCGGGTGGCAATCCAAAAATCTGCCTTTTGAGGGGGGGGGAGGGGTCAGGTTTTTTATTTTTAGGAACCATCTATAGATAATAAATTTTACTAGCAAATATCCCCCCCGCCAGGGTGGGTGTGTAATTAGTTTTACGGGTTTGTTTTTATGCCCACGTGGTAATTAATAATGCATTATATTTCTGAAGCCGTATCTACCAGCCTTGAACCTTTAAAAATCTTTTTATAATGGACTTAGCCGTACAAAAATGTAATGAAATCGTTTGTTTTTTTTGTTCATTTATTTTGCAAAAAATAAATAAACTTTTAAAAATATTCTATTTTTAACTGATTTTTCGTACAAGTTAAGTCTAAACTTGTACGAAAAATCAGTTAAAATAGAATATTACACTAGCTTAAAATTGTATGATTATATATATATATATGGACGAAGAGTGACAAACATGCACGAATGTCCAAATTTATTTCAAACTTCGATTGTTACATGCAAGGTATATTCTGTAATAAAATTGTTTATTCTTTCCTTAAGCCAAGGCTTTTCAAAGATTGATCTTATCATCAGGAATTATACAGACATAAGTTGGCAATAGAAAAGCCAAAATTCAACATTTGAAAAAATATATTTTATATATATATATATATATATATATATATATATAATGACATGCTGAACGTAGTATTACATTAATAGAAAAAAATTAAAAGCGTTCTATTAACACTTTAAATTACATCGTCTTATTTCCAATATTGCGGCATAATCAAGAGAAATGGAAACCAAGGTGCCACGAAAAGAAGGCAAAGAAAACTTAGTTTTGAAAGAAAACAAGTCATCTTTTGAAATAGTTTTTATAAATATATTTTATGAACTAAATTATTTTTAGTAAGTTACTACGACTACTTTTCATAAGACCTAGTTCAGATTTCCGTTTTTAGCGACTACCGTCTATCTAATGAAACCTGTCATCTTGGAAATAAGCTGATAATACCAGCACATTTACTAATTTGGTGCCTGTTTCGCCTCGACATTAAAATATTTAAAATGTATAAACTTTATGTAGTAGCGTGTTAGCTGAAAATAAGATTGTACAGAAAAAAAAAGGCAAATTCGAGTATTTATTAAATTAAAAGAAAAAAGATTACGTATCGTTAGACATTTTCACATATGAAATGGGCAAGGGAGATAACTCAAATTTCAGTAATTTAGAAAGTAGATTTTCCCATTTCATACGTAATACTAAATAGATTTCAACTCCAATACATTCAGCATGTCATAATCTTTTGTAAAAATATACAATTTCGAGCTATCGCAATATCGCCTTTTCAAAATAAAAAGGCTCTCCAGAAGGGTTCGCGATCCCGCTGACTTTCGGGTTATCCTGCAGTAAATTTCAAGTAAGGATGATCATAAATGATCAGATTTTTTTTTAACGGAAAATTTAGATAATATTTTTATAATAAAATAAGTTAAAAATATAACAAATCATAATCTTTTTTAAGAATGAAATATGTTGAAGTGTCTTGTTTTTTGTGTTTTTTTTTTTTTAAATGAAAATATCACATCTTTAAAAATCTTTATGATCTTTTTTTTTATGGTAAAATGTATTTTTATTGATATAGATTTGAAGAGGTCAAAATTTTAAAAATCTTTTAAAAATTAACTTCCAGAGTTGGCGCGAAAATCAAAAAAATAAGACATTTCAAAACTTTATATCAATAAAAAGATGGATTTTTTTTTTTAAAGATTTGTTATATTTTCATAAAAATATAAACATATTTGATAATTCTAAATTTTCCGTTAACAAAAAAGTTTCTTTGATCATTTATGATCATCCATACTCGAAATTTACTGCAGGATGACCCGGAAGTCAGCGGGATCGCGAAACCTTCTGAAGAGCCAATAAAAATGTCACCTAAACTTTACGTTTACCCCGATTTCTTTATTCGTTAGCGCAAAACAAAAACGAATAAATTAACTGAAGCAACAAAAAAAACAAATCAAACGGGGCAAAAATAATACAGCGTATATCTGCCCTTACACCGGTTGCAATGCGATACGAAACTATTCGCAAATATTTGGCAGCCATTGTAGTTGACAAGTTCAAGATAACCACTAGTTTTAGTAGCACATGTGAACCATAATACTAGATTTCGGCCAGTAAACTTTAATTCTAAGAATTATTTTCTAGCCGCTAATTTAATGGCTTGAAAATGGCATCTAAATGTCGATTTTCGTCATACAGAATGGTTAATTCCTATTTCAATCACGAAAATTATTTAGTGAAATGGGGTTTGGCATTATCCCCCCCCCCCAAAAAAAAACATTGTTTTTAAAAAAGCGCATTAAAAATTAACAAGTTTCACTATACACGTGAAACGCCGAAATGAAAGTAAAGAACGAGGCCATGGGCACATAACTCCAGTTCATAATTTTCTAGTTAATAATAGTTAAAATGTTTCGTTACTTTTATATATAGCCTTAAAATAGTTTCGTTCCCTATTAACTAGAAAATTCCGAACCATGGGTGCGCTTTGCTTCGTTCGCAACTTTGTAAAGATGGCGACTATATTTTTCCGGTCTAGTTTTGATTTCGGCGTTTCACTTGTGCGATGGATTTATTGGTTTTAACGTTATTGCGAGTTCGATCGCATAAGTGAAATGAAAACTAGGTCGGAAAAATAGTCGCCATCTTTATAAACAAGTAGAGAACGAGGCTAAAGGCACATAACTCTAGTTTATAATTTTCTAGTTAATAATTTTCTAGTTAAGGAACTTTTGGTGCCTCTATATTACAGGCCCGAAAAAATTCTATCTTTAATTTTGAAGAGTCAAATGACCGGGGGTGGGGATTAATTCTGGGGGAACACTTTGAATTATCTTCAGAGATGTTATGCGTTTTAATTAACTTAAAGTTATATATATATATATATATATATATATATATATATATATATATATATATTACTTTATGTGTGTGTAAAAGGATTATTTAGGAATCGAACAATCGCAACGCTTTATGGTATTCGACACCAATAGAAATTAAAATGATTTATTGAAACAAATCACAGAAAGTAAAAAAAAATTTTAATTTAAAAAAAATAATTTAATAGAAAAATACGTAAATAAAAGGATAAATACATGGAAATTAAGTTTTTTTTTTTTTTTTTTTTTTTTTTTTTTTTTTTAATAAATGAAATTAATCTGCGTTTGCAAGAAGTCTATTTTGGCATTATCTCTGAAATATAAAATATCTTCAAGTTCAGAGCGTTAAAATACATTTTTAGATAAATTTTAGGTAGGGTGGGTATATTTTTTTAATTATATCTGTCATTCGACTCTTTAAAATTAAAGATGAAATTTTTTTTTTTTCGGCCCTATAAAACGGAAGAACCACACTTTTTCTAAGATATAAAAGCAAAGGAAAACATTTTGACTGCCCTTACCTAGAAAATTATGAACTAGAGTTATGTGCATTTAGCCTCGTTTTCGACTTTACTATGAAGATGGCTACTGTGCTTCTTGGAAACTTAATTTCGGCGTCTAACATAGTTTAAGAAGTCTGAAGCACATTTTATCAATGTCGGCGTACCTCGGGGATCCAATATTTCTCCGGGTATCAATGATCTCCCAGATCACATTCTAAGATCGTTCGTTGATATGTATGCAGATGATACGACCCTCTATGGCAGTGCTTAGTGTTAAAGATATTTCTGATTCTCTTTCGACCTGGAGTGCGATGGGGAGAAAGTGGCTGGTTTCTTTTAATACATCAAAAACCAAGCTATCACCAACGCTCAGATCCTTCTGTTGCCCCAGTGACCCATCCCCCTTCCTCCTTGAGGGTCGGGGTGTCTGGATATTCCAATATTTATAAAATAATTTAAAAAAAACAAAACACCTGTATGTTTGCCCTTGTGGGGAGGCAAGTAAATCTGAACTCCCATCATGGCATCGAAACAGTGATAGCAGACTAGTCTAAAATTTCGTTTGAGAAAAAGAATATTGCTTGGAATGTAGTTCAAATCCACGACAACTTTAATTAAAGAAATTAGAAATATTACTACCCCCCTCCCTCAGATAATGCCTGGGAGGACTAACGAACATATACTAAAGGAGATGGTAATGTTTGGGTGGATGGTATAACAAGATATTACACTATCCCTTCCTGCCTCTGAATTGTGACTGGAGAGAGCATGTTAACAAACATATACGACATTGTCCCCCCCCCCCATTCAAAGAAGGTAATGCCTGGGAGAATGGTAAATGAACAGATACACGACCTGCACCCCCTAGAATAGTATATTAAACTGAATTAGATGCTTAGATATAGTATATGTTCGGCTTCAGACTGATATAAAAATCTTTATTTTTTATGTTCTCTTTTACTTCAAAGTTCCCGGAAATCAAGTGTCCCTTTTCTGGGGCTTTGATCTCCGAGATACATATATATTTGAGTGTTCCATTAAAGTTCTCCTTTACCTCTCAAACGTTGAGTTAGTAAAGAAGTTAAGAACATTAATTTTCCTCTCCCCAATTGACCATGACCATACTGTGTTATAGTATATCTTTCTCTTGGTCTGACCAGATTCCAGGACAAGAATTCATCTAGTCTGGTAAAGTATTCAGCTAAGTACTGTTACTTGAGGTAACATTACTTGGAGAAGGTGCACCATTCCTCGTATGAGCAAGTGTATAGCAGTGTCGAGGGGATCTCATTTGGGCTTTAAATAATATTATTTACAATATTTGGTCACGGGTTAGTTGTAGGGTAAATTATCCTCAGAGATTAAAGACCCTCGATGATGGCGTCCTGTAGATAATTCAAACTCTCTGTATATACATGCGTGTGTGATCCAGACGTCTGGCTAGCAAATGCATCCATGCAGATTTGAAACCTGAACGGTTAGTCATATCTGAATGTGACCAGCAGTCAAGAACGTCTGCGTCAACAAACCTATTTACAGTAGAAATTCTCGCATTATATGTATTGTATCTATTTACATATTTTTATCAATCTATTCAGTAACTGAAATCTATTAAAAGATTATTTTATTGGAGCACAGGGTGGAGTAGGTGTTAGTGACATCAACCGGTTTATTTGTTGAATCTGGCCACAAATAATCTTGAGGGTGGGACCTGAATGTCTAGTCTCGATCTAAGTCTTCTCCATTCTTGTCTTTGGTGCGTTCCGACGCAATCCACTCAGGCTCTATCGTGTTTGACCATGTCATCCCAAGACAACTTGGGGCTGCCAGAGGTGGTCTTTTCTGCTGGCAGACTCGATTGTCTGGCTTTAACAATGAAGTCATTGCTGTGCTCAACGTGCCCCAACCAACAGTCTGCTCTTCTGCATGATGTCAAGGAAGCTTTCCAAGTTGACTTGTGTGATTAGACCCAAAAGGTATGCTTTGTTCAGGCCTCACCAAACAGTGTGATTGTAAGAATTAGGAGTGGATGGCAGTTCAGAGAACTACTGTCGACCAAGGAAAGGGGCTATCAAGCATGAGTATCATGTATGGAAGTTTAACCTGGATAGTTAGAGTTGAGGACATGTGTTGCATGGAGAGAAAGGATGAGAATGATACCTGTCGTAAGACAGGCTTAGATCTGATCTCTGTAAGATTAAATCTGGTCAGCATCGAGATAGGTGCAGAAGAGTAGACTTGTATGATATGGCCACATTGAAGAATGGATCAGTGTTTGGGTTAGATGTAGGATAGTTGAGTTAGCAGGTTCAGTTTACAGGAGAAGGCTAAGGTAAATATGAGAGACCATGATAAAAATGGACTTCCTCTGAGGTCATCAGATTTAAGCTCGTCTTAAAGACTCACATGACACATCCATCGTATCATTCTCATATCATTTCTTTCCATACAACATTTACTTCCACTTCAGCCTGCATACATATGCCTGATAGTGAAAGCTACAAAAATATTTACACAGGGGTGTGATAAATGGATTCGATTCATTGCCAATAACGAACATCCCATATCTGATGCATACGTTGCAATTATCGTAGATAAATATTAAAATACCATCTTAAATTTTTCATTCATATCGTTTGAATAAGATGATTCTATTGACATTGGTTGACCTTTCTAGTCGGAATTCTTTCGAGAAAGACAGATACTTTCAAGAGGGACCACATGAAGATTGCCAACATCCGAAGTTGGAGGGTTTCTGTGGAACAAACTGGATTCGAACTTGGCACACCCAGCTTGTCAGTCTCTAATCATTAACTGCCATTTTAAAGATATCATTCGATTTAGCGCCTGTTCTACAATATGGCATGCGTTGGACATCTTTAAGAAATTGACTTCCGAATTTCTGGCCAAGTTTTTATTTATCCTGCTTTCCCTCTGGTTCATTTTATCACTTCCTCCCATGTTTTCCTTGGTCTACCCCTGCGAAATGAACCTGCTACCTCAACTGTTCTGCATCTACTGACCCAAGAACTCTTCCATTCTTTCAACGTAGCCATAACATCAAAGTCTCCTGTTCTGCACACGTCTCCCTATACTGGCCAGATTTAATCTTCCTCTGAGGTCATCAGACCTAAGCCGGTCTTTAAGACTCGCATATCATTCTCGTATCATTTCTCTCCATGCAGCGCATGTCCTCAACCCTCACTGTCAAGATTTCACATAATATTAACTTTTTTTTTTTTTTTTTTTTTTCCCCCCCCTATTTGCACATAAAGGAAGAAAAAAAGATGAGACCTGAGATTGCTCGTCACTTTCTCCCCCTTAAAGGTCTGGCAACATAATCATGTGTCCAATAACCTCCTAAATCTGTTTTTTTTTTTTTTTAACCTCTTAAAATTCCAGCCGATACAGGAAAGGGTTTAACCGCAAATTTTTTTGGTACTTGTGCAGTTTACGGACCAGGCTATTTTTTTCAAATAGGATTTTCAAGCTAGACAATTTTTACGGTATCTTTTGTTTATTAAATTGTAGGTGAAAGTAAAGAAATAGTTAATCAACCCTCTCCATGTTAAGAATGAGTTTCTAAATTATAACATTTCAGCCTGGTCTGCAAACTGCATAAGTGCCAAATTTTTCTGAACATTAATCTTGCTCATCTCATGACTTCTATATCATCCCACATACTTCCGTAAAACACCTTGTCTGACCTTCTATTTCTCTTTTATTTTTTTTTAGGTTGTCCACTCCATAACGTGTCGAATTGACTCAAGATGGCGTCCCCAACACCTTCACAAAGTGATACTGTAACGACCGGTTCCAATTCCTCAGACAGTGAAACCAGTCCGCCGGATTCTGTAGGCCTTAACACAAAATGCCCCATCTGCCTGGAGACGTATAATATGCCGCGGGTACTCAATTGCTTCCATACGTTTTGTCTTCCATGTTTGGAGAAGAACCAGGAAGATCCAAACAAAATAATCTGCTCCGAATGTTCGTTCGAAACCTTCCTACCAAATGGAATCTCTAATTTAATGCACGATTATGCCGTGAGTAATCTCATGCAATCCACGTCCACATGTTCCGTGGCGCTACACTGCACTGGCTGCAAAAGCAAAGACACGCGGGCCGTAGCGAAATGTTACGACTGTGCAAACTTTTTGTGTTCCAATTGTGTCATGGCCCATCAGTTTATGCACTGTTTTGAGGGCCACCGATTTCTTACGTTTGCAGATGTCCAAAGTTCACAGCAAGAATTGCTCTTGCAAGAGAAGCCGGTCGCTTGTCCGAAACACAAACTAGAGGTGCTACAGTTCTTCTGCAATACATGCAGCATACCCATCTGCAAAGAGTGTACCCAGCAGGACCACGACACTGGCCACGAGTTCAACTTTCTCTCTGACATCGGTGAAAAGCAGGTAGGTAATCTCCGGCACTTACAGTTGGAGGCCAAATCCAAAACCTTGGAACTGCAGGAACTTTCCACCAGTATAAAAATGATAGATATCCACCTATTTTCTCAGTATCACAAAGCCCAGAATGAGATTAATGAAACTTACAATTTCTTTCATACCGTCTTGGATGAACGGAAGACGGAAGTACTCGCGGAGCTTGAGGAGGCGTTCAATGGTAAATCTATCATGATCAATAACCTCGAACAGAAGATCCAGGATAATCTAAACCGTCTCAACTTTGGCTGCGACTTTTTGGAAAAGTTAATAAAACATGCAACAATGCCGGAGATCCTGCTGTTAAAATGTTTCATTGAACAGAAATTGCAACCCATCTTAAACTTTAGCCCCGATTTGAACAATCAGAATAATTTTGACTTTGAATTCTTATCGAACTTTTCTGCAATACAGGCCGGGATCCAGAACACGTTTGGTTACATCCGGCAGAGCAGTGACTTTGAACAAGTTCAGAAGCCGCTGCCAATTGGTCGTCCGCACGGGACACTTCTCATGAACAACACGACACACAACAATCATTTATTAGAAGGATCAAATAATAAACAGTTTTCAACGACAAACAATTTCCAGTTTGGCACTTCCGATAATGTCTATGAAAAATGGTCGAGTGGTCTCGATATCTTAAACAATGGAATGGATATTTACCCACCAGCGGATCCATTATTAGAATTGACAACCAAACTAATAAACACAAATCTACACAATTCATCGAAGCCACAAATTAAACGCCAGAAAATGATCTATCGTTGCAAGTTCGGAGAGTTTGGAAACCTTGATGGACAGTTTACGGAACCTAGCGGTGTTGCTGTGAATGCCCAGAACGACATAATTGTAGCTGATACGAATAATCACCGTATCCAGATTTTTGACAAGGAAGGGCGGTTCAAGTTTCAATTCGGTGAATGCGGAAAACGAGACGGTCAACTACTTTACCCAAACCGAGTAGCCGTTGTACGGTCGTCTGGCGACATAATTGTCACAGAGCGCAGCCCCACCCATCAGATTCAAATCTACAATCAATATGGACAGTTTGTGCGCAAGTTCGGGGCCAATATACTACAGCATCCCCGTGGCGTCACTGTCGACTATAAGGGTAGGATTATAATTGTTGAGTGTAAGGTGATGCGGGTGATTATATTCGACCAACTCGGAAACGTTCTGCAGAAATTTGGCTGTTCGCAACACTTAGAATTTCCTAATGGCGTTGTCGTCAATGATAAAGAGGAGATCTTTATTAGCGACAATCGGGCCCACTGTGTAAAGGTGTTTAACTATCAGGGGTTGTTTCTGCGTCAAATTGGTAGTGAAGGGGTCACTAACTACCCCATTGGGGTCGGCATCGATACAAACGGTGAGGTACTCATTGCTGACAACCACAATAATTTCAACTTGACTATCTTCACGCAGGACGGGCAGTTGGTGAACGCGCTCGAGAGCAAAGTGAAACACGCCCAATGTTTTGATGTTACCCTCATGGATGAAGGTTCGGTGGTTCTTGCGAGTAAGGACTACAGGGTTTACATCTATCGTTATGCCCCAAACCATATTGCGGGCGTGTCTATGTAAAGCCTTCGAGCTTAGGGGTAGGATCTCTTGAAAAAGACTAGTCAAAAAAAAATATCCTTTCTATTTTATTTTTTTAATTGAACAAAAAAATACTTCCATTTTTACATTTTATTTTTTTAATCCTCCCCCTTCACAGCCAAAGGGAAACAAAATTTTACTTGATTGAAATTTACTTTTCAGGTGTAAATCTTCAATCAATAAGTTTATACCTACAGTTTTTAAAAAGCATTATATATATATATATATATGTATGTATGTATGTATGTATATATAATTATATGTATATATAATTATATGAAAGCGGTGAATACATTTGTTAACGTTTTATCTTTATTGTACAAAGACTTTCTCAAGATGACTAATTTGAAGAAAAAAAACACTTAAAATTTGAAATGAGTCTGATGTGGAAGGAAGCATAGACGTTAAAATTCAACCTGGCGTTATGTACAGTTTTGTCGGGAACATGGTGGATCAAAGTTTTTCGTATGATATAATTTTTACTTATTAATTGAAGGAGATAAATTGTAAAAGCTACTTGTTTTGTGTCGGTTTATGAGTGCCGAGTCAACGCTACATCCTCGATAAAACTTTGTACATAACATCGATATTAAAAGAAAAAAAAATCCTTCCACTTTAGATGCACTTATTTAAGCTGTTTAAACTCTTCAAATCTGCCATTTTTTAAAAGGTCTGAACGTCAATGAATATATAACCAATTTAGTTTTCCTTTTTTTTTCTTTTTTTTTTTTCATTATATATGAGGATAAAATACACTATCAGGAAGTGTGGAGACAATGTATGAAAAAAAATTAAACGCAGGAAAATTTGGTGTATGTGAAAAAAAAAAAAATACAAACTGAAAAACAAATTAAATACAGGAAAAAATCAAGCAACAAGATTTACCGGTTTCGTTCGGATCAACGAATGTTTTCAGAAATGTTGATCTGAACGAAACCGGTAAAATCTAATTTATTTTTTCCTTTATTTTTGTCTTTCACACATCTTGTCTTTCATGGCCATTCATTTTATGATATATTGTATATTTTATCCCCATATATATATATATATATATATATATATATAACAAAGGTTGTTCAGGTCAACTCCTTTTTATCTGATTATAAATGTATTTAAAACTTAAGTTTTAAATCCAGCCAGGGTAATGTCTCTCATGCCTTAAAGTTATTGGTTAACTTTATCCATAGACAAAACACTGCCACCCCATTCCCCCCTCTTTTCTCATTTTTATTCCTTTTTTTTTTATCGAGTTCTTGGTTCTCAAACTATTAAGACATTTGAACTTTTGATTTTTTAAACCCTAGTCCGTTTTGTTTTTTAAATTTTTACATTGAATTTTGTAGTTTTTTTTTGTTTTTTTTCTTCTACCTCATTGTTTGAATTTTTTTCTGTTTTGTTTTTAATTGTTTTTAATATTTTAGTTGTGTACACTGAAATTCTTGCCAGTTAAGCGCTTAATTTCTTTTAATTTCTTAACCATAATGAGTTTGTAAATTGTTTTGTTAAATTTGTATAGTTTTATCTCTTTTTATATATTAATGATTCTTTCCCTTTCTCAGTTTTTATTTCTCTGTATTTTTGAGAAACTTGTTTAAACCGATTGTTTTTTTTGTTTTTTTTTATAAAAATTTTTGTCAAGTGAAATTGCAGAAAATTTTTTCTAAGGTTTTGTTTAAATTTGTTAATTACATAAAAAAAATTAAATTCGAAAGATGAAGAGACTTACTGCTGTATGTTTAACAAATGAAATGCGTGTACATTTGTTATTTGTTTAGTACAAAAAATGACTAGAATTATTACTGCCAATTATGGCATTTTTACTTTTTTTAAAAATTCTCATTTTAAGGTTTATGTACAATTTTTATATATAGATCGTCTTTAAAAAAAGACGAAAAAATATTGGACAAAAATCTAGTTTGTTGACCTGTATATAAAAAGTATCCGTAAAGTTCTTGTTTATGCAACTATGTATTTGGTCTCTGATAAAAGCAAGAGATTGTGCAGCCAAATAGATTCCGATATAGACTATGAAATAATTGGGCTGAGCCCAAGTTTTTATCCTTGTGGCTCACTTGAGCACTAAGAGTTTTTTTTTTTTTTTTTTTTTTTTTTTTTTTTTCAAGATCTGTTCTCTAACTTTCCAACTCTGCGTAAAATTGCAATCCATCCTCATTAAATTGTTAATACAATATTTTTGAATATACAATTTTATTGTATTGGATTATTTGGACCATCATTTATTATTGTCACTTAAAAAAAAAAATAAATAAAAATAGCGATTATTGCAATCAAGGTTCGAATAGTAGTCTGAATATTACATAGTATCAATCCTTATCTCAATTTCCGAAATGTTTATTTCCTAATAAAGTTGACAATCCAAATCATACCGTAGGATATGCTTATCCGATCATCTATATAATTTGAACCGAAACATTATTATTATTTAAATTCCAAGTTCACACAAAAGTGGGTTGAGGTCTCAAGTAGTCAGATTGCTAGAGCTCTAAACATGTAATGCTTTTTTAATTTTTTTTTTTATTCGTCCAAATCATTTGAATTTGACTAACTTTTTCAGAAAAAAAAAATTCAGATCTTAGTTTGAGGTGAGTTTTATGAAAAGGCTTTGGGTTTTATTTGGAAAAAAAAAAATTCACTGTAGAATCCTTTGAAACATGTTTTTTTAAAACTTAACATAAATGTATTTTGGAATGGGAAGAAATGTTTTACTTTTTACTTGAGCGTTTTTACTAATATATGCAGGGTAGCCCAGAAGTCCTCACGACTTTTGTAAACCTCAAGTAACAAGAATTTTATAAAATTTAAACCATTATCAATTTGCAAAGTCATGGTTTTAAATAAGTCTTCATGTTTACAAAAAGTCGGGACTTCTGGGCCACCCTGTATGTGTATATATCCTTAGTATTCGTTTCTGCCTATTTGGTAAAAATAAACTATAGCCATGCCAATAACCTAGTGGAAGGAAAAAATGAAACAAATAGGCTAGTCTGACCTGTCGGATTGATTGTTATGCCATTTGGGTCTGACTTTGGAAATCTGACAGTCTGTTAAACTTAACCTTGTTACTGGGTTTTATTTTTAATATATGTATTGATATGTCCTTAAAAATTAAAATAAACTTTTTTAATTTTTATTAAATAATAACTACTTAATGTTTCCAAATTTCTTCCTGCTCTTTTTCATTTTTGTTAAATGATTATTTGGTTCACTTTGTTATCTCCCTTGATTAAGACCACTCTGGTGCTCACCAGGAAGATATTTGAGCAAATATCAAACAACGAATTTGGTAAAAGCCCAGTCTTTGTTAAATTCTGTATCTACTCCGCTTGCGGGCGAAGGTAGAGCAGGTAATCTTCATCACACATTGCATAAGTTTCCGAATGGAATTGAATCGACTATTCAGATGTTCGTAATTTTATTTTTAAATCTCCCCACTTTAAATTTTTTTTTTTTTTTTTATTCTTAAAATTAAATTTTTTTTTTTTATAAAGTTTAAAATTTTTTCTTTTCCTAAGTCAACCCGGCGTTGTCCAGGAGCATTTATACTTAATTTTACAGACCTCGTGATACTACTGTAAAACCCCTACATCGGAAATAAAAATTAAACTGAGCTAGAGAAGGGTGTGCGTGAATAGTTATCCCTTGTGGGGGAGGGGGGGGTGACTACAGCTGTTTAATTTTAATTATTCAGACTATTGTTCTCATCTTGAATATTATTCTCGAGTTTCGGCCGACGTAACTTCCAACCATGTTTCGGTACATCTTGTCGAATTTGCGATTTTGAACGGAACCTTTTATTAGAATCAGTTTAAAAAAAACTAGTTTTTTCCCGATGTTTCCCAAAATTAATGAGGACCGCTGTGCAATGCTGCTCTAATCCCTCTTAAAAAAAATTCTATTCACTTTCGGAGATTTTTAGATGAGGATTGATTTGTATTTGGAATATTCTGACTACTGTTCGCTTCTTTGTTATTCTCACATTTTGGATGATGTAACCTCCGACCTTCTTCAGGTGGATCTTGTCACTCGGAATGTGTACAAAATTCCCACTGTGGTAGCTTGTTCTCATTCCGTCAAGTCATGGCCGTGTAAAAAAAAAGTCTTCAGTAATTCATGATGGTATTTTTAGTATCGCTCATACCGAGGATTGAACCTTCAACACTTTAGTATCGAGATGTCAGGTGGTCAAATATGGCAATTTTATGTTTTCAATTTTAGCATGGCGTCAAGACCTAGTTTTAAATCTAACTAAAAAAAAAAAAACCTTTTTAAATAAATTAAAAAACAAATAAACTTATCCATGTAGGTAGAAGAGTAACTTATTTTGCCTTAATTTTTTTTTTTATACCCCTTTTTCGTCCTGTTAGCTGTTATAAATGCCCGGATTTCCTTATTGATTTAAAAATAAAAAATAAAGATCCTTGACCTAATCTTCTGTATAGCCACACTGGTTTAAGAATGTCAACATGAATTCTTATTGGCTGTGAACTAAATCCAGGAGATTCAGTCATGACTGTAAATCCGGTTGACCTAAGCTGTACCTAAATAAAAGATGGAGGTCTTATAATGTGAACCCTTTTTATCCTCTTGCTAGACAATTACCCCCCCCCCCCCTCCCTCCCCCCTGCAAGCTGTTCTCTGACCCAATTTTTCCAGGAGTGGCTCACACTTAATTTTCTTAAGCTGATTATAGCTTTCTCTGCTTCTGTCCCCTCATGATTTATTATTGAATACAAATTTTTTTTCTTTATTTCTTTGTTTTTAATTGTTTCTCTGACCTCTTATTTTCAATCAGAGTAATTTCTTTTCTTAATAGCTGTTGTCTCCCTTGTTTTCACTGGGTTTTTTAAACATTGCAGTCAAGTATTTTTAATTTCTTTTCTTCATGCTTCTGTAGTTTCACAATGACATGTTAGGCCTCTTTAAAAAAAAAAAAAAAAAAAAAGCTAAAGAAATGTATGAACTTTGTTATGTACTTACGTGGTAGCTGAAAAAGACTACACCAAAAATTAAGCAAATTCATCCAGGATTTATTAAATTAAAAACGATTTTGTTTTTTTTATATTTTGAGGTTTTCCGAAAGTATCTCCCTTGGTAGCTTACTGAGTATAGTAAGCTGAAATGTCTACCGATACGCAAGATCGTTTTTTCTTAGTATTCAATAAATACTGGATAAATTTGCGTAATTTTTTTTCTGTACAATTTTATTTTCAGCTAACACGTAAGTACAAAACAAAGTTTATACGTTTTAAAAAATATTTTAATGTCATTGTGAAACTGCAGAAGCACCCTTTTATTTAATAGTAGTTGTCTCTCTTGTTTTCACTATGGATTTAAAAAATATTTCAGTCATTTAAGTATTTTATTTACTTCCTCAAAGTTAGACACAAGGTCAGGTGTGGTTTTGAAAAAGTCAGCACCCTAGTATTAGCAAACTCTGGCCTACCAAAAAATGCCTGCGCAGCCTTGTCAGGGGCGCCTCAGGCGATTAGCAATAAGCCTCTTAAAGAAGGTAAAGCCTAGGAGGGTGGATTCTGAGATTTAACAGAACCATACCTCAGCCTGACAGCAAAGTCAATCAGACTAATATCAAGGACGTATCCTCAACTGGTAAGAACACCTACTCGAGCTGTGCCAAACTTATTTTAAAGTCTCTAAAATTTAAGAAATTCTGTGAAATAGGACATCATTTGTTAAGGCACGCTTCAGATTTAAAAAAAAAATTTTTTGTCGCTCTTTGAATCGTAACTTGTTCAATTTAAAAAAAAAAAAAAAAAAAAAAAAAATTTTATACAAGATTGATAGAATACACATTAAATAAAAAATTTAACAAACATTTAAAATTATCTTTTAATAATTTAATAATGTAAAGGCTACTTGGGGTAATTTCAGGATGTTCATGTATTATCCTAAGCCGAACCCGGGTATAGATTCGGGTTAATTTATGAACATGGTAGAGGAAATGGTGTAAGATGTTTGTAGATCCAATGTATCGTGATTTGAAACGTGTTATTGAGCAGAACGGGTTGGGATTCATTTTATGAACATTCTTAAATTGCCCCAAGTAGCCTTTACGTTTATTAAAAGATAATTTTATTGTCAGTATTTTTAAATGTATATTCTTACTTTTCTATCAATCTTGTTTGCAAGTTAAAATCAGTCAATTGAACGATTTATAACTATTCAAAGGGTGCATACATTTTTTTTTGGGGGGGGGGGCTCCTTTCTCCTCTTTCTCTCTCTCTCTCATAAATATATATAAAGTTTAATAAGTGAAGAATTGATCAAATATTGAATTTTTCTCTCGATAAACTTAAGCAATTCTTCTTGATTGGAACGCCTTCTATGATTGGAACATCTCATTGAAAAGTAACTTCAGAATGAGAATTCAACTTAGTATGGAACTAATATACGTCTGGGTTTCGAGTATAGGTTAATTCTGCTGAGTCAAGAACTCAATACTTAGATCAAAGTGTATCTGTTCTGTCCTCAGTGAAGGAGAAATCTTTCTAGATAGAGGAAATTTCTGTTTTGTCCCAATCTTGAGTGCCCTCCACTTGTTCTTTGGACAAAGGTAAGAGTAGTCCAAATAATTTAAATTATCAATCCACATCTCAAATTCCGGAACATGAAGGGTTCAATTCTAAATTCGTTCCAAGGTTTCTTAGTTCAAGTTTGGAAAAGATGGGTCCGATGAAGTTTGGAGATTACATCGGACAAAACTTTAAATATGACTAAGATAAAAATAGTTGTTCGAATAATCTAAATTAAGATATTTTCAGTAATAAACATTTTTTTTTTTTTCTTAATACTTTATATTGAATTAATATTGAAACTATAAGATACATTCATTAAATATTTTTAAAAATCCAATTAGATTATCTAATTGCAGGATACAAGCAAAATATAAATTGTGGTCATATGAAAAGGATATACTTACATACATAGGTTATAAAGTTTTTGTCTCAAATTGATTTATTTCAGCTCCATGAATTCAACATCGATGATTAGACATACGATTGTTTCTAAGATGATTAATGATTTTATTAATTCTTGAATTCTTGGAACTAAAATGTTATAAATTTGTTTCCACTTTTACTATAGCTCTGCTTGATCTGAAGGTTCAATCATTGAGTTGATTTTAATACCCGCAGTATTGGATTAGGGTTGTATGTCAATATTTTATACCAGCTTCCCATTACACTGGAAGGGAGTTTTATCTATTGTCCATTTATACTCTACTCAATGCTTTGATTTTTTTTTTTTTTTTTTTTTTTTTTTTGTCATTTTCTCATTCACGCAGAATTGATAAAAAAAAATAACAATTCGTCTGTTATACCTTTTTATTTTTTCAATTTGATCTTTTTTGTATTGAAATCAAAAAAAAAAAGTAAATGTTCCATAGGTTTCATGAACGTTTTCGATTCTTCGTAGAATCATCCTCAGGTATCAAAAGCAAATTACAAAAAAAGCTGGAGAAAGAATCTTTAAAAAGACGAAATGCGCAGATAACGTTTTTCGCATTGTTCCAGGAAAGACGTTGACGCTTTAAATTCAGCGACACATTACGTTAAGCATTTTAAAATGTTGCCACTGAAAAACGTTCTTTGTAAGTTTCAACTGTCTTTCTCCAGCTTTTTTGTTCATTTGTTTTTGACACCTGAGGATGATTCGACGAATCGATAACGTTTGTGAGACCTATGGAACATTTAATTTTTTTATTTTTTATAACAATTTTTTTTTATAACAATTGTTTGCATAAGTGTGGGTGGGTGTGTGTATATACAAACTTTAATTTTAATTCAAAAACCAACAAGAATAAAGAAAAATATGCACCTAATATTTGGAAGCACAATTTCTAAAATCTCAAATGCTTAGGTTTTATTTAAATTTTATGACTTGGACTTAACAGGACAATGTTATGATGGACATGGCGTTGCCTCTGATGATAGCTAGGGAGATGAAGAGTTTAACTATTATGTACGGTTATCTTTTTAGGTAAATTGTATTAAGTTGTGAAATAACGAGTTCAATTTGTTGATTGTTTAATCATTTCATCTTATTTGTACAAGTTTAATTGTTATTGAAATTTTGGTTTCTGCATTCCTTGTTTATGTATTAAAATTGCCTATGAAAGACTTTTTAGAATGGTATGACATCTCACTAAAATGAAGACAATTTTACAGCAATATTTGTTATCTCCCCTTGTTTGAGATTTTTTTTTTTTTTTTTTTTTTTTTTTTTTTTTTCAATATGACTTTAATATCTGGAGATAATGATGGTCAGCACAACTTTTTGTTTTTCCTGAGATGGCAGAAAGCCAGAAATGACTTTTTAAAAAAAAGTTTGTGCCCAGATTATTTTTCTAGTTTCTCCGAAATTTATTCATTTCTTTTATGGTTCAAATTCTCATCCATCATGAAATCTAGCATTTTTGTAAATGCTTCAACAGTTAAAAAAACAAAACATTTTTTCTTTTTTTTTCTTTTTAAAAACTTGGCCTTATCTGCATTTTCGAACTGCGCAGGGAACGCAGCTCTGGCGTCTCCGAAAACAAACGAGCATTTCTTAATGGTGCTCTTTGTAAATGTTGCTTTAATTTTTAAAATTCTATTTTTATTTTTAAAAGATTTTATTTTTGCATCTGGAAAACAAGGAACGAAAGGTTTCAATCCATTTTGTTGTCCCCCCCCCCCCCACCTCACCTCCAATGTGCACTTGAAAGGTTTTAGTGTCATTGGATGTATACAGACATGAAATAAATAGACCCCCTCCCCCCAAAAAAAATAATAATAAATTACATATTTAAAGCTTCCTTCACCGACGGCCAGCACTCGGAGCCGTACAAAGCAGCAGTAAAAGTTTTTTTAAATATCTATTTTATACTAATTGACTTTTTTTCTTTTTTTTTTTTTTTTTTTTTTTTTTTTCTCCATATATCAATATCCATCATATATCACCATTTTCTTAAGTGAAATCGGCCAAGCATTTGAATTCTCAGTTTCAGAGTGTAAGGAGCTAAAAAGAAGGAAAGATGATTATCGCAAAGACAGGAGTCTTAAAAAGACTACCAAAGTAGAAGGGGATACGGTTAATCTGAAGGGTGACTTAATCGACATCAAATTGCTGCAAATCTCTGGATTCCACTGTTAACCAAGTGATTGGCCAACTCATCAGCAAAGGGAAAATAACCAATGTTTTCTTGCCTACGTCCATCAGGACCTGACAGCCGTCATTATAATGATAAGGGTGTCTATTTACTTTCATGTCTGTTTATGCACATACCTTTTCTTGGGAAGGTATTATTATCCCCACTTTCCTTCCCAACTTTAGGTAAAAAAAAAAATTATTTCTATTTTTTTTTTTTTTTTTTTTAATGAATCGTGTTCAAAAGGCATTTTTACCACATTAAAATAATTTGGCAGATGTATACGTCTTCTCTCAAGATTTTCAATCAAAAAAAGATCTGATTATCGATTAAGCACCACATTCAAATTTTCACAGTATACCAGGATGTGAGACTGTAGGTGTAATATTTGAATGACACTCCAATCTTTATGACTTAGGATAGATATCTCTGAAAAATATGGATGTTGTTGAAATATAGTTAATTATCCTTCTGATCCTAAAAAAAGAACATGGACGCTAATGGGTTAACGGGCAAACTTTGAATAGTGTGGCCCTTCACGAACACACAGGCAGTAATTTATGCACTACAGTGCTAGAATGCATGAATATCATTCAAGGATGCCACGACTAGACCAGCTCGGAAAGGGGCTGCTCCTCTACAAATCCTTGTAATAAAATCTGATGGTTTAGTGAATTTATAAGTCTGAGTAACCTACTTGTGAATGAGAAGCCAAAATATGAGGGGACATTGAATAGTGCTTAATAAGTTTTTCTCTACAAACCCTTATTCCAAACTGAGAGAAAAATTTGCTAGTGCAATGAAGAATGAACATTTCTACCTACCCCTTTTTCTAAATTCTGAAAAGGCGGGTGTAAACAATTTTCAGTTAAAGACTGATCTATATACAGTCTAATCATGTTGACACACCAGTTTTTTTATTTTTTTTTTTTTTTATTAGACCAAAGTTAAGCAGAGGTGAGCCTGGTAGGTATTAGATGGGTTACCATTTGCGAATACTAGGCGCTGTATGTCATCTCCTAATCGGGATATACATGCAGATGAGGATCGCATTTAAAAAAAAAAAAAAAAAAAAAGAAGAAATTTGTCCCCGTTCCTAAAAGTTTTAAAATTTTGTGCATAACTAATAAACTGAATACTTAATGGAAACGGAGTAAAATAATTTTAAGATTATGAGGGAGGGATGTTGTATGTCTCCCGCCAATACCCCCCCCCCCCCCAAGGGTTGATGTGCCGTAAAAGCAGACCATTTGTTATCGTATTTAGAATTGTTTTGAAATGATTTTTGGTTATATTTTAAAACGATTTCTGATCAAACCTAACTGAACCCAAGATGTCTTCTCTCATTGAATCATTTGTAAATAAATGACGGCTTTGAGCAAAACGAGCTCTGAACGTTAAAAGCGCCGTTAACTTTCATTTGAACTTAAAACTGTTCTATCTGCATTGTTTTTTTTTTTTTTTTTTTTTTTTTTTTTTTTTTAATCTTGGGTTACAATGTTTAAAGCAGATGTCCTTTTTTAAGGGGCCCAAATTTAATGCCCTTAATTATTCAAATGCCCTTGTTGAATATTGACTACACACACATACACACGTATACAAGTTTGAGTTGACATTACCTTAGAGACCATCCACGAGTGTCTTCGGTCTCTCTGCAAGGGTTTGTCAGGACAACCTGACATGTGGATACTTCACCCTAAAGGAAAACCCTGACCAAATATTCAAAATAGCATAGTCTTCGAAGTTAAAATAGGATCTCGACAGTTATGCACTTGCTCATACAAGGAATGATGCACTTTCTCTAATGTTACTTCAAATAACAGCACTTAGCTGGATACTCCACCAAACTAGATGAATCCTTGTCCTGGAATCCGATAAGATCAAGAGACTACAAGAACATAATTTACTGGTCAATTGGGGAGAGGAAAATGTTCTTAACTCCTTTACTGACTCAACATTTGACAGGTAAAGAACTTTAATGGAATATTCGAATATCTATGCATCTCATATAGATAGCAATTGTTAGCCTCAGAAAGGGGCCCTTTGATTTCTGAGAACTTGTAAGTAAAATGAAGAGTATACACATGCACACGTATACATGCGCACATACACACATACATGAATAGGTATGCACATACTATGTTATAAATGCTGCTTTAACTTAATTTTTATTTCAATTATTTTATTTTAAATAAAATCAAAACTTATGAAAAGAAACTTAATAACTGGATTCTGAGAACATGTGATAAGAGTCCTTTTTTTTTTTTTTTTTTTTTTTTTTCAAATTTTGATACCTCATTAATTTTTTTATTTCTTTCAAATGCTGCGCTTAAAATTTCCACATGAAGAGAAACTTCTTACAATTCATATCTTTTGTTTTTGTTTTACGTATTAACCTTTTTTTAAAAATTTCCATTTATCACTTTGTTGACGTTGCTACAGTTTTTATATCTTGTCTGCCTTTAATTCTTTATATTATTACATAAAGGTGGAAAGTGTCCGTTAACAGAACCTGCTGCCCCCCTCCTCCCCCCCAAACTGAGTAACTTACTACTTCCCCCCCCCCCTTCCATCTCATCTGCCAAGTAAGATGAAACCTTTTTCAGATGCATGTATTTTCTGGTCTAAAATAATGATCCCTATACGATTTGTCTCCAGGAGATTCGCCTCGCCCAGCTACAAATGTCTTGTGGCAGAGGTCCTTTTTGTTTCATGGTTCAACCTAAAAGAGCTAGCATCTCCCTCCCCCCCCCCCTCTCCCCGGCGAACCAACCCGGATAGCTTTTCTGTGGGAGGCGGACAAGCAAATACTCAATATTTAAAAATCTAATAATTTAAAAAGAAAAAACATTGTAATACTCAAAAGTATGATACCCTGACGAACAGTATTCAGTTATGAATCAATAGTTGATGACTTTGCCAGAATCAAATTGTGTTTATGGAAAACTTATATATGGGATGTATTAATATTCTTTATAAGGTTACTTCGTTTTTGTTTTTAGGTAGGTTTTTGTTGCTTGCAAAAAAATTTTTTTTTTTTTTTTTTTTTTTTTTTTTTTTACTACTTTACTTATAAAAAAAAATGGCTGACGAGGGATGAAATTGACTTAAAAACCCGAGGGTTTTTTTTTTTTTTCACACCAGGCTTCAGTTGATTTGAAACTGAGATCTAAACTTCTGTTTACCCCTTCATTTCGTGTGTAGAATTAAACTTTCTATAACTCTATCAGAAAAAAAAAAAGTTGTAAAGTTATAGCAATTTCAATCTTATACGGGGGGGGGGGGGGGTATAAATTGAGTTATATTTGATTTTTAGACGTTTAGAGCTCGTCAATGGCTTCGCGACTAAACCGAAGCCTGGTGAAAAAAAAAACTGGGGTTAGGTTTAGTTTCCTCCCTCACTTGTCAGCCTCTTTTATTCATTTTAAAAATTTTACAAGTTTACAGTATAGTAAAATTTCTTTAAGATGTGGCACAAAGCTGAAATTGGGTGCGATGGGGGTCAGCTGTCGTCCTCTTGGTCTATTCTCTAAACTTGTTTCAGTCACCGAAATACCATTCACTCTATGGGTAAAACCTACTCAACATGGTTTGACTTTTGTATTTACAAAGCATATACAGAGCATATATATATATATATATATTAGGTGCATTCCAATGACTAAAGTAACAATCAATCCATAACCCTAGCTTTCATCTGTTTCAATTTCTAATCTTCATATATCGTCGAACAACCACAACCATATTTTTTTTTTCTGTTTTCAATCTCGTTACTTTCATATATTGGTGGAATCCTGTAATTCCTCCTTATCTCAGACAAACGAAACTTTTTTAATGTTTATATTGTATTTAAAAAAATTTTTATTTTATCGATGAGCAACAAAGTTAAGATGAAGACTATTTCTCATGATTCCGCTGTGAAACGCGTATAAGATGTAGAAAAGGCATTGAAGGGGAGGGGGGGGTAGAAAAAATACAATATAAACATTAAAAAAAATTTGTCAGACAAAGGAATTAGATATTCACTGATATGAAAAGTAAAGAGATTTGAAAGAATAGAATAAAGTTTGGTTGTGTTCGTCTGATATATGAGGATTAAGAAATTGAAAGATCAGATGTAAGGTATGTTTATAGATTGATTGTTCCTTTGGTTATTAGAATGCACTTTATATATATATATATAAGGTAAGCCAAAGGCTATTATGTATCCATCAACATTTCGTCTTTTATTGAAGACTTCCTCAGAATGAAAAAATAATTCAGAAAAAATATATATATATATATATGATGCTCTGAAGCTTGTAGTGCAACTTCATTGAGCTTGCAATTTGGAACATTTTCAGTATATACTTAAATATTTTTTTGTAAGAACCATATATTTCAATTGACATTACAAAATTAAATCTTCTATCGATACCTTCAGTTTCATGGAAACACTGGATGCTCAGTCTGCAAGGCTATAACGAATATAACAAATTCTTCAGTCTGTTTAGTGTCTTTGTGAAATCGAAGGTATTAATGCCAATTGAAATTTTAAGAATTCTCTTGGTTGCCTCTTTTTACACAAAGGGAGGTAACTAGGTTTTCCCCTTTTTTTAAGTTTAAAACTTTTTTAAAAGTAAAGTACCAATAATAAAATTCAAAGTTTCTTAGAAAAACGGTTTATTTTATGGCTGCCCCATTCACCCCCATCCCCGTTTAAAGCTTTTAAAGAATGATTTTGGTACTAATGAAACCCCGCCAAAACCCACCGTAAATAATTTCAAACGCAAAGTTATTACTCATCACTTATCTTCCCAAACTTATTTTCTTAAATCTCGTACAAAAAAAAAAAAAAAATTATTTTTTTAACTTTGTCTCTCACTGGTCACATCGTCTTCATTCAATGGCAGCAGGTTCTTCATTTTTTTTCAAAACAAAAAATAAAATTTAAAAAAAATAAAATTGTTGTAATCAATAAATAAATTAAAAAAAATAAAAAAATTTAAACTAAAAATGCTGACCATGAAAAAGGACCATATATTTTATTTATGGTTGTTATAGTTGCTTACTATTTTTTTTTTTTTTTATACATTGTTTTGTTTATGATTTTAGTCTCCATATCTATTAGAAGTAGTTGACTTGTATTAGTTTTTTTATTTTTATTTTTTTTTTTTTTTTGTTATTGTGATGGCAAAATGTTTTCTTTGCTGCTGGGAGGGGGGAGGAGGGGCTTTTTATTTTTACTTTTAATCCGCAAGAGTCCCCTCTCCACCTGCCTTGCTGCTCAAAAGTTGATTTGACTACTTTCCCTTTCCATATTTCTAAAAACCAGGGATGCGAGTTTTCCAGGTTTTTTGTTGTTTTTTAAGAAACTGTTTTAACCAGATGTACACTTTTTTTCTTTTTTTTCTCTGCCCAAAATTTAGGGTTAGTTTAAAAAAAATTTCCAACAGATAAAAGGGGGTTGGAAAAAACAAAACAAAAATAGTTAAATAATTGTTACCACAAGTAAGAAAAGTTACTATTCTGCCTAATTGTTTTAAAGGTATTCTAAAGCGCTTTTTTATTTACATTCGCTGCGTTTTCAAGTCTTGTAAACTCGCCATATTCAAAAATCCTGCTGATGGAGGTTAATCATAATGAGACCTTGAGGTGGTAGATGAATACTATGTTTGTTATAGAGACATATCTAAAAACTCGAAGACCAAATAATTATGAAGTATTTTATGTTTGTTTTTTTTCAATTGTTGAATGTATTTCTACGTGCCACAATTACTGTTAATACACAAGAAACTCGTTTCTTGTGATCAACATTTTAGTAAAGTTTCATACAATTATTAAAAAAAAAAAAACTTCTAAAAACTAAACTCAAAAATCGAAATTTAAACAAAAGTAAAGCTTTAAAAAAAAAAAATACACGGATCTGTTGAAAATTTAGTTTTTGACCGAATGGTGACACTTATTTGGTGTATTTTGCTTAGATATTGACTTTTCAGTTTTACGACCAAGGTTTCACTTCGATTAACCTCCAGCAGGTTTACAAGACTGGGAAGGCAGCAATAAAACATGTAAATAAAAGCGCTTTAAATTGTTTAAACATGAAGTAAGGTAGAAAAGTAACTTTTCTTGAATGTTATAAGTTTTTTTGTTTTTTTTTCCACCCCTTTATTTTCTGTTAAAATTCGTTAAACAAACCCAAAATTTAATTTAAAAATCTGTTTATATTCTAATATCCAATAACATCGACTTTAAAAATCTTTACATAATCTGAATTCGCGGTCAGTGATGAAGGGAGATAATTCTGTTTCAAAACAGCATTTTCTTGTGAATTGAATAAGTTTTAGACCCCCCCCCCCCCTCTTTTGCTCTTGACAAATCTCTGATAATTTGCATTTTCTTCTATGGCTAGAATTTTTTTTTTTTTTTTTTCCTCAAATTAATTGGCAAAGTTTTCATCTTGTTTGAAATCAAAACAATCTTATCATTTCACAGATATTGGGATTTTTATTAATTCTAATTTCAAGTTAAAAATTTAAATGTTGAATTTGAATATTCAACATTTAAATTTTAACTTGAAATTAGAATTTTTTTCTAATTTGAAATTCGTTGCCATATTTTCTAAAATGGATGTTTTTAAAAAAAAAAAATAATTTTTTTAATTCTCGTAAGCTATTCAGCCAAACATGGTGCTCCTACAAAACACAAAAACAACCCAAAGCCAAGTTTATTAATTTGTTTTATTGCTTAACAGTATTAATCTTGTTAGTTTTAAAACTTTTCTGTTATTACTTAACTATAACAAGTCAAGAATGATGAATCTAGCCATTATGACCTTTTTCTTGTCAAACCTAAAGTACTTTTTGAAATTCCCTACGGTTTCAGCCCCCCCCCCCTCCCCTCCCATGGTAACATTTGCAAAACAAATGTGACCATTACTCACCCAGTTGCCTAGAATACATATTCCATAATTAAGTTCAATAGTTTATAATATTTTACCAAGCACATACATATGCCCATGCGTCCACACTGATCTTTTTTTATCATCTAACTTATTTTAAGCTTTTTGGGGTGGCCGCACTCCCTAGATGGTAAAGTTTAAAAAAAAAAATTTTTTTTTTTTTACATGTTCCTTGTGTTGCCTGGAATATATATTCCAAAATTCATAATGCTCTGGTCATTAGTTAAGATTATATATATATATATATATATATATCTTATTTGTGTGTGTGTGTGTATATATAATTTTAGCTACAAATGTCCGTTTCATTCCCACGGGATGCAGACACCTCCGTAAATATATTTTCATACTTTACTAAGCTCTACTTGTGTATTGAGCACAGAAGTAAGTATTTAAAATTTATACACAACATATCGCCTTATAATGTTTGTATATGCGCTTTGTGTATACATGAAATAATAAAAATTATGAGATTTAAAAGTAGATTAATTATACTCTTTATGAATGCAACTGAATGGGGGGGGGGTTAATACCTGTCTAATGCAAACCTTCCAATCACTGGCGAAGAGACTTCTTGGTATTTGGGTTTAGTTCTTCAAAATTCTATCATATCAAAGTTGAATTAATTTCTTTAATGGCAGCCATTTTGTGAATTTCTTTTTCAACGGCAATAAAAGTGCAGGTGGTTCTCTTGCGTATTTTTTTTATTTTTATTTTTTTTTTTTTTATCCTTTAACCCCACAAATACTTGAGGCAGGATGACCTGCTGGGCTGAATGAACAATTTGCTATCTCTTTTTATCAATTTGTTATTGTTGTAAATTTTTGCTCAAATATAAATCTGGGAACGATTTAATGAACTAAGAGTCGTTTCTCAACGACTTAAAATTTGGGCATTTTTTTTTTTTTTTCCTATTCCAAAGATGTTCAGTTTTGGCAATCCTGTTCGGTCCAAACAGGAACAATTTATATATAATATTAAAAAGTTCAAAAAAAAAAATTCTGTCCCTATGTTAACTTTTTATATTACTTTGTATTATTATAATTTTGATTATTATGCAGTTACATTACACTTTTTGTCTTTGTTCACTTGTTATACGTGTAATCAATAAAGTTTGTTTGCTTTGTTGTTAAAATTTAAATTTGACTTGTTTTTTTTTGTTTGTTTTTTTTTAATTTAAGATTTTTATTTTGGCCTTAAAGAATTTGCTTGTCTTTAAATATGAAAACGAGGTTGCAAACGAAAGAATATGTAAAATTTATAATAGAATAAAAAAATAAATAAATTTATTTGCCCAGTTGACGCCCCAACGGGGGTTCGATGTTATGTACTATTTTAGAAAGAAAATACTCATTCCTCTAGGATCTACATAGAGTTGTGTGTTGCTAGAGATAGGAATGGGCTGGGAGGAGACGCTTTTGCCCCGGACAACGTCTAGTAGCCCTGCTAGTACATGAAACATGTAAAAAGATTCCAAAGACATTTTAACAGCCATTTGTTCAATCAAACTCTATTCTAGGACAATAATTAATCAAAACTCTTAGATCCTCAGATCACCCCCCCCCCCCCCAAAAAAAAAAAAACATTTATCACAAGATAATAGCTATATATTAGCAGACTCGACATGCCTAGGATGGTGATTAGTTAGTAATTTGAATTTGAATTTTACATGTAAAAAATACTTGGACTAGCATGCACACCTTAAATGCCTTCGTATTAAGGGACAAGCAGATATTCTTCTTCCTACATTTTATGTAATTTTTAGTCAAACCTTGGTTCATGAATGTCTCTGAACTGGAACAATTTTGATTTCGGAGGGGGGGAATTCAACCCTTAAATACCTCGTTACATAACAATTTCTATTCTCGGACCACACAAACGGTAACCGATAAAATTGACATTTTTGTGCCAAGTTACTACTTATCTTAGCAGATATTTAGAAATATGTAATATTTTTAATTTTAGGAATTATAATGTGTAGTAAAATGGTCAAAATATACGAGTCAGAAATAATGTGTGTATATATATATATATATATATATATATATATAATTTTTTATTTTATATATTTTTTTTTTTTTTTTTTTTTTTTTTAACGAAATAAGTTTTTATATTATACATTATAGTTAGTATTAAAACAATAGAACTGATGCTTAATTTTGTATATTAACCAATTAATTGCCTAGAAGAAAAATTCATAGATTTTTTTTTTCTATTAGTAAATTGAGTGTTGACCATGCTCGATAGTCTGACCTGTTTGTCTCATGGTCTATTTTTAAGCCGAAGTTTCATTGTATTTTCACGCAGCGTTTGTGACACTTTTTTTTTTTTTTTTTTTTTTTTCCTTTTTGGCCCATGGCCGTTTCTTCCCTCTGCTGCCTTGGATTGAACTGCTGGTCCGTGCAGTTAACAAATCATAATTTAAAAAAATCAGCCTTCATCTGGTGCTTCGGAGCGACTAAATCTTTTACATTTTAATGGAAAAAAATTATACGCTTATCGAACCATTTTGTTTTTCTGAACAAATTCTGGGGACCTTTTACAATAAACACTAGAACGGGGTCCATAAAACAAATATACAAATGTGATCGTAGCCCATACAACTTATTTTCCGACTTACCTATGACATTTGTATTTTTAATTAGTTTCAATGGGTTTTTTTATTAGACATTAAATTTTTTTTTTTTTTCTAAACCTAGTAGTTTCGATGATTTAATATAAAGTAAGATATATTGTAAATTACATTAAAAGCCCCCCCCCCCCCAGCAAAAAACAACTAACATATCAGTTTTGGAAAAGGTGTGCTTTGATTATGAGTCCCAGTTTTAAAATAAAGTCGGCAAATTTCCAACTTCAATGAACGTAAAATGGAGAAATTTTGATATCTAATAAAAAGCCATTGAAACTACTTGTTTGTATTTAGAAATAAGTTTTATGGGCTACGGTCATATTTGTTTGACCGTTCTGTTGATTATTGTAAAAGATTCCCCAAATTCTGTTAAAAAAACCGAGACACAATTATATATAGTTGTCAAATATAATTCTATAGGTAATAATTCCTAGAATACATAAATCCTTGAGGACATTACTGTAGTATCGTACCCTTTCGTTGGAACATTTGGAACCTGCAAACGTCTGGTTATCTCCCTTACATCAGACATTCTGGAAACTCAGTTATTCCCCTTGTATATTTCTCATCCTAAATAAATGACGAAGGAAGCGTTGGAACGTACACATCAAATTGGTCGGTTTTTTTTTGGTTTTTTTTGTTTTGTTTTTTCTCTTGTTCCTACATGTGTTTTACAGCCGCGAGCCTGAGAATAATGGAAACTCGGCACTCTTGTATAAGCAGTAACCGATCTGAGGGAGATAACTATTTTTCTTAGCCGCCGCTATTCCGAATTCGCTTATACTTTGCCAAGGGAGATAACTTTGTTTATTAATAAATAATTAAAAAAAAAAAAAAACCTGTTACGGTTTTGAAATGCGTTAAAAACCCTAACACTAACCCGTTCAAAATAACTTTTAAGCACTTTTATTTACATGCCACAAATTGTATACACTTTATATAAAAAGAAAAGTTATTTTCTTTCATGCTGCGATAAACAAAGTTATCTCCCTTGCCAAAGTATAAGCGAATTCGGTTACTGCTTATACAAGAGCGCCGGAAACTCAATAACTGCCGACAATTGGCGAGCCTCTTTGAGAATAACCACACCTAAACCGGAAAAGATTGACAATCCTTCATGCCACCAGTTTTGCGTTTTGAATAAAGTTGTCAAATATAATTCCATAGGTAGGATAATTATTCATCTTCCCAGAATACATTATTCTTTGTTCTCAACGTGATTGACTCTCAGCCACCGTATTCTAGTATTGATTTGGAGATAAAAATAAACAAGGTTTTTATTTTTTATTTTTTAAGACAGATTGAATAATACAGTTGGAGATGAACTTCTAGATACTAGTGCATGCTGTAACCAGCAAATTGATCAGATTGACTCGACTGAAGGTGGGAGAGGCCCAAAGTGGGCGAATTCTTAGCCAACAGGTAGCCCCGTTTGCACAGGGTTGCAGTCGGCGAATTATCGAGGTTTGTAGAGTCCTTGCGAGTTTACAGAAGATATTTGGGCAGTTAATAAATTTTAAAATAGAAATAGAGAAAAGATTTTCAGATAGTGTCCCTGCTTGGGACAGAAGCGTGGACGTTAGGGGTCCTTTTAAAATAGATATATATTATAATATTAGTTTAATTGGGAGATGTTTCAATGCTAAGAGGATATGTGTGAGCTGAGAATGTGAGTTCTCCGCGCCTCCTTCTCTGTGCAAAAGATTGGATGAGAAAAAAAAAGATATCGCTTATGAAAAAAGCATAAAAAAAAGAAGAATTTGCTAGTTTCAGGGCAGATATTAATGGTAATAATGAAAGCGATGATGATGTGTTACAGAACCTATTCCACGGGAAATGAGAGGGAGAGGCCGAGAACCAATTGCGATCCGTACGATGCATGATCTTGAGATGGTGGATGGCAGTTAAAGATGAGCTGGACCTTCCCAGTTCACAACTGAAGTGAATTAAAAAGCAAAAAAAAACGACAATTATGTTTTGCATGTGCATGGGTATACAGAACAAAAAAGAATGAAACCTAATTGTTGAAAGAGAAAACAAGAAAAACAATTATGTTTTGCATGTGCATGGGTATACAGAACAAAAAAATGAAACCTAATTGTTGAAAGAGAAAACAAGAAAAACAACTGTTTTGCATCTGCATGGTTTCTTAAGCAAATGTAGAAAATGATACTTTTTTACATTACGACTCACGCTAACTTTGACCCTAATGCTAACCCTAACCACGGCTTTGACTTTAACCCTA
>OY744548.1:68295421-68302921 GCA_963556195.1 Sepiola atlantica
TATTTGTTTATAAAATATTATTATATAGCCCCCTTTTCTAAGGCTGGGCACTCTGAGATAGTTTAATAACAAGCAGTACCACTAGCTTCATTACGAGATCCAATGTTGTTGTTGATCACTCTTCGCTGCTTGTTGTAAATACCCGCCGACTTGGCATTTACAAAGTTAAATTTCTCCTAATTTCCAAGCTAATTTGTAATGGCCAACGGGTAACACTCTTGACTGCGAATGAGTGGCGATTTGTGATCGGAGTTCGCGCCCGCCGACCGTCGGGAATTAACTTTCTGCGCTGAAGATTGCGTAAGCATGAAACATCGACGTCTGTAATTAATATTTATTTATATATATATATATATATATATATATTGTATTAATAAAAAGGTGGAAACTGCTTGACTCATTTCACCATTGTATGTCTTAATTTGTCTTAGTTTCTGTCTATCCGTTACACCTCTGCATTCTATTTCCTTTTAATTTCCTTATATATATATATATATATATATATATATATATATATATATATATATATATATATATATATATATTATGAATGTGTTTTTATTACTTATCAGTAACACAGGAAAGTGGACTTTGACTTTACTTTCGGCAGCCTCGTAATTTTCGCTTCTCTTATTTTATCTTTTAGTCCTCACATTCCATGAGCGATGTTTCTGATAAAGGGGGGAGAATTGCTGTTTTCTGGCTCGAAATCTATCCATATAACACTTATCGTTGACTAGTTTTCGACCATTAAGTGGTATTTTTTTAGCTCCTTACATCAAGTAGCTTCATGCCTTGTCTGGAGCGATTTCCATAAAAAAAGTCATCCTAGTTATTTTTTTATTTGTGCTATTCTCTCTCTACAAAAACACACACACTCAGGGGTGGGAGCATGGACCCCAGGTTGAGAAATTCATCTCGATTTTAGTTTTTTTTTTAGCCATTGAGTACTCACATTTCTGATATAGATTGGCACTAAAATGTTGATAGTCATCCACTTGTCGTCACTTTGGTTTGAATTGCATTTTTATTGCAAAATCTGTCAAATGGATGTGGGGAAGTTTGTGTTTCGTCTAAAAGCAATTAAACTTAACTGATTCCAAGAACATTAAAAGCAGAGTTCAACATAAGTGGATAAATCAACTCCGTATTGACCATTTCCTCTTCGCAGAAAAAAAAATGCTCCTTGCTTTGGGTGTTTCAGTCCATTTTTTTTTTTTAGAACTCCCTGCACTTTCTTTCGATTTTTTTATTGGTTTAAAAAAAAAAAATTCTCTCCCCTACGGCCGTTATCATACATATGTCGCCGTATACTGTATCGTTATTTTCCTGGTAGGTGCTCGACTGAACTCCAATCCCTGGACCCCCCCCCCCGTAAGACATTCACAGCAAGAACTCGTCTAGGTACAACCACAGCAAAAACTTTCCTGTCTGTCTGTCTCTCTGTCTCTCTGTCTGTCTCTCTGTCTATTTCTCTCCCTCTCTCTTTACCAAAAACCGAATGGAACTTCCATGAACAAAGTTTCTTTCCTAGAACATCCCATCTGTTGAACAAGATACCACGAGGCTACTTCCCAACCGACTACAGCATGGTCGTCTTCAAGTCTAATGTAAACAAATATTTGTTGAGCCGTCCTCTTGGATATTCAATTCCTCTCAAGTAATCTTCTCCCATCCATTGTTTCCGGACCCCTAGTAGAGATGATCATCGTCCAACTGACGATCTCTTTAACCCTTATCCTCGAGTGGCCCTCCCTCGGACGGCCTTGATAAGTCGTGACCCATTAGTAAAAATATATATAATCTGGCTTTACCGGCTTGCTATCGCTTTGCAAAGTTGGTTACTTGAAATATTATTATTGTTTTGTTTTACTTTCATTCACCCAGAGCAAGTCAAATGTCACTAAGACGTAAGGGGCTATTGTGAATTAGGGGAAATAACTACAGAGGCATCCTAAGTGGGGAGTTGTGCGGCGAGATGTTTGTTCACATGACATGATTGGCATACGAAATGGCTTGTTTCATTAAATCCAGTTAAGACTCAGCTCGTGTCTTCAATTTCTTCTTGAGATTCTCATGGATGGCTCTGCTCTTGAGGAGAAATCTTTGAAACCTTTTGGTCTTTCTCTCTGATCAAATCTTTCTTGGAGCTCATACATTAGATCCATTGCTCTTTCTGCATCTCGTAAAGCCAGTTCTCTTTATCGCTCCAAACACTTTCTCACACCTGAGGCTATTCTCTATCTCTACAAATCTACTATCAGACCATGTATGGAGTACTGTTGTCATATTTGGGCTGGTGAATCTCTGTCCCATTTGAGGGTTCTTGATAAGGTGCAGAAACGTATCTGTGATTTGATTGACCCCCCTTTCTTCTCTGCACCCTCTCTCTCACAGACTTAATGTTGCTAGTCTCAGTCTTTTCTATAAATACTATTATGGCATGTGTTCTTCAGAATTATGTGATCTATTACCTGCTTCTTTTGTTCCAGCTTGTTTGACTCGTTGGTGTAGTGGTCTCCATCAATTCGCTGTTCTGATACCTCATTGTAATACAGCTTCCTATTCCAGTAGCTTCTGCAGGCTTATGGAACTTTCTTCCTGCTGACTATTTTCCTCCTACCTATAATCTTGGTCTTTTCAAGACTAAGGTGAATAGGCATCTCATGTCTTTGCGATAATCATATTTGTTCATTAGGGAACAATGCGGCGTACCTCTTCAAACAGCTGAGAAATATGCAATACAGGCAGAATTTTGTATTCAATATAGCAAGCGGGTGTTAAGTCCTGTGCGATTAAAGAAGAAGAAGAATATTTATTTCTATTTTGTCATGCAAAAGTTAGCGAGTAAAACACGTGCCTTTTTCTAGCCCATCCCCTTCCCTTGAGATGAAGCGAGAAAGCAATTAGAAAGTTAGACAATCACCTCACTTACCCTCGCCGTCTGAATATACTGTCAATGTAGCCATGCCCCATAGGACATTTATTTAGCGATCGGTGCGTTACCGTCTGCAGATGACCTTTGCAGTTGACTGTTGGAGTTTTTTTTGGCGTCAAATCACCAGATATTCTGTTTCCGTGTCAATCGACCACATTTAGTTTCTCCCGGCCAGGTGCCTGTCTGTGTCAAGTAGGTTTTACTCCCGCCAGGTGCGATTTCCGGTACACCAGACCCGATATCCAACATATGGATACATAGGGAGCGTCGATATGATGGCTAAAAGTACCCAGCTCGCAGTATGTTAGATCTCGTCAAATCAAAAGAACCCGTTGAAAGATGAAAGTGTCGGGCGAAGGTTTGTTTGCCTCGAGTGTTTGTGTGGAAGGGGGGGGGGTCGTTACGTAACTGAAATCACACTGACGCGGGGTATTTCAAACTTGAGCGTTCTTTGGTATCGTTTGTTACAAACTCTATCTTGATTTTGTTTCCTCAAAGGATGGACTCTTCCGCCATTGTTGTCCTCATTTTAGAGTGTCGAAAATATCTCGGGCGTGACATCGGCTTGTTTACGGACGCATCCATTGTTCAGCTTTTGTTGATGTACGTGTGTGCGAATGCAGATAACGAGAATGGAGTTGGAGAGATGGGATTTTCTTCTTTCTTTTGTCTTGTGCTTTTTTCTTTGTCTTTTTTATTTCTTTTTTCTTTTTCTCTTTTCCTTGTCTTTTTTCTATTCTCCCTTCTATTTCTATTTTCTTCCTTTTCTATTTTCTTCTTTTTTTGTCTTCTTTTTCTTTTTCTTTTTCTTTTTATTGTTCTTTTTTCTTTTCCTCCCTTTTCCTTGTCTTTTTTTGTTTTTACGTCTCTATTTCTTCTTTCCATATCTTTTTTCTGTTATTTATTTTTCTTTTTCTTTCTTTTTTTTACGTCTCTATTTCGTTTTTATTCTTCTTCCCTTTCTTTTTTTATATTCTCTTTTCTATTTCCTTTTTTCGTCTTCTCCTTTTCTTTTTCTTTTCTTTTTCTTCTTTTTTTTTCTTTTTACTTCTTTTTCTTCTTACGTTTCTATATCTTCTTTCCTTATCTTTTTTTCTTTTATTTCTTTTTTCTTTTTCTTTTTTCCTTTTCTTTTTTCTATTCTCCCTTCTATTTCTATTTTCTTCCTTTTTTTTTCTTTCTTTATCTTTTTTCTTTCTATTTTTTTGCTTTTCTTTTTCTTTTTCTTCTCTCCTCTTTTTCTTCCTTTTTTTCTTCCTTTCTTTTTTAACTTTTATTTTCCTTTTATATTTTTTCTGTCCTTTTCTTCTTTCCTTTTTCGTTTCGTTTCCTTTCTTCTTTCTACTTTTTCTTTTCCTTCCTCTTCTTTTTCTCTCTTTCTTTGTTTCTTTCCGGTTTCCTTTTTCTATTTTCGATGTTTCTTGTTTTGATTGGACCAAAAATAAATTTTAAAAATCCAAAAATGCATTTTCTTATTTACCTGCCTCCCCACGCGGGCAGGGTTATACACAAGGTCGTTTTTTATGTGGTGAAAATCCAGCTCCCCAAAAGGCTCGCTTTGGATTGGGACAAGAATAAAAGTTGCTACAGTCTAGAAGGATTTCTCATTTACTGAACGACGATGGAACATATGAAATGTAGTATCAAAACAGATACTACACTTTGATCTTAGTCAAAAGGCAAAGTAACGTCACGTGATAAAAACGTGATTTGCAGAGCTGGAATTTCTTTCTTCTTCTTCTTCTTCTTCTTCTTCTTCTTCTTCTTCTTCTTCTTCTTCTTCTTCTTCTTCTTCTTCTTTCGGAGTTCCTTGCTTTGATTGGACCCAAAATTAAAAATTAAAAAGAATATCACGGAGGGTAGAAGGGGGGCAATCCTTCCTATCTTCCTAATTTTTGGTGCTTATTTATATTGAGATACATGTAAAAAATGGCAGTTCAAAATAAAATAACAGAAAAACTTATGGATATACTTACTTATCAGTGAAAAATATAGTGTCCGCCAAAAATCATGGAAAATTATCGAGTAGAATTTTAGTAAAAAATAAAATTCATTTCTTACTTATATTTCCGAGTATATCTTGATGTGACGCCATTCTACGTCTTTAAGCCGGTGCGTCGTAGATTATCTCCCTTCTAATATGAAGGCGCCATGCGGTCTTGTGGTTCGGAGTTCGTTGACTCTGAATAGTAAATTCATTTTATTTTGTATAATTTCGATTATTCGGACTACTGTTCCCATCTTGAGTGTTATCATCACAGCGTTTCGGCCGCTGTAACCTCCTGCCTTCTTCAGGTGTTCGCTGCCTACAACATCGGGCAAAGGCAATATGTAGTAACGGCAGTGCATATCAAGAGGAGATGAACAGCTTCAGAGAAACCCTTCACTGAAACAATTATCCAGAGAGCGTGAGATCAGCTCCAAGAAATTTGGCTGGGTTCTCAGCCAACTTATCTATCTATTTAAATTCCTCTGATGATAAGATACCAGTTTTTAAAAAGGCATGGCTTAAGGAAATAAATAATAAACTCGCTTTTACTGAAGCTAATAAGAACGAAAGCTGATTATCGCAAAGACAGGAGATGCCTATTGGCCTTAGTCTTGAAAAGACCAATGCTATAGGTAGGAGGAAAACAGTCAGCAGGAAAAGAGCTCCACATGCCTGCAGTTCTTGGAAAGAAGCTACTGGAATAACTGTATAATAATAAGGTATAAAAAAGCGAATTGATGAAGACCACTAGACCAAGCTGGAGCAAAGGAAGCAGGGAATAGCTCACACAATTCTGAAGAACACATGCCATAATAGTATTCATAGAAAAGACTGAGACTAGCAATATCACGTCGGTTATAGAGATAGGGTGAAGAGAAGAAGAAAGAGTAGGGCCAATCAAATTTGAACAACTGAAGATGAAATAGATTTGTAATTTTTACATTTTTTATTTCTCGTCTTTCCTTTATCTCTATAATTGCTCTATTCCGTATATTGAGTTTTAAACACTTCACAATAGGTTCAAATTTTAAAAGTATGCATTCTACTTTTAGTTTCATACATTATATATATATATATATATATATATATATATATATATATATATATATATATATAAATTAAATAAACATTATTACAGTCTACACCAAGTAGCGAGCGTTTCGATGATCTTACATCTTTTCACAGACAGAATACAAATAAAAAGTGAAAAAAGGAACTTGCATCAATATCGCCGCCAGAAAAAAGGCGAACGTGTAGAAAAAAAGAGAAAAGAAAGAAAGGAAAGACAAAATCAAATCCAGTCCAAGGTCGCGTCAGTCCCAAATCGGTCACTGTCCGTAAACTCTTCAAAATTGCATTAATTAATCCCTCTCTCCCCCGTCTTCTTAACGAACCCCCCTTTCTATATAACGATAATTCTGAAAAAAGCCAGACAGAATAGGAAAGAGAAAGTTTATATATATATATATATATATATATATATATATATATATATATATATATATATATATATATATATATATATATATATATATATATATATATATATATATGGGAAAATGAAAAAGGAAAACCAAAAAATGGATGTTTTTTATGTGTACATCAACGTTTCGTCTTTATTTATAAGACTTCATCAGGATGATAAAATAGAGAAAGAATGTCATGCAAGCACAGATACATGTAGGGTAAACATATTGGGAAAAATAGAATGAAATAGTGGCCAACTACTGCTCATCCCCCACCTCTTTCTCTTACCACCAGCTACAGTAGTCCTGGCTCACCCCATCCTTCCATTTTTTCCTCACTCATTCTTTTTCTACATTCATTTCTATTTCTCCAACAAATACGGACGTCAACCCAGTAGTTGGCCACTATTTAATTCTATTTTTCCCAATATGTCTACCCTACATGTATCTGTGCTTGCATGACATTCTTTCTCTATTTTATCATCCTGATGAAGTCTTATAAATAAAGACGAAACGTTGATGTACACATAAAAAACATCCATTTTTTGGTTTTCCTTTTTCATTTTCCCATCACGTCGGATTACTTTCATCCTTCTCTTCCCATATACATATATATATATATATATATATATATATATATATATATATATATATATATATATATATATATATATATATATATATATATATATATAGTGGCTACTACTTTTTCCCTTCTTCCCATAATATCAACCCTATATGTGCACGTACTTGCATGACATTTTTCTTTATATAATCATCTTGATGAAGTCTTATAAATAAAGACGAAACGTTGATGTACACATAAAAACATCCCTTTTTGGTTTTCCTTTTTCATATTTCGTCGGATTACCTTCATCCTTCTTTTCCCATATATATATATATATATATATATATATATATATATATATATATATATATATATATATATATATATATATATATATATATATACCTGAAACAGTTTTTCATGGTAAACAACTGATGATTCCTTAAAATAGTGTTAGAAACTAACTAATATAATAACTGTAAAAAATAAATTGACTTACATGAGTGATTTTCCACTGGAAGACTTGAGACTATAAGTT
>OY744548.1:68305421-68310421 GCA_963556195.1 Sepiola atlantica
GATTGCGTAGTTAATTTATTTAATTGCGTCAATTCCCCGGCAGCAAATTTAAGCTTGACAGACCAACGAAAATGTTTTTTCACATTTTAATGTGACAGACTGACGAAAACCCGCTTTTCTACTTAAACATGGCAGACCAACAAAAATGTTGTTTCACATTTATGCATGACAGACCAATGAAAATGCTGTTTTATACTTTAGCGTGACAGACTCACGAAATACTATTTCAAACTTAAGCGTAACAGACTTACGCAAAATGTTTCACAATTAAGCGTGACAGACTGACGAACAGAGCGTCTTAGAAAACTGTGTGACGTATCTCAAACTATAAAACTAAAGATATCTATTTCTGAACTGTATTTGGCAAAGGAACAATGACTTTTCAGATAAAACAATCACACCCATTTCTACTAAATGTGTTCTTCTTTTACAGAAGAGTATTTTCAAGGGAGACAACTCGCTTTTCATTATGCTTTTTAAATAATTCTTATCTAAAAATTGCTTAGTCTACAGATTTCTTTTGGGACAGTTTATTTTTTTTGTAGAGTTTACGATGAAGGATACATTCTGCGCCGCGTTTTGTCTTCGGAATTGGAAGTTATGCTGGAATAAGACGAAGGTATTTTGGACGCTTTATTTTTGTTTCGCAGTTTTTGTTTTAATTATTATTATTTTCTCCTCTCTCGTTCTTTTAAATAACTGTTTGCATTTTCTTTTTCTTCTTCTCGCGAGACAAGTCGGTAACGCGGACTAAAGTTAGTCAAGACAAACAAACTAATTACATAATAGACTCATGGCGCCGTGTGAGGTTCCGCCAAGTGCAAGTTAGAAGTGGAGAAAAAAGGTACGCTGTAATGAACGGATATCACGAGAATTGCAGCACTTACGGAGTCAGTCCCGAGTATCGACGAAAGAAATCCCGAGTCAATCCAGGAAATGCCCGAAACCGTTTACGATTTGAAAGCCACCGTTTTTTTTTTTTCGTTTTTTTTTTGTCTTTTTAAGAAGTCTTTTCGGCTAACTAGAAGAGTACCCGACCAGAAGAGTACCCAACTCAAAGTCAGCAGCAAACGGTGTTCGTTCAGATTTAGTTCCTGATATTAAAGATTTCCTGTTTTGGTCACTTACTCTTCTGGTGTGCCAAGTACTAATTTTTATTTATTAATTTATTTATTAAATTAAATGAAAGTACAGAATAGCTAACAAAGCCATGTTAAGAATTGCTTTCTAAATAATTTTCTGCAGTTTACAGACCGTGCTGAAATAATAACGTTATTATTTAGAAAGCCATTCTTAACATGGGGAGAGGGGCTTTGTTAACTATTCTGTACTTTCACCTAACAATGTAATAAATAAATTAATACATTTGGGGATACTGAAACTCTCGCCGGAAGTTATATTACGGATGAAGTCTAATATCAGGAACTAAATCTGACCGAACACCGTTTGCTGCTGACTTTGAGTTGGGTACTCTTTTGGTTTGCCGTTTTATCAACTTTATTTATTTATTTATTTATTTATTATTTAGGAGCTAATAAATGTTAAAACCCTACGCGAACTATATACCCCAGTGGCGTGTAGATGAGGGTCGACGCGGCGGTAGACCCGGCCATTCAACTAGGGGCGGGGCGTCTAATCATATTTAAACTATCTCCCTTTCTCATATTTCTCAGTACTAGGACTAATACTTGATTTTTTTTTGGGGGGGGGGGCATACAATCAAGGAGTTGGCCCCGGGCATCGCCAGACCTATGCACGCCACTAACCTAAATGAAACCCTTCGCATGCTTAGCGTCGTCTGCTCTTTTTACATTTTTTCGCGACTTTCAAGTCGTTAACTGTTTCGGACATTTCCAGGACTGACCCGGGAATCTCCGTTAATACTCGGGACTGACTCTGGTACCCATTCATTACAGGTACCGAATAAAATTTTTTAAATAAAAACAAGCATTCTCGAATTTAGTAGAAGTTTGGTTCTTTGATATGACAGAGGCGCGTGGGAAAACCAATGAGTTAAAAGCACAACTGAACCATAATACTTGGCGTTATGCTTTTAAGCTTTAATACAAGCCAAAATGTAACTAAGTATCTGTTGGAATATTAACCGACTAAGTTTAGAAGTAAGTCAGCAGTAAACGGTGTTGGCTCATATGTAGTTCCTTTCTCCGTAATATAACTTCCGGCGAGAGTTTGTTTCCCAAATTTATTAATTTATTTATTAAATTGTTAGGTGAAAGTAGAGAATAGTTAACAAAGCCCCCCTCCCCACGTTAAGAATCAAGGTATTTCAGAAAGCTATAATACATTGTGATGTCATAATAGACCCTCTCTCTTTCCTCTCTCTTCCCACTCTGTTTCTGCTCTCTCCCCCCTCTCTCTCTCTCTCTCTCTCTCTCTCTTAATTATTTATATCATTGAATTACAAAATCAAGGTAATTCAAAAGTTCGAAATTCAGTACAGATTCCCGATTTTGGCAAGATACACCTGCAGAAGGTCGGAGGTTACAGCGGCCGTCAAGATGCACCTGAAGAAAGTCGGAGGTTACATCGGCCGAAACGTTGTGAGAATTTCATCCAAGATGACAACAGTAGTCCGAATGATACAATTTGATGACTACGATAAAATAAATAATAATTGTTGCAACATCTTGTTTGCGTTCAATTTCTCTCAGTCTTTTTTCTAGTTTTTTTTTCCCCGGCACTGTTCCTAGTGCTCCTACGATTATTGGTATTATATTGACTTTCTTCATGTTCCATATCCCTTTCAGTTCTCTGGCAAGTTCCGTGTATTTTCATCGTTTTTCTATCTTCACCCTGTGATCTGCTAGGACGGCAAAATCTACGATTTGGCAGGATTTTTCCTTCTTGTTGACTATTATGACATCCGATCTGGATGAGTTTATCTTTTTATACCTCCATGTCCCAGAGGATTTTATGTTTTTCCTTTTCCAGTACTGTCCCCGGTTTATGTTTATACCATTTGTCTGTGTGTTCGTTTGCATAGTTCCCAGTGTACTGCTTTCCCCATGCAGTCGTGACTGTTCTTGTAAAAAAAAAATTTTTTTTGGGGGGGGGACTAGTTTGCTACATTCACTTATGTGATTTACTGTTTTGTCTCTTTGTCAACAAAGTCTGCACTTACTGTTTTCCTGGGTTTTATCTATTTTAGCTTTGATATAGTTAGTCCTAATCGCATTGTTCTGTGCATCTGTCAGTAGCGATTCAGTTTCTTTGTTCAGTTGCCTTTTATTAAGCTATGCCCAGTGTCATTCTTATGAATTGTCGTCCATGTAGCTGTTTCTCTTTCCACTTTTCTTTTTGTTTATGGTTTCGCTGTTATTTGACTTGTTTGTTTTGACGTTGTCTCTTGCTACGGTGATCAGCCTTTGTGCTATGCGTTATGTATTTTTCCAATTCTTTTTTTTTTCGTGTCTTCTACACAGGCTTCTATACTTACCAGTCCTCTTCCCCCGTCGTTCTTTTTCACGTAGAGTCGGTCAGTATCATCGTTCGGTGTAGTGCATTGTGCATGGTCATTAGTTTCCTAGTCTTCTGGTCAATATGCCCCAGTTCTTCTTTTGTCCAGCCTATGAATTGTTCATGATTTCTCACTAGTGATACTGCTCAGGTATTTATTCCTTTAACACGATTCTACTGTATAATTTCGTTTCTAAGAGTTTTCTTGTTCTGCTCAAATATTTTTTTCTGATCTTGCCTTTTCATTTCTGTAGATTTTATGGTGTCAACTTGTAGGTATCATATTCGCCTAGCGATCTCATCTCCTCTAAGGTTGGGCAGTTCCATGCCCTCTGATGTTTCCATCTCTAGCCGTGCACACTTTTCTATTTGAATGTCCGGCTGAAGACTCTGGTCGTGTTTATCAGCTTTTCCAGTTCTTATTGCAAATAGCTTCAGGTCGTCCATATACATGAGGTGGTTTATTCTTTGTTCTGTGTCTGTAAACTTGTATCCGGTACCACGTTTCCTAAGTATGTTGTTGAGTGGCATCATGGCCATGATAAAGAGTAGTGGTGATAAAGAATTTCTTTGGAAGATGCCTCTCTGTATTCTTATTTTAGTCAAATGTTGTCCTCCAGCTGTCAGTTCCAATCTCCATGTTCTCATTGCTTTCTTAATAAGATTAATAATCTTGTCGGATATCGTGTACATTCTCAATTATCCACGCTTGACGAATTCTCTCGTAGGCTTTCTTCTAAGATATGTTTCCTTTTCTGCTTTTTACCCCCTTCAGGATCTTTTGATCTATGTATAGCAGGTTATGTGCCCCTCTTTTCCCTTTCCGGCATCCTTTTTGTTTCTCAGGAAGTATTACACGATTGTTAAGAGAGTGGTAGATCTGTTCTTTCAGTTGTACCGTTAGCATTTCCACATGTTTGGTAGGTAGGTTATTGGTCTGTAGTTGCTTGGGGTCGTTTCCCTTTTAGGTAGCCTTTGTATTAACGTTGTTCTTCCTTTGGTCATCCATTCTGGTACATCAATTTTGAGGATACATCTTCTCACTTTTTGCGCTAGCATTTCATGTAGAGTCATGAATTTCTTAAAACAGTATGCTTGTATTCCATCGTGGCCTGGCGTTTTTCAGTTTGCCTTGGGGCTGTTTTTAATTGTCTCTTCATTAATTTCTTTTTCTGTTTCTTTTTTAATTTTCTGAATTTCTTCTTTCATATTTTTTAGCCATCTGGTATTTTTGTTGTGATCTTGTAGTTTCTCCCATATCTTGCCCCAGGGGTGTTTTGTTGGGGCCGGGTTTTCTGTTCTTTTTTCCTCCGTTTACGTTTTGATTGAATTGTTTTTCATTGTTTTCGAAGGTTCTGTTTTGTTTGTACTGTTCCGATTTGTATATGTATCGTCTCAGTTTTCTCTCTTTTGCTGTTATCTTTTGTTTTAGTTCTTCATGTTTCTTATTTAGTCTTTTTTCTTTGTGAAGCAAATTTCCCCAATTCCATCGTTTCAGGTTCTCTTTCAAATACTTAGCTTCT
>OY744548.1:68317921-68357921 GCA_963556195.1 Sepiola atlantica
ACATATATATATATATATATATATATATATATATAAAATATAATAACACGAAATCACATAATTGTCGATGCAATAATTTATTTCAACCGTTCGGTTTTTTCAAGCATCACTCAGACAATTACATTTTTGAGACTGATAGAAAATTGAATTTCCCTACCACAGTTCCAATACAATCATAGATGGTGGTAGTAGCAACCATTTTGATACATCTTTTATAGAGAGGGGGAAATTTTAAAACTTATATTTAACTATGGCGGGCGAAGGGGAGGGATCTTTAAGTTAATCAACTAAAAACTGCCATGTCAAAATTATGACACATACGACTTGGCGATATCAACCATATAGGCAATTTTACTCACGCGCATACACAAAACTAAATACGCACACATCATATGCGCACTCACATACATAATCTCACTCGCACATTATCATAACTAAGCATAATCACATACGCAACTTTTATTCATCTCTAGCCAGAATGCGTCCGGCGAAACTCGTGTTCTCAAATTCGGTTAGAGAAAAGAAAGAAAGAAACAATTAACAGGCACAGAGAAGATATAGACAGACCGCGTGTCATAAATTCACAGTCCGTCTGGGTTCCAAGGAAGAGAATCTAATTGAAATAAGATTACACGCACATACATATATGTATACATACAAATCCATACGCACATACACACACATATATACACATACACACCCACACATATACATATCTATACACATATACATATACACACATATATACATATATATAATATATATATATATATATATATATATATATATATATATATATATATATATATACATATACATACATGAATACACCTATATATATCTCTGAATCTATTTGAAATATTGACCAAATGCATACGCATGTAGTTGTTCACACATGTAAACATACATACACATACATACACACACACATATATACATATACGCACATATACACACATATACATACGCACACATACATATATATCCACACACCTACACACAATATTTACATAACACTCTATATTCTTACTGATGTAATATGAGTTCTAAAAATTAGTCTTACCTTATTTATATTTTAGATTAATTTGATAATCTATTATTATAAATATCATGCGGGGGGGGGGGGTTATCGTACCTAATGTTATTCAATTTGGTATCTTCACCGTTGTAATTCTAGAGGCCCATCGGATTACTAATTCAAGTCTAATAATGTCTATTGGTAATATTTGACATTTATACTTATATTAATTCAAAAACTAGTGTATTACCTGCAGAAAAAATTTTCATACCACTATCTTATTTTAAGTAAATAATAAATATCCGCGTACACACAAATACTATATATCACCAAGTCAGTAAATCTGTGTCTATCACAGATATTATTATAAATATTATGGGGGGGGGGGGGGTTACCGTAAGTAATGTTATTCAATTTGGTATCTTCACCGTTATAAGTCTAGAGGTCCATCGGATTACTAATTCAAGTCTAATAATGTCTAGTGGTAATATTTGGCATTTATACTTATATTAATTCAATAACCGCATAATTTTTTTTTTTTTTAAAAACACTATCTTATTTTAAGTAAATAATCTGAATAAATAAATATTTCAAAATACCATTATATACGCATACACACAAATACTATATATCACCAAGTCGGCAATTCTGTGTCTATAGCAGATATTATTATAACTATTATGTTGGTGGTGGGGGGGGGGTTACCTTAAATAATGTTATTTAATTTGGTATCTTCACCGTTATAAGTCTAGAGGTCCATCGGATTACTAGTCGTTGATTATTTTAAATTTATATTTATGTCTGCACTTAGCCATAAGTTCATCTCGTTTATTCAAGAGGTTATTTCGATCATATTTTAGGATTCTTATTTTTTCTTCTAGACATAAGTTGCATCTTTGTCTAAATCCATCTGGAATATTCGAAAAACATAAGATTGACCACGAAACCATCGGGGACCTGTTCTCATTTTTCAGATGCCACCATTGTTTAGCTAACTCCGTTTTGCTCTTGAGTTCTGGGTTATTGAAAGAGTGTTTGTGGTCATAAAAACGTTGTTTCCAGTTTCCCGCGGAGATGCCGATGTAAACCTTTTTATCCCTGTTGTTATCTTCCGGATGAATAGTGGCCTTATAAACCACACACTCAACTTTACAGTTACCGTCCAGTGGGCAGTTATTTTTCACTTGACAATTACATTTATTTACTGTGACCTTATTCTTACTAGGATTGTTAAGTAATTTACGATTATGGGTGCTGATAATTCTGTCCATGTTCTTGGTGCAAGAGTAGCTGATTTTAATGGTTTTTCTATTAAATATCTTCCTAAGTGGATTATTTATGCTATTTATGCGAATATTCCAGATGGATTTAGACAAAGATGCAACTTATGTCTAGAAGAAAAAATAAGAATCCTAAAATATGATCGAAATAACCTCTTGAATAAACGAGATGAACTTATGGCTAAGTGCAGACATAAATATAAATTTAAAATAATCAACGACTAGTAATCCGATGGACCTCTAGACTTATAACGGTGAAGATACCAAATTAAATAACATTATTTAAGGTAACCCCCCCCCCCCCACCACCAACATAATAGTTATAATAATATCTGCTATAGACACAGAATTGCCGACTTGGTGATATATAGTATTTGTGTGTATGCGTATATAATGGTATTTTGAAATATTTATTTATTCAGATTATTTACTTAAAATAAGATAGTGTTTTTAAAAAAAAAAAAAAATTATGCGGTTATTGAATTAATATAAGTATAAATGCCAAATATTACCACTAGACATTATTAGACTTGAATTAGTAATCCGATGGACCTCTAGACTTATAACGGTGAAGATACCAAATTGAATAACATTACTTACGGTAAACCCCCCCCCCCCATAATATTTATAATAATATCTGTGATAGACACAGATTTACTGACTTGGTGATATATAGTATTTGTGTGTACGCGGATATTTATTATTTACTTAAAATAAGATAGTGGTATGAAAATTTTTTCTGCAGGTAATACACTAGTTTTTGAATTAATATAAGTATAAATGTCAAATATTACCAATAGACATTATTAGACTTGAATTAGTAATCCGATGGGCCTCTAGAATTACAACGGTGAAGATACCAAATTGAATAACATTAGGTACGATACCCCCCCCCCCCGCATGATATTTATAATAATAGATTATCAAATTAATCTAAAATATAAATAAGGTAAGACTAATTTTTAGAACTCATATTACATCAGTAAGAATATAGAGTGTTATGTAAATATTGTGTGTAGGTGTGTGGATATATATGTATGTGTGCGTATGTATATGTGTGTATATGTGCGTATATGTATATATGTGTGTGTGTATGTATGTGTATGTATGTTTACATGTGTGAACAACTACATGCGTATGCATTTGGTCAATATTTCAAATAGATTCAGAGATATATATAGGTGTATTCATGTATGTATATGTATATATATATATATATATATATATATATATATATATATATATATATATATGTATATATGTGTGTATATGTATATGTGTATAGATATGTATATGTGTGGGTGTGTATGTGTATATATGTGTGTGTATGTGCGTATGGATTTGTATGTATACATATATGTATGTGCGTGTAATCTTATTTCAATTAGATTCTCTTCCTTGGAACCCAGACGGACTGTGAATTTATGACACGCGGTCTGTCTATATCTTCTCTGTGCCTGTTAATTGTTTCTTTCTTTCTTTTCTCTAACCGAATTTGAGAACACGAGTTTCGCCGGACGCATTCTGGCTAGAGATGAATAAAAGTTGCGTATGTGATTATGCTTAGTTATGATAATGTGCGAGTGAGATTATGTATGTGAGTGCGCATATGATGTGTGCGTATTTAGTTTTGTGTATGCGCGTGAGTAAAATTGCCTATATGGTTGATATCGCCAAGTCGTATGTGTCATAATTTTGACATGGCAGTTTTTAGTTGATTAACTTAAAGATCCCTCCCCTTCGCCCGCCATAGTTAAATATAAGTTTTAAAATTTCCCCCTCTCTATAAAAGATGTATCAAAATGGTTGCTACTACCACCATCTATGATTGTATTGGAACTGTGGTAGGGAAATTCAATTTTCTATCAGTCTCAAAAATGTAATTGTCTGAGTGATGCTTGAAAAAACCGAACGGTTGAAATAAATTATTGCATCGACAATTATGTGATTTCGTGTTATTATATTTTATTATTGCTCTGTTTACTACATTGAGCTCTCATACCCGGATTTCCTCCTGGAATTATTCCACTATAACACAAATATATATATATATATATATATATATATATATATATATATATATATATATATATATATATATATAATATCAGTAGCAGCCGTGATGTAAGGCTGTCACGGTGTAGGCAATATGATATTGATGTGTCTATAACAGCGCCTCTCCAAAGTCGCAATATTAATTATCCACTTCTGAAACAAACTGTATTTTTTTGTCTAAATTTAACAGCGTAGAAGAACGCCATTTATTTATTTTACCATCGACGCGTGTTATTTTCAACAAAAGCATGAAAAGAAAGAATAACAAAATGAACAGGCAATCAAGACGAGAATAAACATTGAAAGAATTTTGTCTGGGAAATGTCGACCATGAAGAACGTTACTCTGTAGGCGGGGATGCTTTCGCCGCCCAAGCATTCTCAATACGATATTGAAGTAAGGATCTGCTGCCCGACCATTTTTTGTTTGATGACATCTTTTTATTGTGCCCCCCTCTTACTTCCCTCATCTCTTTATTTCCTTCTTTCTCTCCCTCTCTTTGTCTTCCCTATATGCCCTCTCCCTCTTTCTTTCTCCCTCTCTCTCTTTCTCCCTGCCCTTTTCTTTCCTTTCCACTCTATCTTTCTCGTTCTCTCTTCCTTCCCCCCTCTCCCTCTCCTTCTCGTTCTCTCCCTCTCTCTATCGTTTTCCCTCTCTCTTTGTCTATCTCCTAATCTCTTTTTATCTCCCCCTTTCTCTCTTTGTCATTTCTGTCTCTTTCTCGTTTCTTTCTCGTTTCTTTCTCTCCCTTTCTCCCTCCCCTCTCTCGTTCTCTCTTTCCTATTCTCTCTTTCTCTCTCCCGTTTCTCTTTCTCCTTCTATCTTTTCCTATCTTTCTCTCTTTCTTTCCCCTTTTCTCTACCCCCCTCTCCCTTTCTCTTCCCATTTTTTCTTTCTTCCTTTCTTTCTCCCCCTCTCTTTCTCTCTCTCTTTTTATCTCTCTCTTTTTCTTTCTCTCTTTCCCTCTCCTTTCTCTCTCCCCTCTCTCTTTATCTCTCCCTCTCTCTTTATCTCTCCATCTAAGTTAGTGTCGGATATCGTTTAGTTACTTCGGTGTCGATATGACGACGAATGCTGATTTCAGAATTTCAAGAGATTATGGCATCAAAACCTAAAAGACTTGACCGGCCTAGTAGAATTAACTGACACACAGCCATTTATATCCTAATCATATGCTTCATTATTTTACATTTTTGATACATGATTCGGGCAGAGAGAGAGAGAGAGAGAGAGAGAGAGAGAGGGTACCGTTTTGGAGACCAAGAAAAATGCCATCCATTGAATCGTTCATAAAATTCACAATCCTTTTTGCAATAAACTTACGCATGTGTCTGACTTGCCCACCCTTCTCCCTTCTTCTCTCCCTTCTTCTCTCTCTTTCTCTCTCTCTCTCTTTCTCTCTCTCTCTCTCTCTCTCTCTCTAAAATAGTGCTGGATGCCGTCTGGTTACTTCGGTGCCGATATTGTAGAACCTTCTTCAATAAGCAGCAGCAGCAATCGAATATTTTTTGCAAAAATATCAACTCTTGCTTGAATAAGAATCTTAATATAGAAACCTTATTTCAGCCAATCTGAAGCGCATATTTAAAAACGGTGATTTTTACAATATATTGCGCCTAACAACTTTAAAATTTAAAAAAATCTCGCAAAATAAAATATTTGTTACAAAAATTTTTCTTCAGAAATTTTGACTTTGATCATTCTGCGAGCGAATTGCGTAAAAAGTTTAAACTATATTTAAAAGGGATGTGTCTATAGTTTGTAGATAAAACATTCGTTGATGCGTGTACAAACCATGGTACGTCTGTTGTCGGCGCCGGGAACACAAGTCCTTGTTTATCTGTGGATAAAATCACTCGGACGCCGATGTTTAGTTTTTATAATGGTTTTTATTACAAAGAGAAGAGCAGTTGTTAGATACTGGTTACCTTCGCGCTGTGTGTACCCGGGTTTCTTCGCTGCTGATCTCTGTTTTTTCGGTCGGTAATCGATCACACGTGGACGCCGGACTTAGGTTTTAAACGTGTTTATTTAAAACAAAACAACGACTAAAACTGGAGATGGTGTGTGTGTGTGAGAGAGAGTAATGGAGAAAGAGAGGGAGTAAAAAGAGGGAGAAAGAGAGAAAATGAGAAGAGTAGAGAGAAAAATGAGAGGGAGAGAGAGGGGGGAGACAAAGAGAGAGAGAGAAAGAATAGATGAAATACTTGGAGAGAGATTTACCATATCATAAGTCAGGCCATTTTGGGCTACACTGCGACCCACTTACCCTCCCCCCTCTCCCTGCTGACACAGATAACCCTAACCCTAACCCTAACTCTGACTGGCAGAGGACCGGCCGTTTCTCACGTTTGATCAGTTTGATGGCTGCAGGCTGAGATACACCATCAACTCGAAAAGGAAGTGACGTCATTTCCGAAAGTAAATCAACGGTCCACTTTCTACTCTCCTAAGAGACCAAAGACTAGAAAAGAAAACTGTTATTTACTTTCTAACTTCTGTGACAGGATGGAAGTACATATATTTATTTATATACAAATAAATACACATTGATCTTAATTATAGAGTGGAGGGTTCGTATCTGAGTTCTTTTGTTCAGTCTATGAAGGGCCCAGAACGTATCTATCTATATAGTATTAAAAAAAATTATGGTGTTTTTGAAGTTTGTCTGTTCATACACAAATAGAAACATGTGATTGGTTACAATAAATGAATAGGAAGAGTACACATTAGTAAGACAGTAGTTTTACGATGTCAATATCCGTGTTCGAATCTCACATTAGTCTAAAGTATTTTTTAAACCGAATAAGTGTTTTATAAATTTAAAGAAATTAAGATAGCAATAATAACATAAAAAAAAAAACATTGCATAAATATTTTTTAAAACTAAGTGACATTTTTGAAAATGTTTTATAGTGAAGATGATTTCCCGTTGGCAACGACTGTTGGTCTTCTCTGGAATTTGGGTGGCAATAAGCCTCCCCAAGGTCCCAGTACTCCCCGTACTCTTCCAGTGGAGGCCTGGTTAGTGCTATCCCTCCTCGGTCTTTCCATCCTCCTTGACCCTTCACGACTATTTAGTGTGGTATCAGCCAATACTAGTTCCATTTTTTGAGGGGGGGGGGGAGTTTATTATTATTATTATTATTATTATTAGTAGTAGTAGTAGTAGTAGTAGTAGTAGCATAGTTTGTTTCCTCTGGTATTTGTGTGGTAATGAGCTTCTCCAAGGTTCAAGCACAATCCACACCTTTCCAGCGGAGGTCTGGATGGTACTCTTTCTCCATTGTCTGTTCATCCTCCTTCATTCATCGCGACTGTTTTGTTTGGTGCCAGCCGAGGTTGGTATCATCGCGTGTAGTTTTTTTTTTTTAGAAGGAGGGCAGTATGGGGTTTCTGGTAGTTTTAGTTCCCTTGGGATCGTGAGATCTTTTTCCTTTATTTCTGTTCTATTTATTATTAGCTGGCTTTGTCCGCTCGCTATCGCTTCGCAATTTAATCTATATTGATTACTTAAAATTATTGAAATAAAACTAATCGATGAAAAATGGTTGACGGAACGAGATCAAACTACCCCGTGGATTAAGGTTTCGTTCGAAATTCCGTACAGATACCCGAGTTCGACAAGATACACCTGAAGAACTTCGGAGGTTACATCGACCGAAACGTTGTGAGAATAAAATCCAAGATAAAAACAGTCGTCAGAAAAAACAAATAATATAAATTATCAATCTGCATCTCAAAAATTGCGAAATCGACTTCATTTTCAATGTCTTCGTATCTGTGCAACGTTTTGCCACAAAGGTAAATGGGTCCAAGAAGAAATAGTTGTTTCTGACATCGGACATTATTTTCTGAACAACCAATTAAAATAAAAACAATTGCATCACCCCGACACACACCAACACCCGATCCCATACTTCGTTTAGGTACATTTTAAGATGTTCACTCCATCCGACATTAATAATTGGTCACCAAAGGACCCCGCCCGGATTTCGGACTGGTCAGCACGTTTTCTTCGGTACCACTTTATATTTCCTCTTTGATGACGTCATCATGAAGACGTCATTGGTTGCATGATGACGGCGGAAATCAGAGCTTTTCAATCGGGGGTTGTGGTGCGACAACACCCTGTCTTGCATCAAGGTTGGGTGTGTCCGGATATTTAAACAGTAATGACAAAATTGACAAAGACGAGAAAAAAATTATATTCTTTTAGAATTTTTTAGATCAAGATTGATAATTTATATTATTAAGACTATATATATATATATATATATATATATATATATATATATATATTTATTTATTTTGGTACATAAAAATTAGTACAACATCCGTACCGTCGGTTTCAGGCACAGAAGGACTCAGCCATCGGGATCTCTTACTTCTGTTCTTCTAAATTTAAAAAAACAGACATAACACTCTAAGCAAATAACGCGTCCAAATGAGAGTGACACGTGACTTCACATTTCCGAAACAGATGACAACAGAAGCTGAACAGAGCCGGATGGCTAAGTCTTTCTGTGCTTGAAACCGACGGTACGAATGTTGTACTAATTTTTCTGTACGAAAATAAATAAATATGACGCTCTTGATTTTTAATTTTTAACTTTAATTCTCAATTAATCGAGCACTCTACTGGGATTTTTTCTGCTATATTACAAAGAAGTTATATATATATATATATATATATATATATATATATATATATATATATATATATATATATATTGTTGAATATAAGAGACAACTCATGTCTAGATATTCTTTCAATAGTCTGAATCAGGATCTTAGTTTCGGAGGGGAATTGGCTGATGAATTTGTCATAGTTTAGATTTGTCTCCCAACTAACACATGGTCTGTACCTGATTAACCCCATTTCCCTGAAGATGGACCCGGATGGGTCTGAAAGTACTTGGGTAACAACTCTAAACTATGGCAAATTTATCAGCCAATTTCCCTCCGAAACTAAGATCCTGATTCGGACTATTGTAAAAAAAAAATTAATTAATTAATAAATCATATAAATTAAAATATAATAAAATTATAATAATTAGTATATTAATACGCAAATGTTAATAATATTTTAACTTTAGTTGTATGATTGCTTAATGGAATTTTGACATTTTCTGCATTCCTACTTCCAATTGTCTTTTTCCCGTTTTTTCGACCCACTCGGTCTTTTATTGTTGTCTTCTGAAAATGAAAGTTTTTCTTTCGAAAATTTAAGATTACCCTTTGCCGAACTGTTACTTACCAGACAGTATTTACTATTTTGGTATTTAATCAGTTTTTCGTTAAATTATTAATAAATCGTTTTGAGTTTCACTTTCTCTCTTCGTTTATTTCTTTTTACTGTTCCACCTTACGGCAACTACACCGCATTGCTATAGCCTCGGACGACTAATCTGCACTTATAATATATATGTGATATATATAATATATATATATAAATAATATATATGTGATATATATAATATATATATATAAATAATATATATGTGATATATATAATATATATATATTAATATATATGTTATATATATAAATAATATATATGTCATATATATATATGCAATATATATATATATATAATAGATATATGTCATATATATAATATATATATATATGTCATATATATAATATATAAATATGTCATATATATATATGTCATATATATAATATATAAACATGTCATATATATATATGTTATATATATAATATATATGTATATATATATATGATACATATGATATATGTTATATATAATATATATATATATGTCATATATATAATATATAATATATGTCATATATATATGTCATATATATAATATATATATGATATATATGATATATATATATATGATATATATATAATATATATGATATATATATAATATATATGATATATATATAATATATATGATATATATATAATATATATGATATATATATAATATATATGTTATATATATAATATATAAATGTCATATATATAATATATAAATATGTCATATATATATATAAATGTCATATATATAATATATAAATGTGTCATATATATATATAAATGTCATATATATAATATATAAATATGTCATATATATATGTCATATGTCATATATATAATATATAAATATGTCATATATATATGTCATATATATAATATATAAATATGTCATATATATAATATATAAATATGTCATATATATAATATATAAATATGTCATATATAATATATGTGAAATATATATATATAAATATGTCATATAATATATATGTGAAATATATATATATATATATATATATATATATATATGTCATATATATATATATATGTCATATATATATATATATATGTCATATATATATATATATATGTCATATATATATATATGTCATATATATATATATGTCATAAATATAATATATATATATGTCATAAATATAATATATATATATGTCATATATATAATATATAAATATGTCATATATATGTCATATATAATATATATATATGTCATATATAATATATATATATATGTCATATATAATATATATATATATATGTCATATATAATATATATATGTTATATATATAATATATATATGCAATATATATATAATATATATATATATATATGTTATATATATAATATATATATATGTCATATATATACAATATATATATAATATATATAAATATGTATATATAATATATATATATATGTCATATATATGCAATATATATATAATATATATAAATATGTATATATAATATATAAATATGTCATATATAATATATATATATATGCCATATATATGTCATAAATATAATATATAAATATGTCATATATAATATATATATATATGCCATATATATGTCATAAATATAATATATATATATTTATATATATATATATTATATATATGCCATATATATATATATGTCATATATATATATTATATATATGTCATATATATAGTATATATAAATATGTCATATATATAGTATATATAAATATGTCATATATATAATATATATAAATATGTCATATATATAACATATATAAATATGTCATATATATAATATATATAAATATGCCATATATATATATATATATATATATATAAGTACTGTATGGTACGGCAGGAAAACTCAGCAGAGTGCTCGATTAATTAAGAAATCCGTCGGTTTCAAAGCCGGAGGTTGATCCCGATTATCGTCAGCTGGTAAACATTTTATATATCATACATATATATATATATTATATATATATGACATATTTATATATTATATATATGACATATATATATATTATATATATGACATATATCTATCATATATATATTCCATATTTCTATCTGGTGATACCAGATCAGGCTGCCCTGTGGCTCCCTGAGACGAAATTCACCTACATTGACGTTTTTTGTTTTTCTTCTTTTTTTTTTTTTTTTTTTTTGTAAAACTTAATTATGTTCTACAAAACCAAAAACAAAAACAACAGCCCCTCTCCCTTTCTCCCTCCCCTTTTTTATTTTATTTTTAGAACTTGAAGCATAAATCTTTTACTATAATGACCAGATTCGGCATTAAATAACCCAAAAAGGGTTGATATGCCGTAAAACAAAACTACCAAACCAAAAACGATGATTAAACATTTGAAGATATAAAGAACTTGAAGCATAAAAACTTTTACTATAATGACCAGATTCGGCATTAAATAACCCAAAAAGGGTTGATATGCCGTAAAACAAAACTACCAAACCAAAAACGATGATTAAACATTTGAAGATATAAAGAACTTGAAGCATAAAAACTTTTACTATAATGACCAGATTCGGCATTAAATAACCCAAAAAGGGTTGATATGCCGTAAAACAAAACTACCAAACCAAAAACGATGATTAAACATTTGATCATATAAAGAACTTGAAGCATAAAAACTTTTACTATAATGACCAGATTCGGCATTAAATAACCCAAAAAGGGTTGATATGCCGTAAAACAAAACTACCAAACCATATTTCTATATATATGCCATATATATAATATATATAAATATGTCATGTATATAATATAAATATTCCATATATATAATATATATAAATATGTCATATATATAATATATATATGTCATATGTCATATATATAATATATATATCACATATGTATATATATGTATATATATATATGTCACATGTATATATATATATATATGTCACATATATATGTCATATATGTTATATATATATATATTATATATTTATATGTCATATATATATATCTCATATATATATGTCATATATATATGAAATATATATATATATATGTCATATATATGTCATTTATAAATATGTCATATATATATGTTATATATGTCATATATATGTTATATATATATGTCATATATATACACACACACACACACACACACACACATATATATATATATATATATATATATATATATATATATATAATGATAATAAAACAGATTTAAAGTTAGATACTTCACAATTTTAATAGTTTCAAACAGAATATTATAAAACATAGAAAAGTCGTTTAAACCTTAGTTTTTCTAAAGACACAAGTCTTCTCTTCAGACGAGGAAAAACAATTATTTAACAAACCTTGATGTTCATTATTATCGACCTGACCCTTAGCAGACAGTTGGGAGGGCCTTACTAACCTGCATTTTGTTTGCTTCTTTATTTTTCATTCTTTTTTGGGTGTTTGAAGATTGTCCCACTCCCCATCATCGCTCATGTATATTTATTATTGTAAACAAAAACTCATTGAAACTATCGGAGATTCTTTAAGTAGGATTTAAGCCATCGAGTGAATGCGGTATTGTGTTGATAGTGTCTTGTTTAGAGTAGGCAAATATTTTGTCGTCAAGAATGAAACTAGAGCCCCCCCCCCAAAAAAAATACGGCGTCATGCCTATCTCAATTAGATTTGTAAATAATTGTAATTTGTCTAAATAAATTGGCCTTTTGGCTAAGATCAGAGTGTAGTATCTGTTGCGATGGATGCTACACTTTGTAGACCGATACCGTCTTGGCCTTCGGGCCTTGACTCCGCCGATCTGAGCTATTGTTCTGTGCAGTTCTAGGAAGTCATCCACCCCCAGGTTTTGCCTTCTCACCTGAGGCGCCTCTACCGGGGAATGTCGACGGGGCTGCCCAGGCATTTTTGGAAGCCAGAGTGCCCTTCCTCTAGGGCGCTGGCTTTCTAATCCCACTTTCCTGGCCTTGTGTCACATCTTACCGCTGTGGGAGGTAGATAAATACCAAGTAGGACTTAACGGTTTTAATGTTAATGTAATTTGGAAAGATTCGGATTTATTTATATTTAGATTAGATTGTAACATTTGATGAGCTAAATGCAGTATTCTCCATTATTTCGCAATGTATTACATTTAAAAAATTGCGACTAACGAACAAACAGACAGATGGACAGACAAAATCGCAATATATATAAGATATTTACAACTGACAAAGAATTACTTTATAACGCGGACGTAATTATTTGTAGTAGCTGTGCAACATCCATTTAATGTTATCCCAAATATCTGTTCGTCAAAATTCAAGGGACATAAATCTGATTTCCAAAATGCAAAATTATCTCAAGCAATACAACAAAGGGCAAAGAGTTATCTCCCTTTTAAATATAAAATGTTTAATTATTATTTTTTAGATGACATCTGTTTTAAAAATGGCCGATTGTTTCTGAAGTAAAGTGGAATTCATGAGTGGTAAGGCACGAATATAAAGAAGAAATTGGATGAAAACGCTTCCGTATCTATCAACAAATATAATTATATATATATATATATATATATATATATATATATATATATATATATATTTATCAAGGCTCAAACGTCACTCGAGGACAAGGGTTAATGAGTTGGTCAGATGGATAGTGAGACAACGCCGTGATGATTGGTAACGATGGTTGAAACTGGGCAGAATTTGATTATTGAAAAATGCTGCTATAAAGAAAGTGGGCTCTCTCTACCGGGCTAGAAAACTTCTCACACCTGACAATATCCTATATCTCTACAAAGCCACGATCCGCCCATGCATGGAGTATTGGTGTCACACCTGAGCTGGTGCATCATAACCTAGGCTTTTTTTCTTAGACAAAAAAAGTCTCTAATCCAATAGGTCCCTCACATTCCACCAAGCTCCAGCACTTGTCCCATCGCCGCAATGTTGCATACTTGTGTTTGTTTTACAAGTACTTCAATGGAATGTGCTCCAATGAACTTGCTGATCTGGTGCCCCCTCGACGTAAATACACTCGACCAATCCGACAATTGGCTAAATCCCATCTATTCAGTGTGGAGGTCCCCAGATGCTGGAGAGCCTTCTACTCCAATAGCTTCTTTCCTCGTACTGCCTGCATTCGGAACCCCCTTCCTGCTCCCTGTTTCCCCGAATGTACCGATATGCCAAAATTTAAAACTAATGTAAACAGGCATCTAGCTGCACGGCTCCCAATTTAGGGTGACCTCCCGAAACTTTCACCCTAATTCTCAGTAGCCCCTTATGTCTACAGTGGCAACTTGCCTTGTTTGGGGTGAGGTAAGTTTAAAAACAAAACAAGAATTAAAGACGATCAGCGTGTAGTTAGATGGGAAGCAGCCCTGTGGGATTGTTTACTTTTGTTCCGATACGTGAATAGGATTAGTTATTCTCGTAATTGTTTCTTGTGTTTGTTGATATAGATTTAAGCATAGGTGACCTTTCTGTGCGGGTCAAGGTGACCTTGCTGTGCGGGTTCAGGGGACCTTGCTGTGTGTGTAACAAAAATAGTCGAAAGAGTGTATTGAGAATAACCTGTAGGAGAGTTGACAGGTGGAATCATCAGAGGGCAAGTCTGAGAGCGATATGCGAATGAGTGCCCACGGATGTGACGTCACGTGGGACGAGGGCGAGGAAGAACGATTTTGAATCACAGACTTTTGGAGTTCGAAGCCAACGGTTGCTGACAAAATGTCGTAACAACAATGAAACTGCTGAAAAGTACAGGCAATAACAAACTTTTATCATAATAAATAAATGAAATAAATGAAATAAATGAATTTAAAAATCAGAAGAACTAGGGTCTATGTAAGATGTATGTAAATGTTTTTTGTGTATTTTTGTTCGAGGATTTCTTCCGGGAGCGATCCTTGGTCTTCTGATGAGCTGCATAAATGAAAGATCCTGATTATTAAATGTTTATGTCCGGTTGTTTACGTGTTTGTTTGTGTTTTTGTTTGTTTTGTTGTTGTTTTTTGTTTGTTTTGTTTGTTTGTGCGCAAGACGTCAAGTTGTTTTGAATTTCGGTCAGAGAAAATTAACGTGGTCACTAGAATTTAATATACTATTGTTTACTTATATTACTATTTCATATATATAATCATCCCGTATATATATATCACTATTTCATATCTCTCTCTTTCTTTCTCTCTCTTTATATATATATATATATATATATATATATATATATATATATATATATATAATCATTATTTCATGTACCTCTCTCTATATGTACATGTATATATCATTATTTCATATATCCATATTTATCACTATTTCATATCGTACTGTCCGCACCGAGGATTGAACCATAAACCTTCAGATGACTATCACTTAGAACTTAATCTAACAGTACTATATCCACTGCGCCACGGATCGGTGCGATACGAAGAATTGCGAATTACTGAAAACTTCTCCCAGTCATGGCTGACGGAATATAAGCATACTACCCCCGTTTATTAAATAATGGGGTCCGTTCGAAATTCCGTCCAGATTCCCGAGTTCGGCAGAAATATTCCCGTGTTCGAAAGATATACACCTGAAGAAGGTCGGAGGTTACAGCGACCGAAACGTTGTGATGATAACACTCAAGATGAAAATTGTAGTCCGAATAACCAATATTATACAAATTATCAATCCTCATCTCAAAAATTCAGAAATATAAGATCTTTTTTGTGTTAAAATCAAAAAAATTATGAAACCAGTAACAACATTTAAAAATGCAATTTTATCCTGTGACGATAATTCTGGTGTTGCGGAATTTAAATTGTTAACGTCTTTCCTGGAACGATGTTAGAACGTTCTCTTGGAATCTGACTTCACGTACCCGTTTCTCGGCTATCTTTTGAAAGCATCTTCTTTTCTCCAGCTTGTCTGTTAATTTGCTTTTTTCATCTGGTGATAATTCGACGAAGAATCAAAAACGTTTGTGATACGTATGGAACATACATTATTTTGTTTGATTTTAACAATGTTTGATAATATATATATATATATATATATATATATATATATATATATATAATTATTTTTATTTATATAGACATGTAAAAAAGTCGCTACACTGGCATGTCGATGTTATCGATCAATAGTTATTAGAAACTAAGATCTCATCAGGCGGAAAAAGTCTGATCTTTCACTCTGATTTTCATATTAGGAACTGAGTGAAAGATCAAACTTTTTTCCACTTGATGAGATCTTAGTTTCTAATAACTACTGATCGATAACATCGACATGCCAGTGTAGCTGCTTTTTGTACATGTCAGTATAAATAAAACTAATTTTATAAAAAGCTCAATCCACTATTGAGCACTTTTTATACACGCAGTTGAAATTTTGTGAATTTTTACTTTACCTGGATTAATATATATATATATATATATATATATATATATATATATATATATATATATGTTAAAGTGTTTTTCACCTTTCTGACCCTTATCAGTGTAGGAGTTGCGGTTGCAGGTGGTCGTATGGAATCGAACGTCGTTGATTGATTCAGGCTAAAATCACGAGACAAACGCTCAGGACCACACGGCCGCGAGAAATCGACACAGACAGTAATTGAAATTAAGATACACTTACTCGGGAGGCCGAAGAAGTGTCATTTCGTCTCCAGTGTTCAACGCTCGAGCTGAACTTGCTTATCGCAGAAATGACCACAATCTTTTCAATTTCAAACACGGTTATATGTATGACAATTTCTTCCATTGTTTGTTGACCTTGACGATTGACTCATAAAATACAAAAAATATCAATGATGTATTGAATTTCTAAAAAGTAGGAAATACGAATAAATTTTAAAACTCGTTTTTTTTTAAAAATAAAGTTAACGAAATACGAAAGACTGAAAAGGATTGCAACAACAAAAAAAGTTGAGTGACGTCTTTTGTCGGCTGATCGCAAAAAAAAAAAATGGCGCCACATAAGTGACAGATTTAAACTTCAAGTGACTCTAGTCGTACTAAGCCGAAGAAAAATAGTAAGTATTCTTTTTATGTTCTTTATTTGTATTGTTCGAATTATTCGAACTACTGTTCTGATCTTGGTGTTATTCTCGCAACGTTTCGGCCGATGTGATCTCCGACCTTGATCCGGTGCGTCTTGTCGATCTGACTAGCTATTTGCTTTTCGATGTATGTCTTTCTAATGTTTTTTTTAAATTATTACTTCAGTAGGATAGTTAGGGACTAGACTATCAAGAGTTAAAAAAAAAACAACAGCGCGATCATGTCTGATGAACTAAAGCAAAACACCAACCGTTGAATTTGTTTTTTTAAATTTTATTTTATTTTCTCCATTTGATGATTGAGAGGTAGGCGAGGCAAGACATTAAAAAATGACCCCGGGCTTTATTTTTAAAACTGTGTTCACCCCAAATAAGGCAAGTTGACACTGTAGACGTAAGGGAATACTGAGAATTTGGGTGAAAGTTTACGGAGGGGGGGGGCATCCTAAATTGTTATGTGTAGAGCGAGATGCTTGTTGGGGATGGACCTATACTAGGGCATGACGCAACCAGCCGATCACGTACGCACACACATTCGTACAATTACGCACCCACATACGCACTTATAAATTACAGGCATAAACATTTTATTACTTGTCTAACTACACATTTGAAATGAACAATTAATGTCTTGTATTTTATATATATATATATATATATATATATATATATATAATTATTCATTCTTTTATATTCTTTCCGGGCAGCGCCGGGCAACGGATCCTCCTAGTATATAAATATTGTGTTTCTTTAAATAATATTTCCTTTTCTTATTCATTCATTCAACATGCATGTTTTTATCTGTTTTTCTGTTTAAAAAAATTCTTATAACAATTTAAATGTGAGCGTGGATTTTAGCATTCTCTAAGACACAACCTCTTATCCAGCTAGAGGCCGCGTTGCTACATAAATGTCGCTACAGATGTCATTAAAAAATAGCAAAAAATACTTACGATGTACTTAATTGTGAGGGAAAATAAATACCGTCCACCAAAAATAACCGAAAATTCATCCGGAAGTTTTGTCTTTATAAAATAAACTCAACTTTTCAACACACATCCGTGCAGTTGCACCCCGACAAATCTCAACTAATGCACGCGCACAAACATTCGTACAACTATGCACAACATATACGCATAAACATTTTATTACTTGTCTAACTGAACATTTGAAATGAACAATTAATATATATATATATATATATATATATATATATATATATATATATATATATATAAATATTTTGTTCATTCTTTTATATTCATCCCGGGCAGCGCCGGGCAACGGGTCCTGCTAGTATATAAATATTGTGCTTCTTTAAATAATATTTCTTTTTTCTATTCTTCCTTTATTCAACTTTCAAGCATGTTTTTTATCTGTTTTTTGTTTGTTTTTCTGTTTTAAACATTCCTCATCACAATGTAAATGTGAGCGTGGATTTTAGCCCATTCTCTTATCCAGCTAGAGTCCGCCCTGATGACGACCCGGTCGCTACTTGAATAGCAACCCACGTGCATTACACACGCCCTGAAACGGGTGTCCTTTTAGTTAGTAAATGAATAAAAATGTCCACAGTTTAATCGTCGTGATTCTTGTAGTAACACACCAAACATGGAGATTCTTAAGGCGTCTATGGGCATAGATTCAACAGTGATTGGTTCGACAATTACCTTCTACGAACCGGAAGTTACAACCGGAAGCGGAAATCCTGATCACGATGGTTCTACAAAAGGATGTCTGCTTGCGGTTGCAGAAACCATGAATGCTTTTCTCAGATGTGTGCGCGTTCATTGTATGAGTCAGCCATTTCGTAACGTTGGAACTCGTTATATCACTAACTAGCAAGGCTACCAGACGTTATCCGGGATTGAATGAAGTATCTTATGTCCTTTCTCGTTAACTCCATTTCACCATATTACATTTTTAATTTTTTGTTCATTATTCACTAATGAATCATCATTTATCACGGCTAAAAAGCCACTCGAGAATAAAGGTTCATAAGATGGGTATGTTGTCAGTCGAAATGACAACAATCGACAAACTGGTGGTACTTTTCTGGAATAGGTATCCAATAATTTTTCAGTACTTACATAATCAATTCCGGGTTTCATCGGATATTTTCGTGACTGGCAAACGTTAACGAACTTCGCCAAACAAACTGCAAAGAAGTTATTTAACGTAATAAACTGTTTCTTTTATCTTGTATCTGGGTGTATTCTGTAATGTTGTTTTGGTACTTCTACACAATACGAACCGAACTGTTTTTACACTAACCCTAAACTAACCATAACTCTTTTAGTAAAGGTAAATAAAAAGGTATTTTAAAAAATCCAAATTAAAAGTTGCCAAAGTAATAAAGGTATCCAACAAATTACAGAAAAGTCGGAAATTGATTGTTCTTATTGATTGAAAAATAGTCGTGGTAAAATAGTCGTTGTAAAATAGTCGTGGTAAAATAGTCGTTGTAAAATAGTCGTGGTAAAATAGTCGTGGTAAAATAGTCGTTGTAAAATAGTCGTGGTAAAATAGTCGTTGTAAAATAGTCGTGGTAAAATAGTCGTTGTAAAATAGTCGTGGTAAAAGCATGAGTTGGTGAATAGGAAAAATGGCACAAGTGAAACATATAAATGGAATTTTTATAATGAATCAATCAATTACGAGGTTTGGAGATGGACTTAGAAAACAGCAGTTCTTCCCCCTTTATCAGAAACATCGCTGATGAAATGTGAGGACTAAATGACAAAATAAAGGAAGCGAGAGTTACGAAGCTGCCGGAAGTAAACCCAAGGCTCACTTTCTACTCTTTTCAAAATATATCGCCGATCACATAATAACACCCCCATTCACACTAGCTAATCAGATTTAACTCGAGACACATTCGTTTTCTCTCCCTTCTTATTTCTTTTCCTGCTTTGCTTTACCGGAAATGAAATAGACAGCAAACGCCCTTAACACCTAACCCTAACGCCCACACATAAGAAACTTCGTCGACCACAGACAACCAACCCCCACCCACACTAGACAAACAGATTTAACTTGACAACATTTGTTTTCCTTCTTTTCTCATCTATTTCCATTTACTGTTCATTCGGGTTTAGTTTAGGGTTAATTAAAACAGACAGCGAGCGCCTACACATATAACCTGAAGAAAAGTCTCTTATGATGGAATGATGCCCTCCGAAGTCAATCTGCATAAATCTCTTCAAATGGGGTTGATGGTGGAATTTCCCGCCCTTTTTTCGATTTTATAAATAGTTTCGTAAATGTCACATCGTAATTTCTCCGTCCACGTCATGGCGCCAATAGATTTTTCCCCAAGAAAAGAGTTGAAGACATCGGAGTAAAAACAATAAAAAAAAGTCCCTCCTTAAAAAAGACAAAAAAAGTCCGTTCTAGAGAGACCCGGTGCAAAAATGATTCAAAGTCAACACAAAGAAAAGTCTTAATGTTTGTATTTGTTGGAAAAACGTTATTCCAACATGTCTGACAAGAATGTTGACATTGAATCATTTCTGAAACAAAAAGACAAAAGTAACGAACATAATATTGACACAATATAACAAGAATCGACATTTAGGTTTTATTTTTCAACATGTTTTTATCGAGGTGCATCTTTTAAAGTATAAATGAATAATTCAATTGTAATTTATACTTTAAAGATGTTTGGACGATGTGACGTCAACTTAATATTGTACGCTGAGAGTGAATGTCACCAAGACAAAAGTGGTGATCAGTGGTTGTAGTCGTGGGAAAAAAAAAAAAACACACACACACACACACACTCTCTCTCTCTTTCTCTCTCTCTCTCTCTCTCTCTCTCTCTCTCTCTCTCTCGGAAAGAGGAAAGAGGAATATTCCCATGCTTAGTTTTTGGTATTGGAGTTGGGTGCAACTCTATTTTCTGTGGTACATGCAGGCATTGTGTACACAAGAAGTGCAGTGACTAATTGGTAGGTTGCGAGAAGACGACCAGTTTCGTGTGCAAAGAAGTGTAAAGACGCCAGAGACGAATGTGAACTCAGATATGGAGAAAATATTATGGATGGCAAAGCTATTGAGGGTGTTCAGAAATTGTGTTACCTTGGTGATACCATTGGAGCACAGGTTGGGGCAGCTGCTAGTGTGATTGCAAGAATTAGGAGTGGAGTGAGTAAGTTCAGGGAACTTCTGTGGAACGAACTGGATTCGAACCCGGCACACCTAGGTCCTCAGTCCGCGTCATTAACCACTTCGCCACCGTGCCATAAGAAAGTATATTTGGATGGCAAAAGTGTTGTTACCTTGGTGATACCATTGGAGCACAGGATGAAGCAGGTGCTAGTGTGAGTGGATGGAGTAAGTTCAGTGAACTTCTGTCATTACTAACCAGCAGAGCGTTACCACTGTCGACCAAGGGAAAGGTCTATCAGGCATATGTGCACAGTGTGATAATGCATGAAAGTGAAATCTGATCAGTGGGGCTTAAGGACATGCTTTCATAGAGAGAAATGATCTGAGAATGCTACGTTGGATGTGTAACGCAAGTCTTAAAGACAGGCTCAGATCTAATGAGTTCAGAGGAAGATGAAATCTGGACAGTACAGGGAGATGCGCGTAGAATAGGAGGCTTCGATTATATGGCCACGTTGAAAGAATGGATGATGGGTTTTGGTTGGATGGGTTTTGGTTGGATGGGTTCTGGCTGGATGGGTTTTGGTTGGATGGGTTTTGGCTGGATGGGTTTTGGTTGGATGGGTTCTGGCTGGATGGGTTTTGGTTGGATGGGTTTTGGTTGGATGGGTTCTGGCTGAATGGTTTTTGCTGGATGTGTTCTGGCTGGATGTGTTTTAGTTGGATGGGTTCTGGCTGGATGGGTTCTGGCTGGATGGGTTTTGGTTGGATGGGTTCTAGATGGGTTTTGGTTGGATGGGTTTTGGTTGGATGGGTTCTGGCTGAATGGGTTTTGTTGGATGGGTTCTGGCTGAATGGGTTTTGGCTGGATGGGGTTTGACTGGATGGGTTCTGGCTTGATTGGTCCATTTGAGTGCGGTAAATGTGGTGTGGGTTGATCTTGATCTATGTTTTCCACATCATTTTGTAGTTTTTGTGGTGCATTTTGGATTTCCAACGCTACTAGTTTCAAGATGCGTAGGAAGTGTCTGTTTCTAAAGAGACATCTGCAACAACACAACGTTGCATGTTTGATTCTGAGCGAAGCATCTTTCTATAATTTTAATTTCTATTAGTTTCTTGGAATCTTCATTCAGGTCTTCAGGTGTCTTGATGAATATTGTACGGAGGACAGTTTCTTTCGCAGACCATACGTCTCTTCAACTTTGATGTACCGCTGAATTAGTGAAATTTATAGTCTGTTGGTGAATGAAAATGCATCTAGAATTGGGTGTCCATAAATCATTATGGCTGGGTAAATGTTGCAGTCGGGGTCAGGTGTGTTCCTTAGTTGAATAAGAGCCCTTAATAGCTTGTCATTGTTAAGGGTACCTGTAGGACTGGTGTTTGACCGTAGTAATCTTTTGGCTGTGCCTTTTGGCTAAGATCAAAGTGTAGTATCTGTTCCGATGAATGCTGCACCCCATACTGGTATTGTCTGGATCTTCGGATCTGGATTTACGCCGGTCAATGGGTCTGTCCTGTGCAGTTCTGAGAAGTGGCGCTCCCAGGCTTTGCCTCCCCTCTTTGGGGAGGATTGCGTTTAGTGCTTAATGTCTGAGGCACTCTGCCCAGGCAATTTTTTAAAAGCCCCTAGCACTCCTCCTCTGGAGTGCATTTCCACTTTCCGACCTTGTGTCACATTCTACTGTGTGGGACGTAGATAAATAAGAGCTTTGACGGCAACTTCTGCTCATCCATTAGATTGGGGATGATATGCTGAAGATTGTCGGTGTTTTACTCCCTATTTTTGAAGGAAGTCTTGAGTTATGCTGGCGACAAATTCTAGTCCCCCATCTTCTGGGACTCCGAAAGTGGCAAAGAATGTTTGGGGCCGGTGATAAGCATGTGATTTTTTACTTTTTTGAATCGCGTATGTGGGTGTTTTTGTTTTAATTTTTTTAAGTTAATAAAATTAAATAATATGCTAGCATTTTTTTTTATTATACATATCTTGTAAATATCAGTAAAAAAAGAAAAACGAAACAGTTTGAATCAGAAATACCTGCGATATTTAAATCTTTAAATTACGGGTGTGTGTGTGTGTGTGTCTGTATATCTGCTAGTGCGTGTGTGAACAGTGAGCAGTGGGGCACTGTGTAACTAACTGTGCGTTCACCTTTGTGAGTGCGTTTCTGATCGCCTGACACGTGTTCCTCCTTTCGCCACCCCCCCCCCCCCCTTCCTCGCGGCCAAAGACCTGGTGGTACGTTGGGAGGTGCCGAGGAGGGAGGGGCGCGTGCCATTCGAGCCGGTGTATTTATGACGTTACTTGAGACTTATATTTTTTAAATGTCGGACTTTTTGTTTGAATATTTGTATGAATGATTTAATAAATAAATTATATATAAAAATAGGGTTGTTATGAGCGGTTTGGGCAGCGGTAGCAATGGCAATGACTGGGTCGATGAGTAAACGATCCGAGTGGATGTCACTGAAGCTGAGTCGGACGACACATAAATTGCCTCATTAAACAGGGAATCATGCTGAGAAAAGTAATGTTCCTAGAGCGTCTCCATGAGTGGACACTGTCTAGCCGTTATCTCTAGTGGATATCTCCATTAGTCTGCTTCTGGGTGGTCGAATGGTGTATATAAATGTATGTATATGTATATGTGCATATATACATATTTTTATATTTCTGTTGGTGGGTGTATATGTATGTGTGTATATAAGGGTATGTACTGATGTGTGTGCTTATCTTTTTGTTTTGCTGGGGATGGGGCATCCTACTACCGGATGCCAGATATTCACCCGCTATTTCAGACACTCCAACCGAGAGATCTTTTAAGATCTTTTAAGATTCTAACCATATCTTTAAGTGCAGTTATTTGTATCTCTCTTGCACTCTGTTAACCGGGTATATTCGCCAGGTAGTTTTTGAAATTCTTTTTCATTAGTCCTGTTGCTCCTGGGATGATTGAGATCTTCCTAAGATTCCAGTTTCTTTTTATATCGCACATAAGATCTTGGTATTTCGTAATCTTTTCCCTTTCAGCTCTGTTTAATCCTGCATCATTGGGAACACTGACTTCAACTAGGGTTGCTACTTTCTCCCTTTTGTCCCATATCACTATGTCGGGTTTAACAGCTCCGTTTTCTAGATATGTAGCTGTAGGAATTGCATAGTCATAGTGGATGGTGTATAATTTATTTCTAGCTGTTCTTTCTAGTATACGTTCCCAGGACTTGCTGGATATTCAACTTTTTACATATAGTTCAGTGAAGATATATAGACACTCCGTTGTGTCGCATTGTATAATAGCCATCCCCCCAGGAGAACCTTACAACTGCGGGTATGCGCGTTTATGTGTTTTATATAGAGATCAATGTATGTAGATGTAGATATGTATATGTGTTATTATTTTTGTATGTGTATGTGTGTATATAGGGTGAGTTAAGGCTTTGTGTGTAAACTTTAAGTGGACTGTATCAAACTAGCCAAGATTATTAGAATTGATAAAACCTTATTTCAGAGAGGCAATAAAAGATAAAAGTGGAAAACCGGAGATAAAAAATAAATCGGGTACTAAAATACGAGTCAGGCCAAATAATAATTTAAAAAAATGAAAAAAAAATGAAAGAAAATAGAAAGATACAAACAAATTGAAAATGCTAACAAGTAAAAAACGTAATTCGATACTAAGCTTGACCGTTGGATTATAAACAAATCCCATCCTAGAAAAAATATACTTAAGAAGAAAGATTTCCAATATCATTTTAAATCCTCGTTTTTGGTCTGAAAAGGTTAACTCTCTATGAAGAGTACAACCGAATCATGTATACACATATGTAACCAATAATGTTTGTATAAATGAAAAATTATATATATATATATATTAGTTTGATTTTACTTCAGTCAAAGTTCTCAGAAATCAAGGGTACCCTTCCTGTGGCTAACATTTGATCTCTATATAAGATACTAGAATATTCAATTAATGTTCTCCTTTACCTGTGAAACGTTGAGTTAGTAAAGAAGTGAAGAACATTAATTTTCATCTCCTAAATCGACCAGTTAACCATGAATATTTCTTGCGGTCTCTTGAATGTTAAAGAAAATACAGAAAATCTATACACAATATATTATGTTAACATATAATATTATACCTGTCTCAATGAAATAATAAAAATGATGTATATATGTGTATGTATATATATATATGTATATGTGTATGTGTATGTATATATATATGTATATGTGTATATATATGTATATGTGTATATATATGTATATATATATGTATATGTGTATATATATGTATATATATGTATATGTGTATATATATGTATATATATACATATGTGTATATATATGTATATATATACATATGTGTATATGTATGTATATGTATATGTATGTATATGTATATGTATGTATATGTATATATATATGTATATGTATATGTATATATATTTATATATATATGTATATATGTATGTGTATATGTATATGTATATATATGTATATATATGTCTGTATATGTATGTATATGTATATATATGTGTGTATATATATGTATGTATATGTGTGTATATGTATGTATATATATATATGTGTGTGTGTATATATGCATGTATATATATGTGTGTATATGTGCATGTATATGTATATATATATATATATATATATATATATATATATATATATATATATGTGTATACACCTATGTATATGTATGTATAAATATATATATATATATATATGATTTTATGAAGGCTTACCAAAGCATTCCTTTCAGGACACCAATGATCACCATTAAAGATATTTTTTCTTACAAATATTATTTATTCAAATTAAATGTTTTTTCCTACACGTGTTTCACTACCAAGCAGTTACTTGCTTGGCAGATCATCAGGGAAATTAAATGTCTGGAATACTGGTTTCAACTGCCGACAATACACAATGTGGCGTTGCAATAGTTGAGGTCACTTAAGAAGAGAAGAGGAAAAAAATAAAAATAAAAGTTAAAATTAAAAAAACAAGGAAGAACAACGATAAAAAAAAGAAAGTCCTAGAAAAAGTCTTAGAAAAGTTGCTCGTGCATTATTTCTTCCACCAAGCCAACAAGCAAATAATCGGTCCCAAATACATTAAAAAAAAAAAAAAACCGGAACAATGTGCGATAATACACTTTCACGTCTGCCGGCACAATGATGAATAAATCCCCCCCCCAAAAAACAAAAGAACTAAATCCTTCAAGATGTTCAGGTTTTTTGGGTTTTTTTAATGTATTTGGGACCGATTATATATGTATGTATATGTGTATATATATATGTGTATATATATGTATGTATATGTGTATATATATGTATGTATATGTGTATATATATGTATATATATGTATATGTGTATATATATGTATATATATATGTGTATATATATGTATATGTATGTATATGTGTGTATATATATGTGTGTATATATGTGTATATATATATGTATGTGTATATATATGTGTAATAATATATGTGTATATATATGTGTAATAGTATATGTGTATATATATGTGTGTATATATATGTATATGTGTCTATATATATGTATATATATGTGTGTATATGTGTATATATATGTATGTGTATGTATATGTGTATATATATATATGTATATATATGTATATGTATATATATATATATATATATGTTTATATATACATACACACACATATATGTATATATATACATATACAGATATACATATATATATATATATATATATATATATATATATATATATATATATATATATATGTGTGTGTGTGTGTGTGTGTGTGTGGTGGATGAATAGCCTTGGGAAAGTTAAAAGTAGAATAAAGTTAAACATCTGAATGGTTAAACGTGTTTGCTGACATCAACATGATTTATGAGAAATGACTGAAATCGAAAAGCAAAACCGGATATCATTGAACCTCATCATTGTGTGTGTTTGCAACAAAACGCAGCGAAAATAAATTACGTATTCACTTCAGTCACAGCAAACTTTATGAATGTAAAATCAATTAATAAGTACAGTCTTCTCTTTTTCTTTGTTTTTTTCTCTTTCTTTTTTTCCGTCTTTTTCTTCTTTTACTTCTTTTTCGTCTTTCTCTTCTTCTCGTTATTTCTTTTTCGTCGTCTTCGTCTTTTTTCGTCGTCTTCGTCTTTTTCTCTTTCTTCTCCTCTTTCTTATCTTTTTATCGTCTTTTTTAAATTCTTTTTTTGTCTATCTTCTTATTCTTCTCCTTCGTCTTCTTTTTTTTCTTTTTCTTCTTCGTATTTTTTCTTTGTCTTCGTCTTCTTTCTTCTCCTTCTTCTTTTTTGTTGTTTTTTTTATTTCGTCTTCTTATTAGTTCTTCTTGTCCGTCTTCGTCTTCTTTGTTTTTTTTCTTTCAACTTATTATTCTTCTTCTTCTTCTTCTTTTTCTTCTTCTTCTTCTTCTTCTTCTTCTTCTTTTTCTTCTTCTTTGTTTTTTTTCTTTCAACTTATTATTCCCCTTCTTCTTCTTCTTCTTCTTTGTTTTTTTTCTTACAACTTATTATTCCCCTTCTTCTTCTTCTTCTTCTTCTTCTTCTTCTTCTTCTTCTTCTTCTTCTTCTTCTTCTTCTTCTTCTTCTTCTTCTTCCGGTCTACGGCGAAGTCCGCAATAATGTTTTCTTTTGTCTCCACTTCACAAAATAACACGCTTCATACTGACGAGTATTTTGGCTGTGAATGTGTTATAGGGATGAACCAGAGATTGGAACTCAGTCGAGCACCTACCATGGAAATAACGATAGAGTAGAAAAAGACTAGCAACGTTTCTTCTGTGTTATTAATAGTTATTAATAGTTATTAATAGTTATTAATAGTTATTATCCTTAGCAATTTCTGTATTATTTCTAAGAAACGATGACGTTGAGTGAAATATTTCGCCCGATAAGGAAATTAAAAAAAAATGTAATGCACGACAAACTGCTTCTTTTTACACGATCACAAATCTGGGTAAGAATCAATCGTGTTAGCCCATCTGGTCTGGGGCACTGGAGAAAAAAAAGCTATCCGGAAGAAATAACACCTGTCTGATTGACACAGAGACATCAACTTAGTCGGAAGCGTAACATCCGGCTGTTTAGTGGATATACATATATAAATGACACGTGCAGACGCAGCGAACGAAGTACATCCGTGTACAAAATAAATAATACATGACGTGCCGTGGGGGCGTGGATACATTGACTCCCGAATGGACGTGGCAGTTGAGGGGTTGTGGTTGTCCAACATGTTATATAAACCGGGTCGAATTGAGATTGATAGCGGCTGGAGAAATCAATTTTTCTCAGCAAAGTTGGTACCACTGAAAAGAAAAAAGTAATTTCAAGTGAAACAACAAAAAATCCGACAGTTGTGCGTGTGTGTTTTTTTTTTTTAGAAAAGTAATTATTTGGTAAAACATGTAATGTGAACAAACATCTAGCTGCACAGCTCCCAATTTAGGATGACCCCTAAAATGTCAGCCTAATTCTCAGTAGTCTCTTACGTCTACAGTGGCAACTAGCCTTGTTTGGAGTGAATTCAGTTTAAAAAATTAAAATATTTAAATAAAAAAACACGTTCACCACTTCTCACTTCTGTGTTTTCGGACCAGCAATTATTTACAAGTTCTGGTGACGATTTTTGTCTGACGATATCAACCCTAAGTCTGGGGTCCGTCTCTGAACGACGTGGGTTCTGGTGGCGAGCAAAAATGAGTCTTCTAAAGCCGTTGCTCTTCATCTTATATTGAGAATTGGATGTTTTGGAACTAGACGTGGCCTCAACAATCTTCCCATAGAATTACATAAATGCATTAAATATTGTCACATATGCGCCAAGTTATTTATCTGCCTGCAAAAATAGATATTAATAGATATTCGAGAGAATTATCTCCCTTTGTGTGTGTTGTGGCCTTGCAGGCCGGTAATAATCAACACAAACACAGTGGTATAATTAGCATACGTAAGTTGCAAAAGTACGCGTCATGGGTATGGGGCCGTAAATGCCACAATTCGCTGACATAACGTTTAGATGTAACTGTATTTATTGTGTCTGGATAAGTCCATTTATTCCAGAAATAGGTAGATCAACTTACTGTGGTTTAGGGAATCAAATACCAAAAATCTCATATACTAAGATTTAAAATAAGTTCCACTCAAAGTTATTCCCCTTTTGGGTCAGTTTCATTTTAATTTGAATTTGAATTAGTTTCATCCACTTCAGTGAAATTAGATATAAGCTATAAACGCCTTTTAATTAGAATCATAATTCATTAATTCAATAATTAAATCTAAGATTACCTACAAACTGTAATCTTACTTGAATATACGATAATAAAAAAGTTAAAAATAAAAAATAAATAATAATAATAATAATAATAATAATAATAAATAAATAAATAAAAGTAAATTATCGCGAATAAACAGTATTTACTGACTATATAATACCCAGTTAATTAATTTGATATCACACACTGATTTTTGAACACCGTATCTTCTCTTCTTCTTCCGGTCTACGGCGAAGTCCGCAATAATGTTTTCTTTTGTCTCCACTTCACAAAATAACACGCTTCATACTGACGAGTATTTTGGCTGTGAATGTGTTATAGGGATGAACCAGAGATTGGAACTCAGTCGAGCACCTACCATGGAAATAACGATAGAGTAGAAAAAGACTAGCAACGTTTCTTCTGTGTTATTAATAGTTATTAATAGTTATTAATAGTTATTAATAGTTATTATCCTTAGCAATTTATTAATAGTTATTATCCTTAGCAATTTCTAAGAAACGATGGCGTTGGGTGAAATATTTCGCCCGATAAGGAAATTTTAAAAAATGTAATGCACGACAAACTGCTTCTTTTCACACGATCACAAATCTGGATAAGAATCAATTGTGTTAGCCCAACTGGTGAATATCTGGTCTGGGGTATTGGAGAAAAAAAAGCTATCCGGAAAAAATAACACCTGTCTGATTGACACAGAGACACCAACTTAGTCGGAAGCGTAACATCCGGCTGTTTAGTGGATATACATATATAAATGACACGTGCAGACGCAGCAAACGAAGTACATCCGTTTACTAAATAAGCAATACATGACGTGCCGTGGGGGCGTGGATACATATATATATATATATATATATATATATAAATAAATAAATAAATAAAAGTAAATTATCGCGAATAAACAGTATTTACTGACTATATAATACCCAGTTAATTAATTTGATATCACACACTGATTTTTGAACACCGTATCCTATGTGTAGGATAGAATATTTAAATTTGTTGATTTATTTTTACTGCGGTATTCCCATCCTCTTCTGCGGAACTGATTTTGTTGTCACTTTCACTCTCTGAATTCCCGACAGTCAACTGGTGATACCAGATCAGGCTGCTCTGTGGCTCCCTGAGACGAAATTCACCTACATTGACGTTTTTTTTTTTTTTTTTTTTTTTTTTTTGTAAAACTTAATTATGTTCTACAAAACCAAAAAAAAAAACAACAGCCCTCTCCCTTTCTCCCTCCCCTTTTTTATTTTATTTTTAGAACTTGAAGCATAAATCTTTTACTATAATGACCAGATTCGGCATTAAATAACCCAAAAAGGGTTGATATGCCGTAAAACAAAACTACCAAACCATACCTACCGACAGTCAAATTTTTCTTTTGTGTCTATTTCTGACAAGGGGAGAACTTTCCCGAAATATCAAATAATTTCCAATCATCCGGACACTATTAACAGTTAATAACATACGTGCTGTTTATTTTGTAAGATTGAAAAGAGAAATAAATCGATAATTGTAAAATCTCACCTTCGATTCTTTATTTTTGTTCTTCCCATCTCTCATCAATCCGACTCTCTGCATTGCCTTCAGCCTTCTTAATCCATGTTATTCTTATTCTCAGCAATGCTTCAAGCAAACTACCATTCTCTCTCTCTTATATATATATATTAAAGAAGATCAGAACAACATCGGTACCGTCGGTTTCAGATCCAAACAAATGAGGGCCTATATTTGGTCTCCTATGCCAGACTCTTTTCAGCCTCTGTTTATGTCTGTCTTCACACAAACCGAAGTTAAAGACATTTTCGTATTCTAAAGAACATGAAGAAAAAGACAAAATGGCTAGGCAGAATCAAATATCGATATGTCAGATACGATGCTATTTAGGTCTAAATTAAAAAATCTTACCAAAATACCTTTATATATTAAAGACAGTGAACCAGCCAAGAAAATTATCATCGACCACTAGTGCTCTATGGATCAGTTGCTCGTTATTTACCTGCCTCCCTTCCCCCTACAAGAACTGGGTGTGACACAAGGCCATGCTGATTAAAGGATATAAAGATTATCTATAAAATTTCCCTAAGCTTGAGAGGATAGCCTCCAAGGAATATGGATATAACCATGACCTTTATAAGAAAAGGTAGTTCCAGGGAGCAGCAGTGGAAAACCACAGATTTAAAGTACACATAGCTATGACGTCAATTAAAAATATTCGTCTGACGTTTCCATTAAAAAAAAAAAATTTCTTGGTTGCCTGAAATAATTGTGTGGCCTTCTATTTCATTTTCCTCTATGTCAATAATTTGACCTTTATGTCAATACTTTGACCCATCCTGGTTACATCCGGGCGAAGTAGGCCGTGACGCGCATGGCCAACTGTGCAGCTCTACATCAAGGTTGGTCAAGTGCGCAAAACAAAAATGTCCGGAATTACCAATGAGAAGCAAGAAAAATTATTATTATTATTATTATTATTATTATTATTATTATTATTATTATTATTATTATTATTATTATTATTATTATTATTATTGGTGGTGGTGTAGGTTTATTATTATTGTTGTTGTTGTGGTGGTGGTGGTTTTGTATTATTATTATTATTATTATTATTATTATTATTATTATTATTATTATTATTGTGGTGGTGGTTTATTATTATTATTATTATTATTATTGTGGTGGTGGTTTATTATTATTATTATTATTATTATTCTTGTGATGGTGGTGGTGGTGGTTTATTATTATTATTATTATTATTATTATTGTTATTATTATTATTCTTGTTGTGGTGGTGGTGGTGGTGGTGGTGGTGGTGGTGGTGGTAGTTATCATTATTATTATTATTATTATTATTGTGGTGGTGGTGGTTTATTATTATTATTTTAATCTATTCAACAATTTAGATGTATTTACTGTTTATAAAACGGGTAAGGAGAGAGAGAAAGAGATAAGGGAGGGGGGCAAGAAGAGCGAGACAGAAGAGAAAGGGGTAAGGGGAGTGGAGGAGATAGGGAGAAGGAAAGGGGAGAGGGCGAGATGGCGGAAACACGAAGCATTGTTTATTTTTAGCTATTTAGCACTCTAGATATATTTACAATATATATCAATATGGAAGAGATGGGGAGATGGGGACGGGAGAAGGGAGTTGGGGGATAGAGGGGAAGAAATGAGAAGGGAGTGAGAGGGAGAGGGGAAGGATAAAGAGAGGGGGCGAGGGATGAGGACGGGAGAAGGGGTGAGGAAACAGAGGATAGGGGAAAAGATGAAGAGGGAGAGAGAGATGGGGAAAGAGATGAAGCGAGGGGACAAGAGAGGAGGCAGAGGAAGGAGAGAGGAATGACAAAACGTCTACCTTTTTTAATCTATTCAAAATTCTACATAAATTTACAATATATAAAAACGGGAGGTGGAGAGAAGGGTTGAGAAGAGAGATAGGAAAGAGAGAATAGAAGTCGACCAACCTTAAACTAACCGTAACCCTAACCCTTAGACTTACCTTAACCATAACCCTAACCCTTAGACTAACCCTCACCCTAACCCTACCCCTAACCATAACCCTTAGACTAACCTTAACCATAACCCTAACCCTTAAACTAACCCTCACCCTAACCCTAACCCTAACCCTTAGACTAACCATCACCCTCACCCTAACCCTTAGACTAACCCTAACCCTCACCCTAACCCTAACCCTAACCCTTAGACTAACCTTAACCATAACCCTAACCTTTAGACTAACCCTCACCCTAACCCTAACCCTAACCCTAACCCTTAGACTAACCTTAACCATAACCCTAACCCTTAGACTAACCCTCACCTAACCCTAACCCTAACCCTAACCTAACCCTCACCCTAACCCTAACCCTAACCCTAACCCTTAGACTAACCTTAACCATAACCCTAACCCTTAAACTAACCCTCACCCTCACCCTAACCATAACCCTAACCCTTAGACTAACCATCACCCTCACCCTAACCCTTAGACTAACCCTAACCCTCACCCTAACCCTAACCCTAACCCTTAGACTAACCTTAACCATAACCCTAACCTTTAGACTAACCCTCACCCTAACCCTAACCCTAACCCTTAGACTAACCTTAACCATAACCCTAACCCTTAGACTAACCCTCACCCTAACCCTAACCCTAACCCTAACCTAACCCTCACCCTAACCCTAACCCTAACCCTAACCCTAACCCTTAGACTAACCTTAACCATAACCCTAACCCTTAGACTAACCCTCACCCTAACCCTAACCCTAACCCTAACCCTAACCCTTAGACTAACCTTAACCACAACCCTAACCCTTAGACTAACCCTCACCCTAACCCTAACCCTTAGACTAACCTTAACCATAACCCTAACCCTTAGACTAACCCTCACCCTAACCCTTACCCTAACCCTAACCCTTAGACTAACCTTAACCATAACCCTAACCCTTAGACTAACCCTAACCATAACCCTAACCCTTAGACTAACCTTAACCATAACCCTAACCCTTAGACTAACCCTCACCCTAACCCTAACCATAACCCTTAGACTAACTCTCACCCTAACCCTAACCATAATCCTTAGACTTAATGATATTGCCTATGCAGGTACTCCCAATTTTTTTTTCGAATTTCAAAAACAGAAGTATATGCAGAGACCCAACAGTTTATTTAGCAACACATTAGTTACATGCCACATTACTTTTCAATTGGCAAAATGAACATTTACTTGCCATCAAATCTCTTCGGTCAAATCAGTCCCTTATCATTGCCAAACCAGATAAGGGCTCGGGAGTAGTGATTCTAGAATATGCCGTTTATGTGGCAAACATTATGGTGGCCTTGGATAACGTTGATATGAACCTGTTAGTACGCATAATACGACCCTTTCCATTGAAAGTAATTTTCAAAAAAGATTACTTAAATTGGTTAAGAAAGGTGCTCTTCCTGGGGAAATATACGATCCTATCCGACCACGTCTGTATGGCTTACCAAAAACACATGAGAACAATATACCCGTACGACCTATTCTCTCTATGGTTGGTTCGGTTCAGCATAAGTTAGCTAAATGGTTGGCTGAATTACTTCAACCTGTTCGGCCAACTGTATTAAAGATTCATTCACTTTTGCTGAATACATTCGTAACTGTCCCTTTTCTGCTGAAAATAAGTTTATGTGTTCTTTCGACATTAGCAGTCCATTTACATGCGTTCCCTTACAAGAAACCATAGATATTTATTCTGATGTACTATATCGTGGTTTCTCAGTCGGTCCCACTGTCTCTGCGGAGATCTTCGTAGAACTGATGCGGTTTGCTACCATGTCTGTCGAATTCAGTTTTGATAATATCGTGTATCATCAGACTGATGGCATTTCTATGGGGTCACCTCTTGGTCCTGCTTTGTCCAATATCTTCATGGGTTTTAATGAACATAATCTTTTGGCTCGTATCAACAAACCAACTTACTTATTTCCGATATGTCGACGATGCATTTTGCTGAGTCAGATTTCATATTATTTCTTAATGCACTCAATCAAGTACCCCCAGTCTCGTAGTTCACCTACGAGAGGGAACACAATTCCACCCTTCCTTTCCTGGATGTAAATCTGATTCATTGTTTCTTACATCTGTTTAGCGCAAACCTACATTTACCGGCTTATATTGTCACTGGGATACTTCCCGTCCCAAACAAAGAAATTCGGAGATTCAATTTATCAAAGAGATTCTAATCGATAATGGAATTGTTAATTCAAATATCGTTGCCAAGATCAATCACTCACATAAGCCTCAACCTTTTGGTCCTCCAAAATGTCCGACGTACGTCAGATTACCTTGGTTAGGTAATGTTAGTATAAAATTTGCTAACCAAATTTCAGTAGTTGTACGTTGTTCTTACCAGGCTTCGAACTTTGTTAAAATCCGTGCACAAGGGTGTTCTCCCACCCCACCATATCACTAATATTATTTATAAATTTAAATTTATGTGCGATGCCGTATACGTGGGAAGCTCAGTGCAACGGTTTGAATCCAGAATAAAACAACACGCCCTACAATACGCCAGGGCTGACTAAATAATTTCAATAATTTAGTAAACATATCCGGGTCAGCTATTGCTTAACATCTTATAAATAGCGCCGAATATGCATCGTTTTACACATGACAGTTTCTGTCATAAGTAAATCACATTCGCCTTTCCATCTTATAGTTTAATAACTTAATATATATTGTTTGAAAACAATATATATTAAGTTATTAAAACCTTCTCTATGTAAACTAAAGGGTGGCTCCTAGGACTAAATGCGATCGAATTGTGACCCCGCCCCCATTTTTGTTTACCCCTAAGCTGTCACTAGTGTTCATTTCACTCCATATTAAAATATGGAGTGAAATGAACACTAGTGACAGCTTAGGGGTAAACAGTTTTAATCGTAGTGCATCAATTTTACTTTTACGTTTTTACTCTGACGAGTGTAAACGAAAGCCGACTCAGTAGATTTATGTAATTATAACTTTTTTCTCGTTTTTAACACTCCAAATTCAACCCCCCTCTAAAAATGTCGGAAACGTTTTTATTCTTTGCCTTAATAAAAAATGTTACAACCAAAAATTTATTCATATTATATATATATATATATATATATATATATATATATATATATATATATATATATATATATATGTAGTAACACGAAATTACATAATCATCGCTGCAATAATTTATTTCAACCTTGTGGTATTTTCAAGCATCCAATTTAGACGATTACATTTTTTTAAATCGGATGCTTGAAAATACCAAAAGGTTGAAATAAATGATTGCATCGATGATTATGTAATTTTGTGTTACTACATTTTATTCTTGCTCTGTTTATTACATTGAGCTCTCATACCCGGATTTCCTCCTGGAATTATTTCATTATAACACAAATATATATATATATATATATATATATATATATATATATATATATATATATATATATATATATATATATAGGAAATGAAAAAGGTAAAGCCAAGAGATATTTTTTATATATTCATCAACGTTTCGTCTTTATTTGTAAGACTTCTTCAGGATAATAATTTTAAGAAAAATGTCATGCAATTATATCGAAATATTGGGTCGACATGATGTGTTCATGAGAACAAGTAGTAGCGGTGTCTGCTGAGAGCGCTGGACCAAGGTCCGGGCTGAGAGGAGTCAGTGGCAGAGAGTGAAATGAATGTGGATGGGTGCGAGTGGAAAAGGGGGAGGGATGGGAGTGTTAGTGAATGTGGCTTAGTGTGGGAGAGAGGGGAGGGGTGCTAGTGTGGTTGTCGTGGTGATGTAGTGAATTTGTCTTAGAGTAGAGAGAGGGGAGGGCGTGCTGAGGTTTTTGTCGTGGTGAGGTACCTCATATATATATGGTATACGTATATATATATATAGACATATATGGTATACGAATCTCTCTCTCTCTCTCTATATATATATATATATATATATATATATGGTATACGTATATATCTATCTATGTATATATATATATATATATATATATATATATATATATATGGTATACGTATATATCTATCTATGTATATATATATATATATATATATGGTATACGTATATATCTATCTATGTATATATATATATATATATATATATATATGGTATACGTATATATCTATCTATGTATATATATATATATATATATATATGGTATACGTATATATCTATCTATGTATATATATATATATTTATATATATATATATGGTATACGTATCTATCTATCTATCTATCTATCTATATATATATATATATATATATATATATATATATATATATATATATATGGTATACGTATATATATATATATATATGGTATACGTATATATATATATATATATATATGGTATACGTATATATATATGTATATATATATATATATATATATATATATATGGTATACGTATATATATATATATATATATATGGTATACGTATATATATATATATATATATATGGTATACGTATATATATATATATATATATATGGTATACGTATATATATATATATATATATATGGTATACGTATATATATATATATATATATATATATATATATATATATATATGGTATACGTATATATATATATATATGGTATACGTATATATATATATATATGGTATACGTATATATATATATATATATATATATATATATATATAAATATGGTATACGTATATATATATATATGGTATACGTATATATATATATATATAAATATGGTATACGTATATATATATATATATATATATATATATATATATATATATATATATATATGGTATACGTATATATATATATATATATATGGTATACGTATATATATATATATATATATATATATATGGTATACGTATATATATATATATATATATATATCTATGTATATATATATATGGTATACGTATATATCTATGTATATATATATATGGTATACGTATATATCTATGTATATATATATATGGTATACGTATATATCTATGTATATATATATATGGTATACGTATATATCTATGTATATATATATATGGTATACGTATATATCTATGTATATATATATATGGTATACGTATATATCTATGTATATATATATATGGTATACGTATATATCTATGTATATATATATATGGTATACGTATATATCTATGTATATATATATATGGTATACGTATATATCTATGTATATATATATATGGTATACGTATATATCTATGTATATATATATATGGTATACGTATATATCTATGTATATATATATATGGTATACGTATATATCTATGTATATATATATATGGTATACGTATATATCTATGTATATATATATATGGTATACGTATATATCTATGTATATATATATGGTATACGTATATATCTATGTGTATATATATGGTATATATCTATGTATATGTATATATATATGGTACATGTATATATATATATGGTATATGTATATATATATGGTATATGTATATATATATATATATATATATATATATATGATATATGTATATATATGGTATATGTATATATATATATATATGGTATATGTATATATATATATGGTATATGTATATATATATATGGCATATGTATATATATGTATGTATGTATGCGTATATATATATGAATGTATACATATATATGAATGTATATATATGTATGTATATATATGAATGTATATATATATGTATGTATATATATGAATGTATATATATATGTATGTATACATATATATGAATATATATATGTATGTATACATATATATGAATGTATATATATATATGAATGTATATATATATATATGAATGTATATATATATATATGAATGTATATATATATATATGAATGTATATATATCTATATGAATGTATATATATCTATATTTATGTATATATATCTATATGTATGTATATATATGTATATGTATATATATATCTATATGTATGTATATGTATGTATATATATGTATATGTATATATAGATTTATGTGTATGTATACATATATATGTATGTATGTATACATATGTATAAGTCAACACTGAAATTTGAGACACAGGAACGGTTATTAATGAAATGTCCGACGTTGCAAGAACAATATGTATCATGCAAAACATCAGTTGTTAAATGACGAATGTTTGTGGACACGTGTTGTTTGACCCGGATGTCCAATCATTGTGATGTCCGCCCAACGTAGTGCGAACTGCAACTACATTTAATAAATAAATAGTAGAATTATTATGGTGGGTGAGGGGAGAAGAACATCTTTTCGAATCGACAGCAAGATGGGTGTGGTCGAAAAAAAACAAGTGTAATCGCGGCAAAGTAACATTTTTGTA
>OY744548.1:68362921-68365421 GCA_963556195.1 Sepiola atlantica
ATATATATATATATATATATATATATATAGTGTGTGTGTGTGTGTGCCGAAAGTAAACCCAAGATCCACTTTTTAAATTTTATTAAAAATAAAAAGAATTCTGACAAACAGACGAATTAGTTTGCGTTTTGATTTAAAAATATCTCACATTTTCAATTATAAGAAAAATATTTGTAATAAAAAAAAAACGGTTATTGTAAAGACTAATTAATCAGAAGGGACCTTATTAATGTCGTCACCGTCGGTCTCGTCTGCGGATCATAAACCGGAAGTCAAAAAGAGCAGATCATCTTGACTTTAACCAATTATCCATCGAACTGTATACTTTTAAGTCGCTGAAACTGTTTTTAATTTTCTTTTTTATTGCAAAATACTATAAATCTGGTCCATGTCATAGTAGCCCCTGACGCTTCAGTGGCAATATGCCTTGTTTGAAAAACAAAATTAAAAGAAAGAAAAGAAAAGAAGTGAAATAAATTGTGTATACAACCTTTCCCTCTTGGACAGGGTAAAAAAAAGGGGGATGCTTATGCAGTTTACGGACCGGGCTGTTTTTTTAGATAGGATTTTCAAGTTAAATACTACACCATTGCATGTCAGAATTCATCAAATCTGCCGGCAATTGTGCAGTATAATGAACTCATCAAGGCCAAAAGCCACTCGAGGGTAACGGTTAATTAGATCATTAACTGTACGATGAAAGAACAACAGTAAATTTTCTTGCGTTTGGTAATAGTTTTTTGTTATCTATTTTGACATTTTCTAGAGACGCAGCACTTGTAGGTAATTCTGTTATTTTATTTAAACTTACATAGCATATCCGCCTTTAAATACCAGCGCGCTTTTCTCCATCTTTATCAAATTACCGGTGAACATGTATCATATAACCCACCCCCACCATCCACCCCCACCATCCACCCCCAGAAAAAATGGGTGCTTCTGCAGTTTACGGACCGGGCTATTTTTAGATAGGATTTTCAAGTTGAATTCAATTTTGACGGTATCTTTTGTTTATGAAATTGTTAGTTGAAAGTACAGAATATTTAATCACCCTCCCCATCTTCCCATGTTAAGACTGGCTTTCTAAATTATAACGTTATTAGTTCAGTCCGGTCCGTAAACTGCATAAGCACCAAACATTCTAAGCTAACGGACCCCGAACTGTCTGACAAGCCTATTGCATCGCCAGTGTGCCTGTTTTACAAGTATTTCCACAAAATGTGCTCCGAATGAACTTATTGCACTTGTACCCCCTTAACGTAAATCCCCCCGCCCCGACAAACCTCACTAGCAGCAAAATCCAACCCCTTCACTGTTAAGGTCTCTAAATGACAAAAGATTTTCTACTCTAATAGGCTCTTTCCCGGACCGCTCGCCTTTGGAATTCCATCTCTATTGACATGCAGCAATTTAAATGTAATGTGAACAAACATCTTACTGTTTAATACTCCACTCAGATTCTCTCTATAAACCTGACCGCTATCACATTAGTCTCTTGCGCTTCAGTGGCAAGTGGCCTTATTTGGGTGGGGGGGGGGGACAGAAGTAAAAAGTAGAGTGAAATCAATTGTTCTAAGACTTGAAAGCTAAAATAGCAGATGTGCACCCAGGCATGACCGCCGTAAACCAATCGAATAATGCTCTTAGTGAACTGAAAGAATCGTCGCATTCGCCTTTTTGTATAACTTTTCATGTCGGATTGAAAATATTTTTTTTACAAAAGTTTTTTTTTTCTTTTTATAGATTCTTCCTAAGAAAAACTTAAATAGTCATAATTTTTTATAGTGCACACCAATTCCATATATATATATATATATATATATATATATATATATATATATATATATATATATATATATATATATATATGTGTGTGTGTGTGTGTGTCAGGTTGTATATAGAAAAGAAATCAAATAAAGTGCTCGATCATATAAGAGAGCTAATATAATTTATTTAGATACTGTATATTACATAATTCAGCAATGTACCGCGGTTTCATCCAAAAGGGCAGATTTAGACATCTTTAGTAAATCTCCGTGCCCAGTGGAATCATCGGCAAGCTGAAACGATTGTAGTAACGCCCGAGAGAGAATGGCGTCAACAATGACACCGTTTTCTGTCATTGTTGACGCCATTCCCTGTCGGGCGTGACTACAATCGTTTCAGATTGCCGATGATTCCACTGGGCACGGAGATTTACTAAAGATGTCTAAATCTGCCCTTTTGGATGAAACCGCGGTACATTGCTGAATTATGTTATATACAGTATCTAAATAAATTATATATATATATATATATATATATATATATATATATATATATGTGTGTGTGTGTGTGTGTGTGTGTGTGTGAAATATTAATGTGAAAAATATGTATTTTAATATATCTTTTATTTATTTTCTATTTGTTCACGTGTAAGAATACCAAATGTCCTTTATAAAAAAAAGTTTTTTTAAAGAGAACAAAATTTTCTGCCGCGATCTTTCGGCCTTCTTCAGTG
>OY744548.1:68372921-68375414 GCA_963556195.1 Sepiola atlantica
ACTACTGGTAACATCTTGGATGTTATTCTCACAACGTTTCGACCGATGTAACATCCGACTTTCTTCCGGTGCGTCTTGGCGAACTCGGGAATCTGTACGGAATTTCGAACCCATTATTTAATCCATTGAACTAAATTGTTCACGTTCCGTCAGCCATAACCAGGTTCTGAAATGTTATTATATTTTTAGTATCGCCTCAGTGGCGCAACGGATAAAGTGCGTTTAACCACAATCCTCTCTCCCACGCCGAATCCTCTTTCCCACGCTGCAAGTGCATCGAAAGTGATGTAATCTTTCTCTCATCACATCTAACGTAAACCTCAGACTCGGCTCTTACTCCTTCACCAAACATCTAGCTAGCAAAAATCGCACTCAACACTTAACTTTTGTTTTAGTTCTTCATGTTTCTTATTTAGCCTTTCTTCTTCTGTGTCAGCTACATTTCCCTTTTCGTTTTCAATTCTCAAGTCTTATTCACAGCTTCGGCTTCTCTTTTTGCAGTTTGTTGATTTGCATTTCTGTGATCTCGTAATTATTCGTTTCTGTTGCAACGTTTATCTTTTCTTTCATTTCTATTTGTCCCGGCTCGAGAACAATCCCCTCTTAAGGGTGCGTCTTGCTTTATAGTCAGTAAACACGTCTCACAAATTCTTCACGCAATTCAGGTGTTGTAGTATTATATTATTAACCTACTTTCCTTTGTGGTGGTTGTAGTATTATTATTATTATTATTATTATTATTATATATATATATATATATATATATATATATATATATATATATATATATATATATATATTGCCATAAATATATTTTCATAGCTTACTACCTAGCTCTACTTACGTATCGAGCACTGGTGAAGTAAATACTGAAAATTGATACATAAAAAATTATCTTCTTATAAAATTTATGTGGATACATGAAATAGTAATATATATATATATATATATATATATATATATATATATATATATATATATATATATATATATGTGTGTGTGTGTGTGTGTATTGCTTAAAATTGTGCGTGTTTAAAATTGAGGTGCGTCTTTTACGTCGAGAACATCGGTCATTTCGATTCAGATGATTATTTGTTCCGTTTTCGATTCCGTTGTTTTTTTTTTTTTTTTCTTTAGAACAATATACAACTGTGTTTTCAAGGCTCTCTCTCTCTCTCTCTCTCTCTCTCTCTCTCTCTCTCTCTCTCTCTCTTTTTTCTTTCTCTCTCTTTCATTCTCTTTCTCTTTCTCTCTCTTTCTTTCTCTCTATCTCGTTCTCTCTCTTCTTTCCGTCTCTCTCTCTCTCTCTCTCTCTCTCTATTTCTATCTATCTATCTCTCTATCTATATATCTCTCACCGTTCTCTTCTTCCTTCTCTCTTTTCTCCCTCTTTCTTTCTCTCTCTTTCTTTCTCTTCTCTCCCTTTCTCGCTCTCACTGTTTCTCTCTTTCTTTTTCTCTATCTCTTTCTTCCTCTTTATTTATCTCTCTTTCTCTCTCTTTTAATGTTTCTCTCTCTTTCTCCCTCTCTTTCTCTCTCTCTCTTCCTCTCTTTTAATGTCTCTCTCTTTCTCTCTTTCTCTCTCTCTCTCTCTCTCTCTCTCTCTCTCTCTCTCTCTCTCTCTCCCGCCACTCCTAAACGAAACGAGGAAACTAATTTTATTTCTGTACTTTACTTGTTTCTTATCTATTAACAAGTTCATCTCTGTTGAAAAAAAACTGACTGTAGTTTCACCAAGGCGATGTCGAAAAACAGGTCTGCCAGCTGCGCAACTATGATCCGCAATTGACGACAGGTACAAGTTAGTTAATATAATCAAATCGAATCAAATTTATTGGCAAAAATAGCGAAGTGCAACAAGCATGTAAAATGGACAGTTCGAAGATGTATACATCTGAACAGCGTCTGAATGTTTTGTCCTGGTCGGGCTATGCCGGCTTCCATCGAATATTGAATTCACAAGCGGTCCTCAACTGGCATGCATATCCCGGTCATTGGAAGATGACTTATGGCATCGTATACGACGTTTTGTCCGAGCGACTTTAATCCTGGATATGATAGACTACGTCACAACCTTTAGTAGGATGTTCCACGAATCACAGATAGAGAATACTGCCTTTCTTCTAAGGATGACGAAAGCGACTATGACATATCCTTTGCTCTTGAGTGAAAAACTTCTTGAAAGGGATATTTACATCCTGGTTAATGTTTTGCGCCAGATACGGGTCCCCAAGAATCCTCCGCTGCTCAAGTGAGAGTTTTTGTACTGATTGGCCACCGCTTATCAAGGCCTAGGGACCACTCGAGGAGAAGGGTCAAAAGGATTGTTGGCTGGATGATGATCGACGTCACAACCAACAATCCTAAAAATTATCCAAAAATCAGTGGCCATGATACATCCAGCGCTGCTTTAATATAATATTTGTAGAGGGAGGGGGGTTATAATTAAGGGCTAAAACATTGTCCCTTTATTGACCCCCTTAATAAGGGTTA
>OY744548.1:68375614-68378114 GCA_963556195.1 Sepiola atlantica
CGATCAATAGTTATTAGAAATAAAGACTCTATCAGGCGGAAAAAAATGATACGTCGCTCAGATGTTCATATTGGAAAAGAATGCAAAGAAAGGGAAAAGAAAAAGACAAATTCAAAACCGGGAGGTAACATGGTCAAATTTAAAACGATTTAAAAAATCCAAATGTTTATAGACATTTTTTTTCAATTGTTTTATCCTAAATACAGGATACCCAGATTGATGAAACACGGTTACCCTCAACAGACAGTGTAATGTATAGGTAAAGTTGTTACAAAAAATTATATATTTATAATTTAATGTTTATTTATAAATATAATTTAATGTTTATATATATATATATATATATATATATATATATATATATATATATATATATATATATTAGATTTTTTTAGGACTTCCGGACTATAGTTTTCATGTGTTTTGTGACTGCGGCGTTGTCTGATAGTGGAAATAATATTATATATATATATATATATATATATATATATATATATATATAGTGTGTGTGTGCGTGTCAAGTTATAGTCAAAAGAATCAATAAAGTGCTCGATCGCAGAAGAGTAATTTATTTGAAAACTATATGTTCATACGTACGATTCTAAAATATGTAATATATAGTTTTCAAATAAATTATATATATATATATATATATATATATAAGTGTCAATAAATGAGCTTTGTTGTTTTGAAGCTACATGTGTGTATATATATATATATATATATATATATATATATATATATATGTGTGTGTGTGTGTGTGTGTGCGTCTGTGTGTTTGTGTGTCTTCATATATAGCTTAAATAACAAGAAGGCGTCTGGATTATTTGTTTACACCCAATAAATACACACACATATATATATATATATATATATATATATATATATATATATATATATATATATATATATATATTTCGTTTAAAAAAAACAGAAGGCGTGTGAATCATTTGTGACACCCAGTTTAGCGTGCACATGTCTCGCACACTGTCCTTAAATAATAAAGCGCCGGCAAAACAGTGAAAACATCGCGAGGTGGTGGGGGCTTCAGGTTAGCCAAAAAGAGGACAAACCCATAAGGAAGCATTTTGTTTCTATTTTTTTTGTTTTGTTTTTGTTTTTGCAACAGAGGGTCCGCTAACTTAGAAGGAAATCCTCCCACATAACTCGTCAGTTGAATTTTTTTTTTTTAAATTAATTAAACCTAAAAGAATAACGGGGGGAAAAAGCGGATAGTATATATAAACACGGACACCAGCAACAACAAACAATAAGCGTACACATTAAGACACCATATCTGAAGTGCCTCTCAGCTTAATTGGTGTAAACCCCCACACCTATTCGTCGTGCGTGACGTCACTAGTGAATATATACGCTCAGGCACACTTACATATATATTTATTTATATATATATATATATATATATGTGTTGACCACTGGTCACAATTCATTCGTTTTCTTCATACTAAACAGATAATACTGACCGCGGATAGCAGCGAAACCCCCATTGACCACACATCACGTTCACCGACCATGACGAAGTGCATCTGTTTCTCATGCGAAAAGCAAGACACGGGCCTGACGATACTCGGGCTGACTCCCCTGAATTTGCTGATTGACGGACTCATATGGATAATCGGTGAGTGTCGCTTGATTCAGTTCTTAGACTTTTATCTACCTCTTCTATTTATTTGTCTTTTCCTGCGTTCTAAAACCAATTTGCTTATTTAATTAAACAAATAAAAAATATAAAGTTACGGCGATTGTGCAGTATAGTTAACAAGAAAAAAGGGGTTAAATAAAAAACACAAGACAAATAAACGATAAATAACTATTACCAAACGTAAGAAAATTTACTTTTCTACTTAGCTGTATAAGTTTCACAATTGTAAGATTATTATCTATGCATTTATTAGCATCACTTTTACTTAGCGTGCTTTTCAGGCTCAACGTCAATTTTGCCAGGACTTAGTCGGAAATTTCAGGCTTAAAATATAATAATAATGATGATGATGATGATAATAATAATAATAATTAATAATGATAATGATAATAATAATAAAAGCTTACCTTAATCTGATTAGCAACCACCCTCGGACTTAGGCTTACTGTTCCACTAAACCTCTCAAAAATTGATCTTGTCCATCTTGAAAAGAACGTTGGCTTGGCTAAGTAAAAGTAACGATAACAAATGCATAGATATTAGAAATCTTAAAATTAGTAAACAGATGTTAAAATTATATAGATAAGTAAAAAAAAAAAAAAAGTAAATTTTCTTGCGTTTGGTAACAGTTATTTGTTGTTTTTTTTTTAAGTTTTTCAACCCTTTTTTCTTGTTAACACAATCGCCGTAAATTTATTCAATAAATTTTTTTAAAATAATGCAAAATGGCGTCCTTTTTATTTTATTCAATAAATACATAAATTTAACATTTGACAAAATATGAATATTAAATTTTTTTAAATTTAACACCAAATTTAAAATTAAAAATTATAATTA
>OY744548.1:68388114-68390614 GCA_963556195.1 Sepiola atlantica
ATCATATCAGTGGTACTCCTATTTCTTCTAAAGCCACACTGACTCTCAGAATTAATAAAAGGACAGATGTAGGCATTCAGATTTTTCAACGGGATTCTGGTAAATAAACCTTTTAATTTGAACTGCCAATGGTCTTCCACCATAGCGAAGACTAACACATGTATACCATCTCCACCAGGTGCTCTGCATCTCAACTGCCATATAGCCTCATCCACCTCCTTGAGGGAAGGAACAGAATCCATTTCGACCATGATAGCCCTCTGAGGCAAGCTATCTATCACATCAGTACTGACTATCGACGGATTAGTGAACAGATCAGTATAATGCTCTGTCCATCTATCCAGTAGTTGCTTGGGTCCCTAATCAACTCTGTGTCATCCTTGGATGTTAATGGGGTTACACTACAATGGCTAGGACCATAAACTGTCATCAGGTCATACATTCTTTTACTGGCAGTGGTATGCTGAATATCACAAGCCTTCTGTCGCCACCATTCATCCTTCATCGTCTAAGTTCTTTCTGCAACTCAAATTTAATAGCTAAGTATGATTGTTCCACAGACTTCAGATCCTGAGTCACAATCCGCTATCAATCCGCCTTTGATGAAGTTCATGCTTTTTCTGTATCAGTTGAGCGATGTGAGCATTATTGTCATCAAACCAGTCTTGATGCTTTCTCTTTGTTAGCCCAAGAACATCTACTGCTGTTTCATAAACACACTTCTTAAAACACTCCCACGTACCATCAAGCGAGATCTGCTCAAGTCTATTCTGTAGGACTAGAGCAGTTTTCTCATCCTTCAGCTTTGCAACATTTATTCTACGAGGACACTTGACGTTGCCGAATCGCCTCTTCGGCCTAATTACGAACCTCATGTCAGCACACACCAGACGAAGATCTGTCCAGCACTTGGAATTCCTTTTGACTCGAACTTTGCAGACGTCCTTTAGATCGCGTCTACGGGTGATGACGTAATCGATCAAATGCCATTGCTTGGATCGTGGATGCATCCATGTGTTCTTATACTTTGGTTTCGGGTGGAAACACGTGTTAGTCATCATTAAATCCAGTTCCGAACACATTTGCAATAAACGCAACCCGCACTTATTCATAATTTATATATATATATATAAAATGCATAAAACACCAGTTGGCGCCCGTTTCATTGTTGCCTCAAAAATGTGCATCACTAAACCTTTAAGTAAGGCTGTATCTAAAATCTTTAAATTAATTATAAACCAAATAAATAATTTCCATAAAAAAAGTAAATTCTATAGTAATATAAACCTATTTTGGGTGGTAAATAATTCCGATCTAGTAAAAGAACAATTAGATCGTATTAATTCTCGTAAACAGGCTAAATCAATCTCGACATATGATTTTAGTACATTATATACAAAAATACCACATAAAGAACTTATTAAAGAATTAGGTAATACTGTAGATTTAGCTTTTGCAGGAGGAAAAGGTAAATACATAGACTTTGCAAAATCTAAAACCTTTTGGTGTAAAAATAAAAATGGTAAGACGAGTGTGTCCAAAACTGGTCTGACAATGCTTATAAGTCACCTTATAGAAGAGAGTTACTTTCAAATAGGGAATAAATTATTACTCCAAACAACAGGTATTCCAATGGGTTTGGATCCGTTTCCATTTTGGGCAAATCTATATTTACATAGACTGGAATATATATATATATGTCATCATTAATAAAAAATGATATATATAGAGCGTATAGTTATCATGGATGTAGGCGATATATTGACGACCTTGTTTGCATTAATGATAGCGAAGAGTTTGCAAATACTAAACATTTAATATATCCTAAAGAGTTAAAATTAAACTGTGAACATAAGGGAACACAAGCTACTTTTCTTGATTTGGATATAAAAATTGAAGATAAAATATTTATCTATAAACTGTTTGATAAAAGAAATTCATTCCCTTTTCGTATCGTGCGAATGCCATATAAAAATAGTACTAGCCCTGTGTATATATTTTACGGGAGTATTATGTCCGAATTTCTGAGGATTGCTCGTGTTAATGCCCCAATTTCTGATCTAATAATAAGAATGATTAACCAAGGTGGCGATCAAAATAAAATATTTAGACAATTAAATAAAGCAATTACTCAATTACTCGCCATCCTGATGTTTTTAAATCTTATCAAATTAATCAAAATAAACTGATAGAACAAATCATAGGATATATAAATAAAAATAATGTAGAATATGTATAAACGTATATATATATAACAAATATACTAATCATAATGAGAAAAAGAAAAACAATAAAAATACAGTAGAAAGAAAGAAAGAAATGTTAAAGAAGAAGAAGAAGAAGAAGAAGAAAGAAAAAATCGACAGTTATAAACGCCGATTTTAAACACTGGGAGTGGGCAAAGAAAAAGAAAAAGAAGAAGAAAAAGAGAAAAAATTAACGGTTAGCTTATAAACGCCGATTTGAAACACTGAGAAAAAGAAAAAAATTGACAGTTGGC
>OY744548.1:68398114-68528114 GCA_963556195.1 Sepiola atlantica
TGCTTGAAAAAGAAAGCAATACTCAAATTGTTCAGGAAGTTAAGTGTTGCCGATAATATTTACAACTACATTGTCGGCTTCCCCATCCTCTGATGAGAAGAATTTATCTTTGAAAATCCATGGATTAAGGATATGAGGCTCCTTGCTCTGAACTTTTGATGTTTTAATAAATATTGTATCTTTACAATTCTTTATTCTCATCTTTTACCTATATATATAAATATATATAAATATATATCTATATAAATATATATAAATATATATAAATATATATCTATATAAATATATATATAAATATATATATATAAATATATTGTTCAATATTGGGCATAGTAGAGTAAGATATTTTAATAGAATTTTTGTTAAGAATAGTGCTATATCTGTGGGGGTGCTTAAAAGATCTGTCTACAATTTGGAAAAATTCCTTAGGTATATTGGTTTTAACATTACCGCTGAAAGGCGGATTGAACCAAATGTTATTCTTTCTTCTAAGTTTTTTTCTTTGTCTGTGCGCCTGTGGGTCTGCCCGATTATCAATATTGTTAGTTCCCATGGGCTTATTAGCGTGTGTTTTGATTTTCTTAGGTGCAGATGTGTTAAACTTTTTACTTCCATGTGCGGTCATGTTGTGCGTAATAATGCCTGAGGGTTTGTTAACTTGTGTAAGGGGGTTGCAGTTATATTTAATTTTGTGATTGTAGCCTAAGTTTAGCAAAGCATTATTGTAGAAGCTAGAATTTTGATCGAAGATAGATTTATTCGCAGATAGCTTAGAGATTCTGTTAGATACTGAAAGGACTATTGAGTTTATGATGGATTTAGGGTGGTTAGATAGGCTATGTACGTAGAAAAGGGTTAAGTTAGGTTTATGGTATGGGCTGAAGGTTCCCGAGTTAAAAACTAATGTAAGGTCCAGAAAGTTGGATATTCTTTTCTCAGGTTCCACTGTAATGGTCAAACCAAAGTTTTTGAAGAAGTTATGTAAGTTTTTGATAGTGTTATTATATTGTCTCGATCTCTCCCCAGATACAAACAAGGCATCGTCAAATTACCTTTTCCTTATTTTAATACTCACTCTCGAACTCCAATTCTATCGACTTTTCCCTCATTTATATTATTTCTTTATCGGTCAATCCATAATTTTCCTTGCGAGCCTAAGACTAATTTTATTATTTCTTTTTCATTTTATTTCTATTTTTATTTTTTAAATTTTTATTCTTACTTTTTATTTTTCTAGTTCTACCCTTCAAATATATTTTGCCTCATTGTTTAAGGTCATCTGTTTAAACAACTAAACCCCGAACCCTGTTCATATCCCCCCCCCCGACACATTCTGGTATTTTAACTCTCCCTCCCAGCACTCGTTGACTTGCCCCACACCATTCTATCCCGTTTCTAGTTGAACCCTAATTCGCGCTAACATCCAATTTCAACTTCAAGCGACTTACCCCCCCCCCCCCACACTCACACTCTTAGTTTTAACCGCACTTATTCACCGCACCCGTTCCCTTTCTCCTCCTTCGCACCCGTTCCTCTCTCCTCCTCCACACCCCTTACTCCTTCCCTTCCTGCCTACTGGTCGCATATGAGTTTCTGCCTTTCTTCATTACAAGTCGGTTTTCTCAACGGGCAAGCTCTAAATATTTTCCGCTGTCTTTTTTCCCATTTTAAAACACATTCCATGATATCTTAGCCCAGGAAGTCTTTTTAATGGCGAATATTTTCCACCTCACGTTTTACTGAGCCTTGCCTGCATCCACGAACGTACCTCTTTTGGGACTTTTTACCCTTTGGATTCATTCTATCTTCGCCGCACCTGAAGTTGTGGTCTTTGGAATTTAACTTCGAATCCTCTCTCACCACCTCTCATGCCTTTTAACGACCTACCTATCTACATTTCATTTTCTCCGCTGGACTTTTCGACACCGGACTTTTTAGCAATCGGACATTTGCTTGCATTCGGGCAGAGTGTTTCCCTGTGTTTCTTTCCCTACAACTTTTATTTTACTTTTTCAAATTTTAAATCTTGGCCTTTGCCAACTTATCTATCCCAGCGACTTCCTCTGATGATAAGATTTTGATCTTTGAAAAGCCTAGCTTAAGGAAAATTTAACTTGAATAAATTGCCTTTTTGCGGAATATACCTTGCTCTGAGCAATTGAATTGAAATTTGATTTGGCTTTTGCTTCTCTAATTCCTTTCCATTCTTCTTCATATATATATATATACATATATATATATATATACATATATGTATATACATATATGTATATACATATATATACATACATATACATACATATATATATATATATTATTTTTTTTTATTTATACAGACATGTACAAAATCTGCGACACTGGCATGTTGATGTTATCGATCAACAGCTGTTAGAAATTTAGATCTCATCAGGCAGAGTTAGAATCCGATTTTTACCTCAGATCATATTTTGTACATGTCTGTAAAATAATCATATCTATAAAAGCTCTATTTGATATTGAGCACTTTTTATAAACCCGGTTGAAATTCTTTGGATTACTATCCTGTTGATGTTTACCTTGCCTGAGTTATATATATATATATATATATATATATATATATATATATATATATATATGAGAGAGAGAGGGGGGATATTTTAATAATAGAGGAAAAAATAATTTTCTTGTTTGTGTTTCAGTCGCGATGCCGATCGGACTAATGTATACGTACATTCAGCCGACACACAAAGGTTTCTTCTGTGATGACAAGTCGTTGAGCTATCCTTACCGGGAAGACACTATAACGCCAGCTTACATGTACTTGGCCGTCTGTTTGACTCCTCTTATTTTGGTGAGTAGGTTTTCCGTTTGAAAAACATTATAAAAGTGAGGAATGTGTATGAGAGAAAGAGAGAGAGAGAGAGAGAGAGAGAGAGAGAGAGGTGGGAGAAGAGAGAGAGAGAAAAAGAAAAAGAGAGAAAAAAGAGAAAGAGCGAGAGAGAGAGTGAAAGAGAAAAAGAGAAAGAGAGAGTGAAAGATAGAGAAAGAAAGATAGAGAGAAAGAAAGAGAGAGAAATAGAGAGAGAGGTAGAGAGAGAGAGAGAGAGAAAAAGAGAAAAAGAGAAAGAGAGAAAGAGAGAAAGAGAGAAAAAGAGAAAAAGAGAAAAAGAGAAAAGGAGAAAAAGAGAGAGAGAGAGGCGGGAATGGGGGAGGGAGACGCACGTGAAGAGATAATAAAACTTAAAAATAAAATAAAATCTGTTCATATCAAAAATATTGAAAATGTTTTTTCATGGAATTTCTGATGAGAAATTTGCAATTGTGCAGTATGGTTAACAAAAAAAAAAGATTTACAAAAAATAACTTTTACCAAAATGCAAGAAAATGTAATATTCTATCGATCTGCATAGCTTTTCAGGTTTTAATTTTGTTTAAGTGTTTCTTTTTTTTATAGTTTTTGTATCGTTGCCTCGGAGGCTTGTAAACCTAATGGATTCAACATGGCGCCGTATTTTAATTGATGTGAAGGTTCGCTCTCTAACAACTGAAAAAATCTCCAGTTAAACAAAAATTGAGCGTAAAAAAAACGAAACGTCTGTAGGTTAAATCTCAAATTAAACAAAAATCTCAAATCAAACAAAAATACAACTTATGACTGTCGCCAATCGGTCGAAAATTTAATTTTTATTACTTGTATTTTTTTATGAAAAGTTATACAAAGGACGATTCTTCACTTAGAAAAGATTATTTGATTCATTTACGGCGGTCATGCCTGGGTGTAAGATGCTACTGTGATAGGGGTCAGGTTTATAGGGCGAATATGGGTTGAGAGTTGGGCGTTAAGATGTTTGTTTAAATTTCTGCATGTCGGTATTGTTGGGGAAGTAAAGAGAGAATTCCAAAAGCGAGCAGTCGGTCCGACCAAAGAGCCTATTAGAGTAGAAAATCTTTTGGCATCTAGGAACTGCTACAGTGAAGGGGTGGAATTTTGCTGCTAGTCAGGTGAGTTGGGGTATTTACGTTGAGGGGTACAAGTGCAATAAGTTTATTTGGAGCACATTCTGTGGAAGTGCTTGTAAAAGAGACACACTGGCTATGCAATAGGGTTGGAGTTTGTCCGACAGTGCGGGGCCTATTAGATTAGAATTCTTTTTTTACCCTGTCCAAGAGGGAGTGACTACTAATTAGTTCACCAGCCGAAATGTGACAACAATACTCCATAAAATGGGACAATGGCGGCTTTATAGAGATATAGGATACTGGCAGGTGTGAGAAGTTTTCTAGCACGGTAGAGGGAGCCCACTTTCTTTGCAGTAGACTTGGCAGTATCTTCTATATATTTATTCCAATTCATGTTTTACAAAACGCAGAGTATGTTAGAGTGGCAGCATACAACAGACGTGCTTGCCCTGTGCTCTCATATGGTTTCAAGACGTAACGTCAAAACGACACGATCCTGGCTGCAGCACATTAGATGGAGAAAACTGACGGTGTCACTCTACAGGCCTCCATCAGAAAGTATATCACACAACGACGTCTCAGCTGATATGGTCACATCGCCTGCCGTCAGCCATCTGAAACACTCGAAATTGTGCTCAACATTGGCATCGATGGCCCAAAGCCACGTGGTAGACCGCTTAAGACATGGAGGGAATCAGCTGGTGACAACCACCTGATCCTGGCGGTCGGCACAAACGAAATGGCAACAGACAGGAAGAGTTGGAATAATTTATGAAACGTCAAACCCCAATCTTGAGACAAGAAGACGAAAAATGAAAATAATAAAACTTGTCTCAAAATCTTCTATCTTATTCTATTCATTTAATGTCGCTGTTTCCCTTGTTCAGGGGTCAGACGTTTTCGGATATTACGCAAGATCACTCTCACGGTTCAGCAGTCTCCAAATTCAACTATGTGCGCTCTTGTCCAATCACTTGCTTACAAAGTTTTCCATGGCCGACCAACCTTACTGCATTTATGACATTCATGCTTCTGTAACGGTTTATCCAGGAGGATGAACGTTCCACATGACCATACCAGCGCAATCGATTCATCCTTAGGATAACCTCCATCCTGGGCAAGTGTACTGCTTTTAGCAAATCCTCTGACTTGATGTGTTAGGTGTGGTCAGATTTCACATTGCAGATCCATCTGATCATGGATCTGTCATTGTGCTGCAGACGAGCAAGAGAGGACTGGTCGAGGGCCCAGCATTCACTGTCATATATCATGTTGCGCCTGACACGGCTGTAGAGAAAGACAGCACGCGACGCTAACAGAGGCAACAACTCACGAAAGCTGCCTTCATTCTTGTGGCCGTACTGAGTTCACATCCACCACCTGCACTCAGCATATCTCCGAGATAGCAGAAAGAGCCTACTACCTTCAGGGTATTGTCATCTAGTGCCACTTCTTCGTGGAGACTACTGTCAATAGGATACACTTGAAGTTCGAGTTCGGGGCGAATTTAACCTTCAGGTCACTGCACATTTTGTGAACCCACAGTAGGCATAGGTTACACTGTGTGCCACCTGTGAATGTTAGACCGAGAAGTTCAAACATTGGGTTGGGGTTTTAAATACCTATCTTTTAAAAATCATCCCATTGAATTAGGATAGCCGCTCCACCACCCCTAACCCGCGCTAGTTCTCCCACCCTGAGCGATGCTATAATACAGGATGTACAGCTTCTTTCCTCTGACCGCATGGCTTTGGAATTTTCTTCCTGCTCCCTGTTTTCCTTTTGGCATCTAGACACCTCTACAGTGAAAGGGGTGGGATTTTGCTGTTAGTCAGATGGTTCGGGGAGGGGATTCGTTAAGTAAACTGCAGTATGAGTGCACCAACCACTAGCGTCTCCCTCTTGAAGAGGGTGCACAAAAGAATTTCTAACTTAATAGGACCCGCACTGTTTGCCAAGCTCCAGACCCTGTCGCATCACCGCAGAGCTACACCACTGTGCTTGTTCTTCCACGGAATGTGCTCTGACGAACTTACTGCACTTGTACCCTGACAACGTAAATACTTCCAACCAGCAACAACTAGCAGCAAAATCTCACCCCTTCACTATAGAGGTCCCCAGATGCCGGAAAATTTTCTACTCTAATAGCGTATTTCCTGAGACCACTTGCCTTTGGAATTCCCTTCTTGCTCCCTGTTTTCTCGAGAGCACCAATATGCAGACATTTAAATGTAATGTGAATAAACATCTTGCCCCCATATAAATCTGGCCCCTACCATAGTAGCTCTCAATGCTTCAGTGGCAATATGCCTTGTTTTGGGGTGAATAAAAGTAAAAAATTAAAAAATGACCTTGATGACCCCTGTCTGCAATACATCCTGTTTATGAATAAAAGTTTAACAAAATAATAATATATCCGATTAATCTTAACATTTAAGATCATTGGGACGGAATGGCTGAACTGGCGGGTGCTACATAAACCAATCGGCGAAGGAACCCAACTCTCGACCACCATCCGAGCTTTCACGATCTTCCTGTTTGGAATCACACTGAACCAGTTTTTTGTGGACATACCCAAATATTTTGTGGGGGAACTTCGACCCAATTTTCTGGATGTATGTCGACCGAATTACACCAGCTGTGAAGGGTGAGTAGCAATGTCAATGTCTTTGTATCATTTGGACTACTGTTCTCATTTTGAATGTTATTCTTACAATGGTTCGGTCAATGTAACCTCCGACCTTCTTCAGGTACATCTTGTTGAACTCGGGAATCTTTATAAGTAATACAAATTATCAATCCTTACCTCAAAACTTCTGAAACATTAACATCAAATCGGTGCTTTTTTCTTCTACAGTTACGTCACGGACTACGTGTGCATGAATAAAAACCTCTCGAAAAACAACCTCAAAGACGCAATGATGTCTTTTCCATCCGGACATGCAGCCATTTGTATGTTTTCGGCCCTTTACACCGTAGTAAGTAACAGCATCACTTTTCTTTTGTTTTTTTATTGTTTTGCTAATTATCAAGGCCAAAAGCCACCTGAGAATAATGGATGGATTTTATGATTTCAGTTCAAAAACGATTTAATTGTCGACTGGGAGACAATAGGGGATGGCAAACCTCCTTTTTGTCGGCCCTTGGGTTATGATTAAATTTGTTGATTCTGTTTGGTATTCAGGAGAAAAGGACGTCCTCCCAGGCATTATCTCATCCTTTCGAGGACGCCAAAAGAAGGATGTATACCGTCGTCTCTCACGTTAGGAGGGTGTATCGCCAATCGATTGAAGCCTCCCTACCGATGAATGCTAACGGGTCCGATTCTTATATGTCGTTTTCTACCAACCTTCAGTGTCGCAGTGGAGTGCTTATTTTTATTATACTTATCAAGGCAAAATGCCACTCAGGGATAAGGGTTAATGAAATGGATTGATTGTCAGTTTAAGGATATATATTATGAGAGGATTGAAAATAATGAAAAGAATGAACAACATTTGATTACTTAGGAGTATGGTTTATGACAAGTATTTGCTGACATTGGATTTGAAGACGACCATATTGTAGCCCACAGGGAAGGTGATAATGTACATACATACGTGAAAGAGCTTGTAATTATACATATAATTTGTTTTGTCATTATAGTGTTCTCGCTTGTCAAGTGAATCCATTAGTATTCGGCTCGCGACGTAATAGATACATATACATACAATGCGAAGCAGAGAACGTGGAATGAATAAGAGAGAGACATGATTGATGTTTACGCTTCCGAGACCTTCTCCCAAAGAGAGCAATCTACGTCAGCATTCGTTTATATATGCATGAGAAATATACAAAGGGAGATAACTACACAATGTAAGGGAGGTAACTATGATACATTGTTGTTGTTTCTAAATGTAAGATACTACAGTTATTTGTCAGATTTTTACATTTTCTTATATAGACCACAACTTTTAGAAAAGGGTATTCTAGTGTCTACCTTAACTTTTAGTGTCGACTTTAGCTTTTAGTATCTATCTTTTCTTTTAGTGTCGAACTTAGCTTTTAGTGTCTATCTTTTCTTTTAGTGTCGACTTTAGTTTCTAGTGTCTACCTTAGCTTTTAGTGTCGACTTTAGCTTTTAGTGTCGACCTTAGTTTTTAGTGTCGACCTTAACTTTTCTTCAAGCAATTCTTTTATTTTGCTTATTTTATTTTCCTTGTATTCTTTTTACTAATGAGTCACCAATTGTCAAGGCTAAAAGTAACTCGAGGATAAGGGTTAATGAGATGGATAGATTGACAGTTGAATGATGAAGAATATTATGAAAGGATTGAAAATGATGAATGGAATGAACAAAATTTGATTACCTATGAGGACGGCTTATAGGTATTTGTTAACATTGGATTTCAAGACGACCATGTTGTAGCCAGTAGGAAAGTAATCCTGTGGAATTGGAAATTCTTTGCAGTAGTTGTAATAAGACGAGCTCTTCCTGTGAAAGAGAAAACGAAGATTGGAGCTAAGACGAGCACCTTCCATGGAAATAACGATGGAGTAGAGAAAGACTAGCAAGTTGATTTTGTACTCTGCCAAGCAGGAAAGGGTGTTTTGTGCGGCACCTCCCCATATGGGGCAGCAGTACCTCCCCATCTTAGGACGTATCTGACTCGTATACAGGTAGAGGATCCCGTCAGGAGTCAGGTTCTTTCTGGAGCAGTAGAAGGATGCAAACATTTTTCAAGTGACCGTTGCAACGGACTAAATATACGTCTTCTATTTTACGTCTTGAGTGAACGTCAGTCCAAATCGTCATTATCATATTCGGTTTAACGTCCGTTTTACTCTTTAAAATATGTTAAAACACAAATAAACTTATCCAGCCTATTTGTTCTTTTGACCCCTTTTTCGTTCCGTTAGATGTCGTTAAAAATGCTCGAAAAAAGTATTAAAATGTCTTTTTTCCCTTTATTACTACGTAATACTAAATTGATTTTTAACTCCAAAACATTCTTAATATCATAATCTTTTTAAAAAATATATATACACTAATTTTATTCGATTTTTCGAAGAAACTGCTTAACCCTTCGAACTTATTAGCCAAAAACTATTGCCTTAATAAGGTGTACTCCACCTATTCCTTTTTTTGTCAACCAATCCCGTATTTCTATTCGCGTACGAACGAACTTCAAAAACAGCATAATTTTTTATTGTATTTAATTTCAAATAAAATTGAACCTGCAGAAGACTGTTATGTACAACTGATTGTTAGTCAATGCATTTATCCGTTGCGCCACGTGCTCATGAAAGAATATTTGTGTTTTAAATATTTGGGGTCAAATTGTCCCCCTTCGAAAAGCTTTCGTAAAATTTAATTTAAAATAAAATTTGAATTTTTATATTTTTCCTAGCTTTATCTTGAGCTGCGATTTGATATCAAAATCAGTCGTTTCCTGAAACCTTCCATGCAAATGGCTTTGCTAATCGTCTCCGCCTGGGCTTGTATGACGCGCGTTTCAGACAACAAGCATCACCTTCAAGATGTTATTGTCGGTGCGGCCATTGGTGTTATAGTGGCCGGTAGTGTGGTAAGTTGTTTTTGTCTTTCATAGCCCCCACCCCTACAACCAAGACCACCGGGAGAGATTAGCTAGGAAATGGATGGTAATATGAAAGTGACGCCATGAACAGTAGGGGGTGGGAGGGATCAAGATTGGGAATTCGGAAGGATGTATCTAGTTTCCGGTGCAAGTAAGCTGAGAAAAAACAGATCTTCGGTCAAGATATATGAACCGCTAAATAATAGAGATTAGGAATCTTTTCACATCGTGGGCGCATTTTAAGGCAGACAATCGATTATATGATGACATGGGATTTTATTTATCTTTCAAGTTTTACAAAAAAGTTTACAGTATAGCAAATTTTCTTTATAAAATAAGATGCGGCACAAGGCCAAAATTGGGTGGGATTGGAGTCGGCTGTCATCCTCTTGGTTTATTCTCTAAACTAGTTTGATTCACCAAAATACCACATTCACTCTATGGGTAAAACCTACTTAATATTATCCCCAATAGTTTGACGTTTGTACTTACAAAATATATATGTACACATTCATCAGTTGGGGTGTAGAGATTGCTAAAAACTAAAATGCTAAGTATGGTAGTTAGTAGGACCCTCCCAACTCTATCTAGGTGTGAGCTGCTCACCGTTTTCCGGTTTGTTTTAAGAGCCGAAAACAAGCAAGACAGTTTCTAAGTGGGGAGAAAAAGGGGAGTATTGGGGGATTTAGGGGCGTGGATTGTGTGGTCTCCTCCAAGATAAGTACCATTTTGGGGGTAGGGACAAAATAAAAATGGTAAGTGGGCATCTCGGAGGACCTCTAATACCAAAAATAAAGAAAAGGGGGACCAGAACTAATTTGGGTACTTTGTTAAATACGGACCCACGCTAACTTTGACCTTAACCCAAACCCTAACCCCCACCCAGACCCTAACAACAGGGTCAAAGTTAGCGTGGGTTCTAATGTAAATAAGCACCCTAATTTGTACCACTAGCTGAGAGACTTTGCTAACTGGAATTGGGTCTGATTATAGCTCAGGTCGACGTGCACCATGCCTAGGCAGGGAACACGGTTCGTCCAAATACACATAAGCTGGTGGTGTGCATCCACCTCTTTTTAGATAGTGCCGGTAGATATATTTGGGAGACGCTGGCTGTTGGGGGGGGGGGGGGGGGGAGATGCGCAACAGAACCCGACAGTGAACGATCACAACAAGGAGAATGATCTCGACGAGAGACGTCAGAGTTAGGGTTAGGTTTAGGTTAGCCGAGATCCTGAAATTGAGAGATGAGAGGTTTACTTCAGATGTAGGGACTAGAGACGGGACCCTAACGAAACACACACACACACACACACCCGTGTACATCAGTCGCTTGTACATAATGTCTTCATGAGCGTATTGTTCTTATTATGTACTAGTAGGACTATCCGGCAATGCTCGGGGCCATAAAAAAATAGATGTTAAAAAGTGTGTGTAACATCTTTATATTAAAACTTCTGTCTACCTATCTCAATCCGTCTCTCTTTCCCTGTTTTTCCACATCCCTCTCCCCACCCCACTTTCACCTCCGCCTGTTCCTCTCTGTTGAAAATAATAATAATGTAAGTCATTCACCTCTCCTTTCTATAATAGATAACATTGGAAATAACTGAAGACTCGACCTCTCCCTGACTAGACCAGGCCCAATTGACCCCATCTGACACATCGATATTTGATTCAGCCTAACCATTGTCTTTTTTTTCCTGTTAAATAAAACAGATTCCATCTACGAAATACTTTTATTATTTTATAATAAAAGGGAAGTAACTCTTTGCCTTTTGTTATGACCTTTTATCAAAACAGCATTTTAGAAAGCAGAGTTATCTGTCCATACATTAGGGCAGACGAGAACAGAGTAAAAATTCAATGGGCGTTCACTCAGTAACGGACAATTTTAAAGTAATTATTATTGCTGATCTACACAGAAACGTTTTCATCCAATTTATTTCTTTGTATTAGTTTCTTACCACTCACAAAGACCACTTTATTTCAATACAAAAAAATATATATTATTCCGGTAAGGAAGATTGTTACGATGACAAAATTTTAAAAAATTTTTTCTTTTTTTTAATACTAGTTTTTTTTTTTTTTTACAGTTCTATAAAATCACATGTCCGAGCTTGCGGCAACAAACGGTAAAAAGTGTGCCCCAGTTGAGCGATACCGAGGAGCCACAAACGCCCACCCCACTTATTCTGAAACGGACGTGCAGATAAGATGCCGACACCCAAAGAAAGAAAAATCCAATCTTCTTCACGGACTTACCTCGTTATGCAATTAAAAAAAAAAGTGTTTATATAAATATATTTCAACCAAAAAGCATAACACAAACTTTTTCATTAACAAAATGTTATTTGAAAATCATGGTTGGGGGGGGATATTATGCAACGTTAAAAAAAACATTATTTATTTTATTTATCAAAAAACTTTTGTGCTTGTGATAAAATCAGCTTTATAACATTTTGAGATTTAATTGCATTAAAAATCATTTTCATTGCCTCATTAGCGTGCGCGGTGTCCGTCTTCTCTTGCATGAGACATACAGTATTGTCCAAGACGCCCCTATCATCACACGGCTCAGATCCACGTACTCATTTTAATCCTCAGTTATTAATGTGTATATGATTAGATAGTCATCAACAGACATGTGTTTCACCGGTACTGTGGCTCATCAGCATGGCTGACTATGACAGGATTCAAACCCTCAATCCTGTCATATATATATATATAAAATATTAAATCAAGGTTATATCATTTTATTATTTAATGACAATTTCGGAACAGAATAACTTTTACATATGAATGATATAACTTTGACTTCATGCTTTATTTATTTAATAGCTCTATTGAATGTTTTATTGGTTTGGAAATCGATTTAAACTGTATAAATTTGTTATATATATATAATAAATGATGAAAATAAAAGTTGCAAAAATTACAAGTTTTATTAATATATCAAAAGTTCAAACCAAGGAATAATTTCATGATCCTTAACCCAGGGATTTTCAAAAAGGAAAGCATTTCATCAGAGCACAAAAAAAAAAAAACAGTAACTGTTTTAAACTTTTGATGAATTAATAAAATTTGTAACTTTTCAAACTTTTATTTTCATCATTCATTTTCTAGATTTATTGAGCTTTCTATTATCACGATAGATTATTATTGAAAGATACAATATTTATCTTTAAATTTTCATTATATTTATTCTTTTTTTCATTTTAGTTCAGCAAGTACTCAGAAATATGAGATACATAGATATTTGAATATTCCATTAAAGTTCTGTCAAATGTGGAGTTAGTAAAGAAGTTAGTACATTAATTTTCCTCTCCCCAATTAACCATACTTTCTTGTGGTCTCTTGTTCTTATCGGATTCCAGGAGAAGAATTCATCTAGTCTGGTGGAGTATCAGGTACTTTGTTACTGAATACTCCGCTGCAGTGAGGGCTGGATCGTGCCATGCCAAATCAATCAAGCTAGAACTAAATAATGCATGCCCCAACATCACTGTGACATTACAACTAACCTCACTACCAGCGGTGTTCAGAATGGCTGGCATATGTTCACTTTTTATTTCATTTTACTTCAGTCGAAGTGTTCAGAAATCAAGGGCCGTGTTCTGTGGCTAGCACTTGATCTCTATACATAGATATTCAAATATTCCATCAAAGTTCTCTGAAACGTGAGAAGTGAAGGACATTAATTTTCATCTCCCCAATTGACCAGTTAACTATGTTTTAACAATTTTGCGTGATTTAAATATTCATGAAAAAAAGCTTTAGGGAAACAAACGTTGATTTACTCAGCTCCAATATAATAAAAGATATTAATTAAATAATGGATTTCATTCTACAATATTTTTTGTTCCAATTAAAAGGGGAGTAATTCTACTATGGATGAATAGCGAGTTACATCATTGTTTTTGTTTAAGATGGCGACCATTTGAAAATAATTCCAACCCAACAATAATTCCTATCCAGTCAAAGTATTTTCTGGAAGGAATTAAATCGAATTACATTTTATTCTTTTTAACACGCTGTAACGATTCGCAAGAACTGAAGAACTAGAATCGAATGTTGATTTTTTTAGGAAGAAAGCTATCAATGAAATGGAAATGATAAAAAGTTATACACTCGATAGCTGTTCCGACCAGACGTTGCTCGATAATGTTTTAACTTGCAATTTGTTTTTTTTTTAAATTTTGCCAGGTTTATTTCCCAATTATGTTTTGTTCAAAATCAAAGGGAAGTAATCCTGTATGTGTGTACACAGTTACGTCCCCTTAAAAAAAAAAACAGCATTGCTTAGATCAGCTTTAGTAAAATAATACATACTCTTACATCAGTTCATTGGAGAATAACTTTTCGTTTATACTGTATATTTTTTCTTACCTGAGTGTGTTCTTACCAGTCGGGGATACGTCCTCGACGATCAGTCCGATAGTGACTTTGTTGTTGTCGGGTTGAGGTATGGTTCTGTTCAGTCTCCGAGAAGGGGTTAGTTTATTGCTAATTGCCCGAAGTACCCCAACCAGGGGCTGCTGAGGCATTTTTGTAGGTCAGAGCGCACTAATCCTAGTGTGCTGACTTCACACACCTGACCTTGTGTCTAACCTCCTGGAGAGAAGGTAAATAAAATACTGTATATTTTTTCTATTTTTGCGGCATTTCTGTATATATATTCATAATATTCACGTGAAACTTTGCTTTGATACAAAATAAAATGTTTAAGAAAATAATGTTTTTTTGGTCTTTATTTATTGAGTTTTCTTATGTCTGTCTATTTATTCATTTATATATTTACTTTTCTTTACCCGAAACAAGGCATATTACCACTGAGACGTAAGGGGCTATTATGATAGGGACCTGGGTGACGAGTTAAGCAGCAAGATGTTCGTTTAGATAACATTTTGGTATGCTCGGAAAAAACATGGTGTAGGAAGGGGATTCCAAATGCAAGCTATTAGAGTAGAAAATCTTCCGGCATCTAGGGACATCTACAGTGAAGGGGTGGGATTTTGCTGCTAGTCGGGTGGGTCGGGGTTATTTCCATTGAGTGCGCACAAGTGCAGTGAGTTCATCGGTTCAGACACTGTTTCGGCATCGAGCAACCCAAAATGGTTGATATGCCGTAAAACAGACTAAAGTGCAACCAAAAATTTTTTTGCTATGGGAGATAAATTCTGTATTTGCTTGGGGGAGGGGGGGGTATTTTTCATATTGAAAAGTTAGTAAAAAAATAATAAATAAATTACCCTAAGTCCAAATGGTAAGCCCCCTGCTCCCTCTAAAAAAAACAACTTTCGGTACTTCTGCTGTTTAACAATGTTAAGCTTCTTAAGAGTCAGCCTGAGTGAAGAATGTGTATCTCAACACAATCTGCTATTATGTGATCTCAAGGCAGAAGCTTCCCGCAAATGCAAACACAAGTTTACACCACGCATAAAACTATGGAAGCTGAAGGATCCAATCATTCAGGCTAAATTTGCTGAGAGATTTGTTTCTTCACATCGGGATACACGGGCAGTGAGTGTTGAAGAGCACTGGAAGAGGCTCAAGAATGGATTGAATGATGCAGCGACGGAGGTGTGTGGAGTGTCATCCAAGCACAATTGGAGGTAACAAACCTGGTGGTGGAATGAGATTGTTGATCAAGCTGTTAGAGAGAAGAGGCGATGCTACAGAGCATGGAAAACAGGAGGTAGTAGGGAAGCATACAATGGAACCAAGCGTGCTGCTAAAGCTGCTGTACACCACGCTAAGTCAGAGGCCGATAAAGAGATTTTTCTCAAAATAAATCCCAAGTCAAGTGACATTTACAAGCTTGCAAAACAGATGCGCCGTGACAATCAAGATGTCTTGAGTGAAAAACCTATAAGGAACGACTGGTGAACTCTCATTGGATGATGAAGAGAAAAAACAGTCATGGAAACAGCACTACGAACGCTTGCTGAACGTTGAATTTCCATGGAACCCCGATGAGATGACTTATAAACCTCCTATAGAAGGTCCTAGTACCCCCATTACCCAGGAGATGATCACTGAAGCAATCCGTAAAATGGGAGCTGATAAAGCAGCTGGGCCATCTGGTATAGTTGCTGAGATGCTCAAACCAACCGGTGAACTAGGGGCCAATTTGGTGCATGAACTGATTGAAGCCATCATCAGAGAAGGATGCATACCTAAGGAATGGGAAGACAGCATTATAGTAAGTCTGTACAAAGGTAAAAGCGATGCATTAAACAGAGGTAACTACCGTGGACTCAAGCTCATTGATCAGGTCATGAAAGTCCTGGAAAGTTGTTGAACAGCTGATCAGACAACAAATACAGATTGCTGATATGCAATTTGGCTTCATGCCCGGTAGGAGCACCACAGATGCAATTTTCATCATACGCCAAGTCATGGAGAAACATCTAGCACAAACATACCACTGTACATGGCATTTGTAGAAAGCTTTTGACTGTGTCCCCAGAAGGGTCATCTGGTGGACCCTGCGAAAGCTGGGTGTTACTGAGTGGTTGGTTCAGGTGATAACGTCTATGTACACCAATGTACGTAGTCGGGTACGAGTCAGTAACAGCTACAGCGACGAATTTGAGGTTAGAGTAGGCGTCCATCAGGGATCTGTCTTAAGTCCCCTTCTATTCATTATTGTACTCGAGGCTCTATCACTGGAATTCCATACTGGCTGCCCATGGGAGCTGCTATATGCCGATGACCTAGCGATCATTGATACTTCACTTCAGTCACTCAAGGAACGTCTGGATAGATGGAAGAGTAGCATGGAGGAGAAAAGTCTCAGAGTCAACATGGGTAAAACTATGGTCATGATCGCAGGTCCAAACCTCAGCTTACTACAGAAAACAGGAAAATACCCGTATGCTGTATGTCTGAAAGGAATTGGCAGCAACTCAATCATCTGCACTCACTGTTCAGGTTGGGTCCACAAAAGGTGCAGTGGCATAAAGGGCTTTCTCAAAGCAGATCCTCACTTTAAGTGCTTTCGTTGCACCGGCACGGCAAGACCAATAGATGGCAGACCACTGACGGAGATGGATACTGGTGACAACAAGCTGGAAGTAGTGACAGACTTTTGTTATCTTTGAGATGTGCTGTCATCAGGTGGAGGCTGTGAACTCGCGGCAGCTACACGTTGCAAGTGTGCCTGGAAAAAGTTTAGAGAGCTGCTACCAATCCTGACAAACAAACACCTGCCAACAACTATGAGAGGGCGTGTATACTCCTCATGTGTCAGTGTGCTGTTGTATGGCTCAGAAACTTGGGCTGTCTCTGCTGGCATACTAAGGAAGCTGCACCGTAATGACAGGGAAATGGTCAGATGGATCTGTTTGGTGAGGCCTGAACAGTACGTTTCTTTTGAATCCCTGCTCTCACAGGTCGACTTGAAAAGCCTTGCGGACATCATGCGGAAGAACAGACTGCGTTGGTTGGGTCACATTGAGCGTAGCGATGGCTGGATTGCTAAAGTCTGACAGTTGATTGTGCCAGCAGAGAACATCACCACTGGCAGACCCAAGTTGACTTGGGAGGACGTAGTCAAACATGATAGGAAAGCCATGGGTATGGATTCCATCAAGCCTTGCCAAAGACAGGAGTGGAGAGGAAGACTTAGATTTCGAGACTAGACAATCAGGCCCCACCCTCATCAGAGGATTAATTGTGGCCTGATTCAACAAATAAACCGGTTGATGATGATGATGATGAAGCTTCTCTTACAAAAAAAATAGCTAAAGAAATGTATAAAGTTTGTTATGAACTTATGTAAGTAGCTTTATAGAAGATTGTACACCAAAAATTATGCAAATTCATCCAGTATTTATTAAATTAAAAATAAAAAACGATTTTTATTGGGCTTCCCCATTTTGTACCTTTCAGCCCCCCCCCCCCCCCGATTTTTATCTTGGGTCGGCAAGGGAGATAACTCATACTTTTTGTGTTTTCTGCTAAATTGGTAATAAATTTTTTTTTACTTATCTCCCTTGTTACAAAATATCTAACAATTAGTAAAATCGTTTTTTTCTTTTCTTTAATAAATACTGGATGAATTTGCGTAATTTTTTTTGTAAATCTTATTTTCAGCTAACACGTAAGTACATAACAGAGTTTTTACATTTCATTAAATATTTTCATGTTATGGCTAAACAGCAGAAACACCGTTTTTGGAACATTTTTTTTATCTAAAAAATTTAGGTTAAAAAAAAAAAAAAAAAAAAAATTATCTCCCTTGCCTAAACCAGTTGCAAAATGTCTAACGATACGTGAAATCGTTTTTTTTTTTCTTATAATTTATAACTACTGGACGAATTTGCATACTTTTTTGTGTACAATTTTATTTTCAACTAACAAGTAAGTAGATAACAAAGTTTATACATTTCTTTAAATATTTTAATGTCATGGTAAAACAGAAGAAGAACCCAACACTGCATAGAGTGGTATTTGAAAACTGCTGACCTGCTGAACCGTGAAAACTGGAGAGTGAGCTGACCCCTGAACAGGAGAACAGTGAGGTTAAATGAATAAAAGAAGAAAGATTGAATATTTTTTCTGCTTATTTTTATTTATTTTTATTTATTTTTTCTTCAGAAATTTTTAGTATTTTAAATCCTGCCGTTTTGTTGTTCTCCAAGTCAAGATTTCATGAGTACAAAATCTTTGAGAACCCCTGACATCAGAGTTCAAGACGGCCGTGAACGGATTATTTTTGTTGTTGTGGGATGACGTAAAAATGTAGCGGCATTGAAACTAAATACAAGGAATGAAAAGTAAAGAAAAGTCAAAAATGGATAATGAACATTTTGGGGAGGGGGGGTGGGCTTTCTTGTTGGGGTTTTGTATTCTTTTGCTATTTAACCATCAGTAGCTTTGAAGTGTGTCTCGTCAATTGTTGAGTAAATGTGCCCCTCGGCACTCAGAAAGTCTATCACATCTCTGAAATGTACAAATAGGAACGAGATTCATTAAGTTTCGGAATTTTTGAGATGAGCATTGATGATTTGTCTAATTTGGATTATTCGGACTACTGTTCTCATCTTCAGTGTTATGACAACGTTTCGGCTGCTGTAACCTCCGGCCTTCTTCAGGTATATCTTTTTGCGAACTCGAGAATATTTCTGTCGAACTCGGGAATCTGGACCGAATTTGTCTGCAAGGACCCGTGGCGCAGTGGATATAGTACTAAATTGGACCTTCAGTTTACTTTCGGAAGCCCTCTAACTCTCGCTTCCCTTATTTTGTCCTTTAGTCCTCACATTCCAGGAGCGATATTTCTAACAAAGGGGGAATAATTGCTGTTTTCTGGGTCAGAATCTATCCATAACACTTATCGTTGGCTAGTTTCTGAAGTAGTATTTTTTTTTTTAACTCAAGTGGCGTCATGCCTTGTCTGGAGCGATTTCCAAAATAAAAAAAATTTTAAAAAGTAAAATTCAGTTTTAAGTGATAGTCATTTGAAAGTTGAAGTTCAATCTTCGGTGCGGGCGATATACGAAGAATTGCAAATTACTGAAGACTTCTCCTAGTCATGGCTGACGGATTGCGAGCATGCTACCCTTGTAGATTAAATAAAAGGTTCCATTCGAAACTTCGCCCAGATTCCCAAGTTCGACAAAAATATTTCCGTGTCGAAAAGATACAACTGAAGAAAGCCGGAGGTTACAGCGGCCAAAACGCTGTGAGAAATAACACTCAAGATGAGAACAGTAGTCCAAATAATCAAAATTATACAAGATTCATTAATAAAAAAAAAAATGAATTTTAATTTGTTTTTTTAATTTAAAGAAAAAAAGTCAAGTAAAAAAAAATTTATTCAGAAAACAAAAATGAAATAAAATATAGAGAAATAAAAAAAAAAATAGAAAAATAAAATAAAATTTTAAAAATAAATAGCGTAGAATATTTTCAGAAAGAATTGGATGAAATAAGAAATAACAGTAAAAGAAAGAATGTGTGGGTACTTTCAGATGAAATATTTAACAAGATTTGATCTGTTGATGGTGTATTAATAGGATAAATGTTCTGTGCAGAGTTTTTATTTTAAATGAAATAAGAAAAAAAGAAAAGAAAAATACAAAAAAATACAAAAAAAGAAAAGAGAAAAAAGGAAAGAAAAAACAAAAAAGAAAAAAGGAAAAAAGAAAAGGAAAAAGGAAAGAAAAAAGAGGAAAGAAAAAGAAAAAAGGGAGTAAAAAAAAGAAAAAGAAAAGGGAAGAAAAAAAAAGGAAAAAGAAGAAAAAGTGAAAATAAAATTTTAAAAAGAGGGGGTGGGGCTGAAGCAAAGAAGGAGAGAGAGAGGGAGCAGGAGGGGAGAGAGAAATATTAATTACCTGATAGCCGATTCAGAGACTCCACGAAGTTGTCTAATGATGGTGGAAATATCACAGCCTTCATCGTTCATTGTGGATTTGATGATCTGATGCACCTGAAAAATTAAGCCAAGTTTAGTCACGTCGAGAGAGAAAGAGAAGATCGATGAAGTAAAGAGAGGAGTAGGGAGCAAAGTCAAAGGCCATTTTTAACTTTTGCCGGTTAAAAACGAGAGTCTCACTATTACCTGATTATGCAATTGTCCGAGGCCAGGAATTCCAAAGGACGACGTTTCGTAATCATTATTGTTAGTGTTCGGTTTGTTGCTCTAAAAAACATTAAAAAAAAAGAGAAAACAGATATAAAATATTGTGTCAAATTATTTTAAAAAATCGTACAAAAAAAAAAAGTTCACTTCGTAAAGTCTGAGAAATATATTTAAAAAAAAATAATTTTATTCATTTTTGAATTTACGAGAAGAAAAAAACATTTTGTGGTTTCTAAATTCTCCAAATAACCTTTAAACAAAAAATATTTCTAAAAGATGTGTCCACTACGTGTCTCACATCAGACTTCATTACCCAAAAAGCATCAACAAGACCGAATGACATTTTGCTTATATCCACGAGGTAACAACTTTGTGCGATTAAAACCCCCCCAAAAAAAGTTCTCTTCGTAAAGTGTTTTAACACCGAAAGTCTCAGAGATATATATTTAAAAATGCGATCTTATTATATTATTAAATATATAAGAAAAAAAAACATGTGCCTCCCCTTATATTCAAATTAGTGCCCACTACGTGTCTCACATCAGACTTCATTACCCAAAAAGCATCAACAAGACCGTATGACATTTTGCTTATATCCACGAGGTAACAACTTCGTGCGATTAAACCCCCCCCCCCAAAAAGTTCTCTTCGTAAAGTGTGTTTTAACACCGAAAGTCTCAGAGATATATATTTAAAAATGCGATCTTATTATATTATTAAATATATAAGAAAACAAATATTTTGTGGTTTTTCTAAATTTTCCATTCTAAATTAACTTTTAAACAAAAAATGTTTTCTAAGAGATGTGCCATGGCAAACTAGAAAAATAAAGTCGGGAATTTTGGGTGTTATCTCCCTTAGATCACTTGAATATGACCAATATGGCGTGGATATTTCAACCTTATTCGTTTATCGACAAAATGTGGTTTTCTTTTATAAAATACAAACTACTTGATTAATTTACGTGATTTTTGGTATACAATATATTCATTCCGTCTCCCTCCCTCATGTCTCTGTAATTCTGGATAACCACCAAAAGCTGAAATCAAGATGAATTTTCAAACCTGCCCCCCCCCCCCCCCCACACCAACGTGTCTGTGTGGAGGGCAGCGTAAGACAAAAACTAGAAACAACCTGGATGATGTGATAAGTAGTCAAAACATTTAAAATTGTGAATTGAGTTATCTCCCCTTTGCAGATTGGCTGTTTAGAGTGTATGAGCTAGATGGTTGGCACTCCAGAAAAACATTTGACTGAGTGAGCATGCCGCTATTCCGAATTTACAACAGCAAGCCGCAATTAATAGACTGGTCTCTCAGGTCATAATTAAAAAAAAAAATCAAAATCTTTTTCATGTAAAACTAACTTACTGGTAATTTTTTTTTTAAATGAAAATCAAATATAAAGTAAAAATGGATTTTTTCTTTTAATATATGCGATCCGGCAGCACTATGATTGCTAGAAAAATTAATATTTAAATGTTTAAAAAAAAAAAAAATACAACACCTATTTGATTACTTATTTTTGTAAAAGAAATTATTTAAAATAAAAATACAAAACTTTGCCTGTCAGCAAGTTTTAACCATAAAGTTTTACATGAAAAAGATTTGAACTTTTAAAAAATTATGACTGGAGAGACAGTCTATTGATTGTGGCTTGCTGTTTTGAATTCGGAATAGCGGCACGCTCACTCAGAGTCAAATGTTTTTCTGGAGTGCCAGATGGCTGGCTGGCAGTCAATTTGCAACTAAAAAGGGGAGATAACTCCATTGACAGGGCTGATAGCACAGTTCCGAAGAGTCCAATTAACATTGATTGTTAAGGCAATCTCAATAAACAAAAATTATTTTTTTAAAAAATGGGTAATTTGTTACATTATGACCTCCGCTAACTTTGACCCTAACGACGGAGTCAAAGTTAGCTTGGGTCCTAATGTAACAAAGCATCAAAATATGCTTAATTAGTGACATCAAGATGAATTTCATAACCTGGAGGACCACAAGCATCTCCATCAATTCCTCAACAGAAGGGGGGGGGGCGTGTATGGGGGGAGTCGTCGCTAGAAATAAAAACCTTCGTTAACCAATAACATCAAAATTTGTTATCTGCAACTAAAATTAGTTTCATTTATAGTCCCTTTTTACTTGCCTCCTCACGAGGGCAGAGTTCGACACTACGTCGGTTTTTAATGTGGAGAAAATTCAGCTCCCCCTAAAGGATCACTCTAGATTGGGACATAAAATAAAAATTGATTCAGTTTAGGATCTCTCCCCCCATCAATCAAGGACAGAAAAGATGGCATGTGGTATCAGAACAGATACTACACTTTGCTCCTAGCCAATAAACAACTCTAATCAGTTTCAACTGAGAAAGTCAAAATTAAGAGAAGGACACCGAGTATGTATGTGTGTGTGTAGGGGCGGGGGGGGTCATTCTTTGATGAAACAGAAGTCATCTAATTCCCCTACCCCCATCGTTTGATGTCTTAACTTTCACAGCAAAATTAACATTTCCAATTTTCAGAGAGAACTGTCATCAGAGGAGAGATGTAAACGAGAGGAAGGGGAAGAGAGAAAGAAAAAAAACAGGAAAAGAGAAAGATGAAGTGAAAGGAAGAAAGAGAAATAAAATCTATCCAAATAGTAGCAAAAAAAATGAGGAGGTAAGGCTCTACAGATTTGGCAGAAATCAGCTTAAATACGAAAATAAAAAATAAATTTAAAAAATTTATTAAAAATTTTTTAAAAATAAATTTTAAAAAAATGAAAAAATAAATTAAACAAATAAATTTTGAAAATGAAAAAATAAATTTTGAAAATGAAAAAATAACTTAAAAATGAAAAAATAACTTTTAAAAATGAAAAAAATAACTTTTAAAAATGAAAAAATAACTTTTAAAAATGAAAAAATAACTTTTAAAAATTTAAAAATACATAAAAAATAAACAGTATGAAAAAATAAAAAGTATAAAAAAATAAATTTGAAAATTGGGAATAAAGGGGGGGGGGCAACCAAAAAGCAGAGAACTCTAGCAATGTAAATGGAAATCTACTTTTTCTGGATAAAAAAAAAAAGGTCCGCTAAAAAAAGCGGAGAACTCATGCTTACCGTTTCTTCAGCTGTCTCGTATACCAAGTGACTGTGGATGATTTCCAGAAGGTGGGCCGTCAGTTCATTCATATCCGTCAACGGATAAACCTTACCAGCCACAACACAGCGTTGACCACCAAATGATCGGATTTTGCCACACGCTCGGACGTAAGTCTTTTCCGGCAATGGCTTAATCTTCTCATCTTCATTTATTTGGCCCTGAAATACGTAAAAATGCACTTATTACATTTATAATTCAGTCACTCAAGGAACGTCTGGATAGATGGAAGAGTATTGATTTACTCCTCTCCAGGAGTTAGGCACAAGGCCAGTTTTTATCTTACTCCCACAAGTAAGATGTGACCCAAGGTCGGGTCAGGAAAGTGGGGTTTAAAAATTGCCTGGGCAGCCCCGTCGGCATTCCCCGGTAGGGGCGCCTCAGGCAGTAAGCAATAAACTTACTCCTCCTCAAAGAGGGGAGGAAAAGCCTGGGACGGTGGACCTCCTAGAACTGCACAGAACAGACCCATAGACCGGCGTAAATCAAGCCCCGAAGGCCAAGACAATACCAGTCTATGGGGTGCAGTATATAGATACTGCACCCCATAGACTGAACAGATACTACACTTTGATCTTAGAGTAGCATGAAGGAGAAAGGTCTCAGAGTAAACATGGGTAAAACTAAGGTCATGATCGCAGGTCCAAACCTCAGCTTACTACAGAAAACAGGAAAATACCCGTGTGCTGTATGTCTGAAAGGAACTGGCAGCAACTCAATCATCTGCACTCACTGTTCAGGTTGGGTCCACAAAAGGTGCAGTGGCATAAAGGGCTCTCTCAAAGCAGATCCTCACTTTAAGTGCTTTCGTTGCACCGGCACGGCAAGACCAATAGATGGCAGACCACTGACGGAGATGGATACTGGTGACAACAAGCTGGAAGTAGTGACAGACTTTTGTTATCTTTGAGATGTGCTGTCATCAGGTGGAGGCTGTGAACTCGCGGCAGCTACACGTTGCAAGTGTGCATGGAAAAAGTTTAGAGAGCTGCTACCAATCCTGACAAACAAACACCTGCCAACAACTACGAGAGGGCGTGTATACTCCTCATGTGTGAGAAGTGTGCTGTTGTATGGCTCAGAAACTTGGGCTGTCTCTGCTGGCATACTAAGGAAGCTGCACCGTAATGACAGGAGAATGGTCAGATGGATCTGTTTGGTGAGGTCTGAACAGTACGTTTCTTTTGAATCCCTGCTCTCACAGGTCGACTTGAAAAGCCTTGCGGACATCATGCGGAAGAACAGACTGCGTTGGTTGGGTCACATTGAGCGTAGCGATGGCTGGATTGCTAAAGTCCGACAGTTGAATGTGCCAGCAGAGAACATCACCATTGGCAGACCCAAGTTGACTTGGGAGGACGTAGTCAAACGTGATAGGAAGGCCATGGGTATGGATTCCATCAAGCCTTGCCAAAGACAGGAGTGGAGAGGAAGACTCAAATTTCGAGACTAGACAATCAGGCCCCACCCTCATCAGAGGATTAATTGTGGCCTGATTCAACAAATAAACCGGTTGATGATGATGATGAATGATGATGAATCTCACCGGACAAACTTAGTATTGAATTGGAGTCTTTACTTGTTAATCCTGTCAATTCGTTTCAATCTTTTTTATTACTTTTATCATTCATTTTATAACTCTTGTTCCTTACTTTCTCTTTTTATTACCTACTTAGCGGCTTAGTTGGATTCCTTACTTCTCAATTTAACACACAAAGTCTTAATCTACATACATACATGTTAACGCATAAATATCTCATCATATCTCCTCATATATATATACACACGCAAATATATAAACATGTAAACACTTCATTCCATTTATCCAGCATAAACCGTGTGGAGATATATTGCCTGTTGGTTTGGTTTACGACATATCAACCATCTATGAGTTATTTAATATTGAATTAAGTTGTCAAATGTAATTCGATAGGTAGGATAATCTAAATAAATTATATATATATATCTATCTTAATGAATGAATGCAAAAGTTTCTTTCATTTATCATACCTATATTACATACAAAAGAGCTCTATGTTATTTAAATTTAATTCGGAAATACTGTATATATACTAGAGATTAAAGATCTAAACAGAAGTTTCTGTACATCTAATTTGCATAATTATTTTTTAAACTGTTCCTAATAAATTACTGTTTGATGTTATATACTTCTAATTTTAGTTCGTTATTTTCCCTATATTTATGCAATAGTTTTGCCGATATTAACAGTAATTGAAGTGATTAAATAGTAAAAATGATAAATTACCAAAACGTTTCTTAAAATATTTTGAATTATTTTCAAGGGAGATAATTGGAATGGCAACTGCTTTTTGCAATTATCTTTGTTGACAGTACGAGTACAAAAAAATATTGCGCACAGTAATATGATTATTCGATTTGTAGTTTTAAAATTACATTGCAATTTAAGATGTGGTAACAAAATAAAAATATTCATAAAGATATTTGATATCGATTTTATTTAAGAGATATTTTTATCTCCCATTGTTGCATGTGAATTTAAGAGTTTTTCCCTAGTATTAATGTTAGAAATAAAATACTAAGTTTTCTAAAAAAAAAAAAAAAAGAACAGATATTAAATTAAATCTTTATTAATATTTGTTACTAAATCTTAAATTGAATGTAATTTTGAAACAAAGAATCGAATAATGGCGTAGAATGTCGGCTTTTTTAACGCTAAAAACGTATACAATATATTAAAAAAATAAAACGCCCCATAACAGATATTCCTATTTACTTGCCTTCCCACAAAAGTTAGACACAAGGTCGATTTTTAATGTGGGGTAATCTAGCTACCCCAAAAGAAGCACTCTGGATTGGAACAAATATTTAAATTGCCTCAGTCTAGAAGGACTTCTTCACAGACTGAGGACAGAATAGACAAAGTGTAACATCAGAACAGATACTACACTTTGTTCTAAATATTGTTATTGAATTATCACAATACAGTTTTTAAAAGCAACTTAAAGTTGATTTAATTTTTTTTGATTTAACGTTTTGCCATATATTAGCTTAGCTTTTTTTTAACCACTTTGTTTCCTCACAAAATATATTTAAAAAAACACGCACACACAATTTTTATTTGAAATGAGGTTAGCTTATGTCTTTCCTCTTGGATGGAATTGAATTTTTTTTTTTTACTACAAAATTATGTTTCTTCATTTGTTTTTAAATAATGCTTCAAACATTATATTTCTGTACCTCTAAATTACATACCCTTCTGTTTTAAATCCAGTATTTTCTAACAATGTAAAAAAAACAACATAAAAATTAATATTTAAAAATGTAAACATGACTATATATTTTAACTACCTTGCTAGTTATTATTATAGAAAACATTACTCTTAGAAAGGACAGTGAGCGTGGGAACATTACTTTTAGAAGGAAATTTTACAGTGAAAGTGGGAGCGCAAACATTACCCATAGATAGGATAATGTGGACCGAAGACAACAATCAGAAAGTGTTATTTTTAGTTATTATCGCCTGCAGTAAGGATTGAACCTTCAACCTCCAAAATTCATACTAGAATTATCCGCATGGATACATGGTGTAACAGGTACATGCATTGGTTAACAATAAGTTTGAAGTAACCATCTTATGGAGGTTGATGGTTCGATCCTTGCTGCAGCACTTTTGCTGGATCATGGCTGAGAGAATGAGAACAATCTACCCCTGTTGATGAAATAAAAGGTTCAGTTCGAAATTCCATATAGGTTTGGTTTAATTTACAGCATATTAACCATTTGTGTTATTTAATGCCAAATAAAGTTGTCAAATGGAATCCTATAGAAAGAACAATTATTTTATATTCTTAGAAAACATTACTCTTAGAAAGAATAATGTGGATTTGGGGACAACGTACAGAAAGTGGTAGAATTATTAATGCAATGGTCATTTTGACCACTTTCAGATCTCTACATGTGTTGATTGGTTCACTACCCTTTTTAACATGTCCAAACCAACGTAGTCTGTTCGTCCTGAGAATAACGTCCAGCAGTTGGATGGTCAATGTCTCGAGTAAAATCTCTGACCTAACATACTGGTAGATCCATCTGATCATGGCCCCCATCATTCCGGCGGAGTCTGGCGAGTGAGGACTGGGTGAGTGCCCAACATTCACTACCATACAGCATGACACTCCTGACGTAGCTGTCATAGACTTTCCCCCCGGTGGTAATAGGGATGGCTTTAGATGTTAAGATGGGCAGAATTTCTCTAAATTTGCCTCATGCTGTCTTTACCCTGATAGTAGAGCCGAGTTCACAACCTCCACCTGCACTCAGCATATCTCCCAGGTAGCAGAAAGAGTCTATCACCTCCAGAGCGTCTTCACCGGTTTTCATTTCCTGGCAAGGGCGACCCTCAATTGGCCGAGCAAGCCCCTGATACCCTTTGCATTTCACACCAATAAAATTACAAAAAGATAAAAGTAACCAAGTAAATGATAAAAAAAAAAAAAAAGATATTGAATGTCGGATCTTTTTCTGTTGTCGGTATTTTTTTTAGTGCGGAACATATTACCGGTAAAAATAATATCACATGATCATGCCAGGGATTTGGGACCGACGTCGTATACAAGTACCCAGAATTCTGCCCACATCTCTTTTGTTGTACTCTTACTCGGCGAACCAGAAGAGTAAGCCCCCCCCCCCACCCAAAAAAACAGAAAGTCTTTAATATGAGGAACAAAATCTGATCGAACACTGATGACTTACCTCATTAAGAACAAATTGTTTTATAATACAGTGAGTGCCACTGTAATCCTCGATTTCATAGTCGAATCTTGTCGATGCTTCTTCGACAGATTTCACCCAACCAATAATCTGAACCTGCAAAAGAATAGCAGAAATGGTAAATGGGGGGTTGAAAGTTTCCAAATGGGGTTGAAAGTTTTAAAAGGGAGATAACCGTAACTTCAAAAATCGCTCCGTTTGATCACGTGACGTCGAGAGATACCTTTAACTTTTCCCATTTTTTTTAAAATGAAAAACACAATTAAAAAAAACAACACAATTTCTGAAAGATAACACATACGTACTATATAAGACAAAATGAGATACATTTAACTTTTTACCCTTTTAAAACTTTCAATCCCCCTTTGGAAACTTTCAAAATGGATGTCCTCTTCGTACATGGCAAAAATTTAATTTTCCTTTATATAAAAAAAAACTACTTGATTAATTTACGTGCTTTTTGGTATAGGATTTATTCAACCCGTGACAGGTACGTACATCAAACAAATATTCCTCAGTTTGTTTTATTTAAAGTATCCGCTAAAGTGTAAAAGCACCAAGTTTTAAATAAAACGATTTGTTGATTTGTTGATAAAATGAACAAAACATAGCTAATCAACTTAAAAAAACAAAAACTAAATTACTGGTTAAAGGTTTGTTTTTTTTTTAATTTATATATAGCATGAACAAAAATAGGTAAACGAGTGTAAATAATCAATTTTTTTTTCAAGAAAAGTTTGTTTTTCTTAAATAAAATGATTTGTTTTTTTAATTAGATAAAATAAACAAAACATAGCTAATCAACTGTTCTTAATATTTTTTTTTCAAGAAAAGTTTGTTTTTCTTAGATAAAATGATTTGTTTTTTTAATTAGATAAAATAAACAAAACATAGCTAATCAACTGTTCTTAATATTTTTTTTTCAAGAAAAGTTTGTTTTTCTTAGATAAAATGATTTGTTTTTTTAATTAGATAAAATAAACAAAACATAGCTAATCAACTGTTCTTAATATTTTTTTTTTTAAGAAAAGTTTCCAATAACTTTTTTTTTGTCCAAGAAATAAAACAGTCAACTGATAAACACAGAACAAAACATAGCTAAACAAATGTTTTTCAAGAAAAGTTTAAATAATATTTACTTGAAGCAACAGTGTCCTTATTGTGCCAGGAGATGGCGACACAAAGTTGGCAGAAATTGGGTCCCTTTCTATATGAGTACCCAATTTCAATTATTGCTTTGTCAATCACTTTTGGGGTTGTCAAGGTGTTTTGTTACCTAGATAATACCATTGGAGCACAGGGTGAAGCTGGTGCTGTTGTGATTACAAGAGTATAGAGAGTCGGTTCAGGGAACTTCTGCCATTACTAACCAGCACTGTCGACCAAGGTAAGAATTTATCAGGCATGTTTTTGTTTTTTTTTTGTTTTTTGTAACTTAGTTCACCCCAAACAAGGCAAGTTGCCACTGTAGACGTAAGAGGCTACTGAGAATTGGGTGAAAGTTTAGAGGGTCATCCTAAATTGGGAGGGTCATCCTAAATTGGTTCACATTAGTTTTAAATTTATACATGTCGGTACAGACAGAAGAAACACGGAGTAGGGACAGAGTTCCAAAGGTCGGCGGCATGAGGAAAGAAGTTATTGGAAGTAGAAGACTCCCCGGCATCTGGGGTCCTCCACAGTGAATGGATGGGATTTAGCTGATTGTCGGGTTAGTCGAGTGTATTTACGTCAAGGGGGCACCAGAGCAGCAAGTTCATCGGATCACATTCCCATTGAAGTACTTGTAAAACAAGCACAAGGATGCAACATTGCGGCGACAAGACGGGCTGGAGCTTGGTGGATAGTGAGGGACCTATTAGATTAGAGACTCTTTTTTGGACCTTGTCTAAGAGAGAAAGACTAGTGGATGGTGCATCAGCCTAGCTGTTACATGCATGGGCAGATGGTGGCTTTGTAGAGATATAGGATAGTGTCAGGTGTGAGAAGTTTTCTAGCACGGCAGAGGGAGCCCACTTTCTTGGCAGTAGCCTTGGCAATGTCTTCTATGTATTTGTTCCAATTCATGTTAGCTGTGAATGTTAGGTTGAGGAGTTTGAACGTTGGATTCTCAGGTAGGGTGTTATTTACCATGGCAATCGGTGGTTGAAGTTTCTTGTAGTTGTTTAAGGAAAGGAGCTTTGTCTTAGCAGCATTAAATGTTACCATCCATTTATGACCCCATTCCACTACAGACTGGAGGTCACTTTCTAAGGATTCAGCCATTGCCTTGGATATGTGCGTGTCCGTTTGACCCACATGACGAGAGTAGAGGGTGGTATTGTCAGCAAACATACCGATCTCAGACACAATGTCATCAGGGAGGCCATTTATGAAAATCAGGAACAATAAAGGTCCAAGGATCGATCCCTGGGGTACATCTGCATTTATGTTATGTTGTTTGGATGAACGGCCATAGAGGACAACCTGGATCTTACTTTTGTATAGGAAGGATCTAATTATTTCAAATATTCGTCCAGTAATACCATATGAATTAATTTTCATAAGACATTTATGCTTGTCAAAGGCTTTGGATATATCAAGCACTACCGCTCTAGCTTCACCTGCATTGTCCAGTGAATGGTATATGCATTCAGAGATGACCGTTAGGATATCTGCAGTAGACCTGCTTGCCTAAATCCATACTGATTGTCAGGAAGAAGTTCAGTATTAACGAGGTGCTGAACTATCGCTAAATTAAGGATTCAAAGATTTTAGCAAAGAGCGGGAGGAGACTGATGAGGCGATAATTCTGAGGGGCAGTTCTATCTCCAGAATTCTTGAAGACTGGTACCACAGAGGCAATTTTCCAGCTATCAGAGAAGCAAGATTTAGCAAGGCATTTGTTGGAGAGGACAGGAGCCAGTTCAGCAGAGCATTTCTTTATTACTATTACTGGTATAAGATCAGGCCCACATGCTTTGGAGGTGTCAAGGTTTTTTCTGGTGTCCCGGACATGAGATGGGATGATAGCCAGGTCATCAAGTCCGCAACGAGAAATTTGTGAGAGAGTGGTTTAATGCTGAGCAAATAGTTCAGCCTTATCAGTTGCCGTGCAAACGACATCATTATGGTTGGATAGCAGGGGAATTGTTGATTGCCGATTGTTCACCAAAATTGACCAGATGCAAATTACAGTGATGAAAGTGTTCCAGGTTTTCCCGGATATCAGATTTTAGCATATGGGAGATATAATCGAAAGTTTCAAATTGAAAGTTAAAAGAAGCTGAAGAAAGAAGATTTGAAGATCAAAGAGACCTCCAGATTCAAGTAAAATAACAAAAAGATGAAAAATAAAATGAAGTAGCAAAATCTATCAACAAAAAAGTTTAAAGTCAAACGTGTGAACTGAAGTTGCGTTTTTAAATGCTTTATTTTTTGTATTGGTTTGAAAAATTTTTTAGCATCAAAGATAATGATTACCTATTTAGCGGGTGTGCTGATGCAACATCATATTAATACCTACTCACACTTGCCAACAGATATTTAGAAGTTCCCATAGAAGGGGTACGACATTGTAAGGGAGGTAATTCAACTCTCTCATGACACTCAAGGTGAATGTTTCCTATAGATAAGTTAATCTTGTCTTTATCGACAAAACAATAACAAAAATTAATGTATATATATATATATATATATATATATTTAATTATTAATGACAATATATGTATTAGCATATACTATCAGTGCCTTTTTTACTTTACGCTTTCTTTAAAAGATTCAGCTCGATGATTGTCAATTAGTAACAACAGAGCATATATAAGTTTGGTTCATTTTATATTCCAATAACCATGTTTTTATTTCATTATTTTTATTTATTTGTTTTTCACATGTCCAATAAACATAACATTTCTGTGAGATATATTTTTTATAGTCTGTTTCATTTGCCATGAGCCAAACAACATTTTTATGTCAATCTCATCTCTACAACACTACAAAATCATCAGAAAAATTCACAAAGAAAAAAAGTTCTTGGATTAAAGTGTCTTGAAAAAAACCTACACTATACAGTGGTTCTTTTTTGGGTGAAACCAAACAAAAAACAAAGAAAAGAGCAAACTCACACGTGGGGGAACCCACTAGTACGAAAATGGTGTATATAAAAAAAAAAATTTTAAATCAATATTTCCGTCCACAATAGTAACCATTTAGGCAAGATACTTCAAGAAAAAAGAATTCTTGTTTAAATAAACAAGAAAAGAAATTGAGAAAAGAAATACGCACGTGAGAAAGCGGAACTTTTCCGGAGTAGAATTTCCCCTTCGTTTGTGTAGCATTCAACATTTCGGCAATTGTGACGGGCACAACATTCAAGAGCTCATTTTCCTGAAAAGACAAAACAAAAGTTTTAAATCATCATCATCATCATCACCTACATCTTCGGATTAACTTCTGTTTTACATGCTGGCATGTGTTGGACGGCTTTAAGAAATTGACTTCTAAATTAACCTATCTCTGCCCAGGTCTTTAATTATTTATCCCTCTTTCTCTCAAATACATCCTTATCACTTCCTCTCATGTTTTCCTTTGTCTTCCTTTACTAACTAAACCTGCTACCTCAACTGTTCTACATCTATTGACCAGAGAACTCTCATTCATTCTTTCAACGTGGCCACACCATCGAAGTACCCGGTTCTGCACGCATCTCCCGATACTGTCGAGATTTAATCTTCCTCTGAGCTCATCCGATTTAAGCTTGTCTTTAAGATTCATATTACACATCCGTCATGTTTCTCATGTCATTTCTCTCCATGCAACACATATCCTCAACCCTCACTGGCCAGGTTTCAGTTCTAATTAACAAGTAGTGGCGTACAGAGGTCTGGCGGTGCAACGTATGTCTTCAACACTCAATGACAAGAAAGAGGTTTATGCGGACACCACAAGAAACTATTTCACCATCGATTTTGATTGAACTGGAGGAGGGCCGCCTTCTCAATCAGGATCCCTGAACCTTGGAATAGTCTCCCAAGAGAGGTAATAAATGCGCCAACAACACAGCAATTCAAGGTGAATTTGGACAGGTGCTGGGCTACTGTATCCTCTTCTGTGTAAATTTCTACCACCCTTTCCCTACATGGCAACTAAAACATGCTCGTTTTATTTTTCGCTAAATTAATTAAATCGAAAAAAAATCAGCAAGGGGAATAATTCATATTCTGTGTAAATTTCTACCACCCTTTCCCTACATGGCAACTGAGACATGCTTGTTTTATTTTTTGCTAAATTAATTAAATCGAAAAAAAATCAGCAAGGGGAATAATTCATATTCTGTGTAAATTTCTACCACCCTTTCCCTACATGGCAACTGAGACATGCTTGTTTTATTTTTTGCTAAATTGATTGAATTGAAAAAAATCAACAAGGGGAATAATTCATATTCTGTGTAAATTTCTACCACCCTTTCCATACATGGCAACTGAAGCATGCTTGTTTTATTTTTGGCCAAATTAATTGAATTGGGAAAAAATCAGCAAGGGGAATAATTCATATTCTGTGTAAATTTCTACCACCCTTTCCATATATGGCAACTGAAGCAGGCTTGTTTTATTTTTGGCCAAATTAATTGAATCACACTGCGTACACATACCTGATAAACTTTTCCGTTGGTCGATAGTAGTAAGACTGCTATAGTTGTAAGTAATAGTGTAAGTTTCTCGAACTTACTCCATCTATTCTTAATTCTTGCAATTACGCCAGCACCTCCTTGTGCTCCAATGGTCTCACAAAAGGAACAATGCTTCTAAACAACCTCAATAGCTTCACCATCCAAATATACTTTCTCCACATCTGAGTTCTCATCCATCTCCACCGTCTTACACTTCTTGCACACAAACTGGTCATCATTTCTCAACCTACCTGTTATTTCAGCACTGTACTTCTTGACCAAGGATTGAATCTCAGACTCATGGTCCATTAGCGAACACTCATGGGTCAGCTGGGCTCTTAGTTTCTTATTACTTATTAAGTCAAAAGTATTTGTGATTTTAAAAAGTAAAAAGGCTCCCATGCAATGCTGGCTAGGTCCAACTAGTTTATAATAATTTTGTATAAAAATTGTTATTCGTGCTTTTATTAGTATTTATAGCAATCATGCAGTATAGTCAACAGCCAAGAAATCGAAAAATAGGTCACTTAAATGCATTTAGAATTTGTATCTTTTTTTTGCACGTCTCCCGCGGCAGATTTTGTGTCGGTTCTACGTGAAGGAATGGACGTTTTTATCCAATTTTTGCATATTATACGCCTGAAAGATGGACGATTTAAAAAATGTCAACTTTGTGGGTATCTGTCGCATATTTTTCAGTTTTAGCTGGACATACAAACATACACCTCTCCTTTATATTGGAGATTACATACAATGCTTCAAGCAAACTACATCTAATGTTTTCCTACTTACCTTATCCTCGTCATCAGCCCCTCCTTGCCGGTTTGTCATATAACCACCTTGCTGTCCATCGTTGGGGTTGTAACTGTCAGAACCTAGAAAAGAAAAAATATTAAGAGTTTTAAAGAAATCGGTTCTGCAGCAGTTATATAATTACGATCTATTTTCTTTTGCGCTAGCAACGTTCTCACTCGCGGAGTCATTTTATGACGCGGTTCTTTGTATTTCTATTTAAGGTTTTAGTTTTAAAATTATACACTTTTAGATTAGTTTATTATTTTTTATTTGTTTGTTTATTTATTTATGTAGTCATGTAGTGTTACTTCTCTGTGCCTGGCTGCTTGTTTCGCTGGACACATTTTGTTATATTTGTATATATATATATATATATGTTTATAAAAGTAAACGTGTATCTACATATAAATCGTATACATAAGTGTATATGTATATTTACAATTGTACTCTATTTTCTATTATGCAATTAAAATATTGATGCGGCGACGTCTAGTAAATAGTTAATTAAACCAACGTCGTCTATTCAATTTTCTGTAATGTAGAATCCATACATTTTATGGTCTTATTTGCGAAGAAGTAAGTCATTTGATTTGCCCAATAAAACGGATGGCTTTTCTTTTCTTATTAGATACACTTTAAGTGTTATTTTGTTTGTTATTTTAAACCATAAACGGCTACACATTTAGCGTGATCACCAATGGTTCTATCAGTATTCTGACATTAATCGCACGGTTTAATCTTTTTTTCTGAGAGTTCGACTTTGGAGTGCGTGAATGCACATGCAAATTCATAATTACTTTCTTTTCTGTATCTGCTACAGTTTCGTGGAATCAAAAAAAAGGGCAGACAACTCATTACGGATCGTCGTCATAAAAAGTCGAGTTGAACCTCTTTTTGAACAGTCAGTTTTTAAGCACTAACGTACCAAGATGTCATTCTTTTCTCGCCCTTAGCTACTGCTCGGCGAGATGAAGGACCAGACTTTTATGGAACATGCATGTCTACTGATTAAACATATCCTCATCTACATAATTCTTTCTCGGCCATTTTGTGTTGATGAAAGTGTACGAATAAAATTGTACAACGATGTGAGTATTGATTTACTCCTCTCCAGGAGTTAGGCACAAGGCCAGTTTTTATCTTACTCCCACAAGTAAGATGTGACCCAAGGTCGGGTCGGGAAAGTGGGGTTTAAAAATTGCCTGGGCAGTCCCGTCGGCATTCCCCGGTAGGGGCGCCCCAGGCAGTAAGCAATAAACTTACTCCTCCCCAAAGAGGGGAGGCAAAGCCTGGGAGGGTTGACCTCCTAGAACTGCACAGGACAGACCCATAGACCCGCGTAAATCCAGCCCCGAAGGTCAAGACAATACCAGTCTATGGGGTGCAGTATCCATCGGAACAGACACTACACCTTGATCCCAGCCAAAAGGCCAAGAATCGATGTGAGTAGTCAGGGTAAAAAAAGCCGAAATTGAGAGAGTAGAAAGTGAACCTTTGGGTTTACTTTCGGCAGCCTCGTAACTCTCGCTTCCCTTATTTTGTTCTGTAGTTCTCGCATTCCATGAACGATGTTTCTGACAAAGGGGGAAAAATTAGCGACTCTTTTTGTCTAAGAGGGAGAGACTAGTGGACGGTGCAGAATATATCCATATAACACTTATCGTTGGTTAGTTTTTGACCTTGAAGTGATATTTTTTAAAGCTCCTTACATCAAGTGGCTTCATGCGTTGTCTGGAGCAATTTCAATAAAAAATTCTTTTTTCACAACCTTTGGGGGAGAGCAGATGGGGCTTGTGTGTGTGTGGAGAGAGCACAAAAAACAACTTTTTTCCTAAAACACTTCAATCAGTTTCAACCAAAGTGATCCTTAACACAGGCCTGTATAGCGTACACATTCTCTGACTGGGGGCAAGTGTTTTATTTTGGCATTCTGTTTGTCATAGTCAACACTAAGACGGCTGAATATCCAATAAAAATTGAATTTAATCTTTTTTTAAATATTTTTATTTTTTTTCACTTTTTACCATCGGAATTCTGCTATTTAACAATAAGTATAAATGTTAATTTATATAAATTTAGTGAAAAAAAAGTATATAAATAACATTTTCGAATATTTAAGAATTTGTCACAAAAAAATTGATAAGATAAATAATTCGAAAAAATAATAAACTTTACTGCACTTTCACGGGACATCCCATGTAACTGCAGCAAAGTGTTAATAAGGTAAATTTATTACTTTTTTTAACTTAGTTCACCCCAAACAAGGCAAGTTGCCACTGTAGAATTAGGGTGTAAGTTTAGGGGGTCATCCTAAATTGGGAGCTGTGCACATTAGTTTTAAACTTCTGCATGTCAGTACTGTCGGGAAAATGGGGAGCAGGGATTGAGTTTCAAAGGCCGACAGCACGAAGAAAGAAGCTATTGGAGTAGAAGGCTCTCCAGCATCTGGGGATCGTCACAGTGAATGGATGGGATTTAGTTAATTGTCGGGTTGGTCTAATGTATTTACGTCGAGGAGGCACCAGAGGAACAAGTTAAACGGAGCACATTCCATTGAGTACTTGTAAAACAAGCACAAGGATGCAACATTGCAGCGATGGGACAGGGGCTGGAGCTTAGTGGATAGTTTTGGACCTATCAAATTAGCGACTCTTTTTGTCTAAGAGGGAGAGACTAGTGGACGGTGCATCAGCCCAGATGTGACAACAATACTCCATGCATGGGTGTTACGATTACGAGGATGCTTTGTTTGCTTGTAAACAACGGGGCAATTCGTTGCAACTCAACTATAGTCGTAAAGGAGCTGCCACAGTTGGGAAGGATTTTATCAGGGTTTTTTTTTTTTATATACTTTGGTTGCCTAAACCGACCTACATCCCCTCCCCCATTACATCAGATAAAGAATCCGACACTTTGCAACAAATTGTGTTAACGAACTTTGCAATATAAAAATGAAGTACATTAATAAATTCCTCTGGAGTTTTATTCCTTTTTTTTTGACTGTCAATCACCGCTTACTTTTTATATAAACTCAACATCTATGGTTCCCATGAATCGGTTATAAAGTGGATAAGATCCTTTCTTGTTGATCATACATACAAGTTTAGATATATGGCAGTCTGTCATCTGAGATGGATGCTTGCAGTGGTGTTTCTCAAGACCCAGTGCTGGGTCCTATTCTCTTTCTACTTTATATCAATGACATGCCGGAAGTGATTGAGGGAAACGTGCTATTATGACATCATATTACTAGCTTTAGAAGCGAAATTGACAATCTCAAGTCTAGCCTTCAACGTGCATGGAAATGATCCATTGTATGGAACTTATACCTCAATATTGATAAATACTGCCATATTGCAGTGAGTTCTCCTGACTCGGCTCATACTTTTGGTGGTGATACGGCTCTGCTCAAAGAGGCAAACAAGACAAAAAATCTTGGCTTTTTGGTTGACTCGTCCTTGAAGCCATCTAAACATTGCATTCAAGATGCAAACAAAGCAAGGAGCACTATTTCTCATTTGACGTTCTTTTTGTAAACTCACTCCTAAAATATTTCTCCCACGTCAGATCACTGTTAGAGTATAGTGCCCCAGGCCTCTGCTCCATATCTAATACGTGATATCCAGCATCTGCAGAGAGTTTAAAGACTGGCTACTCGAAATGGTGCAGGTTTTATGGGATCTGCCCTATGAAAGCCGACTCAAAAAATTTAACCTTTTCTCCCTTGAGCGCCTACGATTACGCGATGAACTCAATGGTCATTAAGATATACCTCAGGACCTATTATTCACTCCTGCACCAGAAAGGTCTACGTTGACACCACAAGGAACTATTTGACTGCGGATCTCAATTGAACAGGAGGTTAGGGTTAGTTTAGTGTTAACAAAAAAAAACAAAAGACAATGGCAAACCAGAAGAATCTCTGACTCAAAGTCAGCAAACAGTGTTCAGTCAGATTCAGTTCCTGATATTTAACTACATACGTAATATAACTTTCGGCGAGAGTTTCAGTTTCCCAAATTTGTTAGGTGAAAGAATGTTAAGAATGGCTTTCAAAATAATAAAGTTATCATTTCAGTAAGGACCGTAAACGGCAGAAGATTATTTAGAAAGCCATTCTTAACGTGGGGACGGGTGGGCTTTGTTAACTATTCTGGGTGCTTATCCAGAATCCCGGGAAAAGACAAACTGAGAAATATCTGATGTACGTATCTGTCGCGGAATGAATATATCGTATACCAAAAATCACGTAAATTAATCAAGTAGTTTTTATTTTAGAAAATAAAAATCAAATTTGACCGATAAACGGGTAATGTCAGCGGCATTTTTGGTCATATTCAAGGGAGCTAATGCTAAAAATTCCAGACTTTATTTCTCTAGTTTACAAAAGTTTGGATTATCTCCCTTGAATATACCCAATATGGCGCGGATATTTCAACCTTATTCGTTTATCGATAAAATGTTATTTTTTTTAAAGATACAAACTACTTGATTAATTTACGTGATTTTTGGTATACGATGTATTCATTCCGTCACGGGTACGGAAATCATACAGATAGTTTGTCTTATTCCCCCCCCCCATCTCCTCCTCATTCCGGATAAGCACCCAAAATAAATAAAACATTGACGGGTGGGGGGGGGGGGCTTTAATAACATTCGGAACGGTGTACCTTCTTTCGTTTTCGTAGCACATATGTCACGCCTGTAAATTTTTGGTTGTATTTTCTGAAACTGTACGATTGTAGGTTAAAATCCAAGATGAGGACAATAGTCCGAATAATGCAAATTGTGGTGCTTCTATGGTATTTAAACCGAATGAAACCGACTTTTGCTGAACTAAACCTAAAACTTAGGTTTAGGGTTTAAAAAAAAAAAATCAAAACAAAAAACGGTACTTCTATCGATCCTGACCCAATTTCCGTGAATTTTGCGTCGGCAGCGTTCGGGCATGCTACGTAAACACCCGAGAGATGACGAGCCGATACCTTCGATACGTTCCTGCGTCGTATTTTTTTCTTTTCAGTTTTATTTTCATGAAAAATCGCAAAAACCCCAAAAAACATAGCTAAATTACTGTTAATAAATAAGTTTTTGGTTTTTATTTTTCTAACAAAACAATGCTAAACAACTGTTAATAAATAATAATAATAATAATAATAATAATAAATTTTCTTTCTATCAAGCGACACATGTAATAGCATTTCGGACATTTTTTTCTTTTTTTTCTGGCAGAAAGAAATGATTCCTTCACAAGATTCAACTCTGCTACACAGCTCTTCGTAATTTAGTTGGGTTTTTTTTTTTTCTAATTTAACAGGAAATTAACATGCACTGGCGTTGATCAATTTTAATACTGATTAGAAAAATTGTCGTCCGGTTTCTGACAGCTGATTGGCTCGTCATCTCTCGGGAGTTTACGTAGCATGCTTGAACACTGCCGACGCGAAGTTCACGGAGATTGGGCCAGGATCGATAGAAGTACCAAATAAACAATGGCAAACCAGAAAAAAGTTAAAGAATCCCTGACTCAAAACGGTGTTCGCCAGATTTAGTTCCTGATATTTAACTACATAACTTCCGGCGAGAATTTCAGTTTTCCAAATTTATTAATTAAATTGTTAGGTGAAAGTACAGAATAGTTAACAAAGCTCCCCCTTCCCATATTAAGAACGGCTTTCTAAATAATAACGTTATTATTTCAGCACTGTATATAAACTGCAAAAGATTATTTAGAAAGCCATTCTTAATATGGGTAAGGGGCTTTGTTAACTATTCTGTCCTTTTACCTAACAATTTAATAAATGAATTAATAAATAAAAATTAGTACAAAACGTGGGTATTCTTATAGCTGACGTACCATGTTTCCGTGACTTCGTGTCGTCAACGTTCGGGCCGATCTCTACTCGATTATTTTTCCTACTTTTTGGTGAGGATACTTATTTAAATCTGCTGCGTAAGTATATAATAATATTGTTTTTTTGTTTTTTTTATAGTATCGGTACTTTAATACTCACGCGTCTTCGTAAAAGAACCGAAGCACCATATATAAATAAATATTACGATCTTATTTCTGATTTTTCTTAATAATCGAGCACCTTGCTGGGGGTTTCTCTCCCACTAACCTCAGAGATATATAAATTCTCAGAACACAAAAAATGAATCGATATTAAATTAAATCTTTATGAATATTTGTTACATGTGAAATTGAAATGTAATTCTAAAACTACTAATCGAATAATACTACGAAAATTACGTCATTTAAAAAATAATTTTGGACGCTGAAACCGTACACAAACACTTTTTTTTACTTTTGTTTCGGTGGGTTTTATTTTCAGTCGTATTTTTTAAAATAAACATGGTATCAGACCAAACGGATGTAAATATAATGTCTTCAGTATTTACGGAGAAAGTTCAGGTGGAAATAATTATGAAGTTATAAAGAAGAAAGACACGAACAAAGTTTTACCTGCTTGAGTGCTCCACATGATTGTTAAATGGTGGCTTTCCAAAATATGGCGGGAAATTCTAGGACGACTGAATTATCTTCCCTTGAAATCGTCAATGGCGTCTATGGATGTTGAGATTTGAAAATACGCCAACCAAGAAAACAAAATTTTAATTTCATATTCATACCTTCTATTCTGTCTGATTAAATATCGTTTATCTACATACGAATAAATGTGGTTTATAAAATTAAAAAATAAAAATCTATATTAATTAGTAAGTTATTTTAAATAGTTCATTTAAAAGAAAAATGGCCACTTATGCAATTTAGTAAACAGCAGAATTTATTTGTTTTCAATTTTGAAGAGTTACATTCAAGACAGCGGCAGACAACCCATTAAAGTAACATTGTTTGACCAATAAATTAAAACATTAAAATATAGTTTCTGAGAGAAAAACATTGTAATAAAATAAATTTTCTGAAATTTCTTTTAAACGGACAGTGATTTTATTTTATAATTTAAAATGTTATAAAACGAACAGCGAGCAGTGGTTTTTCTTTTTACTTTAAAATTATATTTTATTTCGATCTTATTTTTGGGGCAATTAATTTAATTATTAATTTAAGTATTTAGTGGGGACGCAGAGGTCTTTTTTTTTCCGTTCCGTTAGCTGTCGTTAAAAATGCTCTTCCCGTGGATTGTCTGCTGCTGTCTTAAATGTAACTCTTCAAAATAAATTCTGCCAAAAAATGAAATGAATAAATTGGTTAATTTGTGGCCTGGCACGATCATGTGGTCTCTGGTCTTGGTAGGGCCATTTTTAGGCGACGTTGGCGTCTTTGGGATTTTACCACGCCGACAATTAATATGAATTTATAAAATGTGGGTTGTAAATGGCAAAGGACATGAAATAGGGATATATACAGGCATGCATGCATATTAAATGGAAATGAAATAGTGGTTTGAGAGGATAGACTGGGTCACCAGCTCGCAAGTGCTTACTTAACATGAATAGTTTTGTGAATGAAAAATCAAGGAAAATATTATTAAATAACAAAACATGAATTGGAACAAATACATTGAAGACATTGCCAGGGCTGCTGCAAAGAAAGTATCCTCCCTCTACCGTGCTAGTAAACTTCTCACACCTGACATTATCCTATATCTCTACAAAGCCACCATCCGCCCATGCATGGAGTATTGTTGCCACGTATGGGCTGGTGCATCATCCACTAGTCTCTCCTTCTTAGACAAGGTCCAAAAAGAGTCGCCAACTTAATAGGTCCCTCACTATCCACCAAGCTCCAGCCCGTATCCCACCGCCGCAATGTTGCTTCCTTGTGCCTGTTTTACAAGTAGTTCAATAGACTGTGCTCTGATGAACTTGCTGTTCTGGTGCCCCCACAACGCAAACTCACTAGACAAACCCGACAATCTGCCAAATCCCATCCATTCACTGTGGAGGTCCCCAGATGCCGAAGAGCTTTCTACTCCAAAAGCTTCTTTCCTCGTGCTGCTGAACTTTGGAACTCTCTCCCTGCTCCCTGTTTTCCTGACGGTACTGACATTCAGAAATTTAAAACTAATGTAAACAGACATCTTGCTGCACAGTTCCCAATTTAAGTTGACCCCCCCACCCACCCACAAAAAAAAAAAACTAACACCTTTTTCTCAGTAGCCCCTTATGTCTACAGTGGCGGTATGCCTTGTTTGGGGTGAACTATGTTAAAAAAAATTTTTTAAACATTTATATAACTACAAGTTTACATGAATATAAAAGTTGTTCTTAGTTAGTAAATGTACATTTAGTAAAGTTATATATTAGTAAATTTAGTATATTAGTAAATTTAAGTTATATATTAGTAAATTTATATATTAGTATAATTTAGTAAAGTTTATATAACTCGTGTTTTTGGTAAAAAAATGTTCAGTGAATAAGAAGACATGAGGGCTAAGGATGTGTATGTCTATATATATTTGTTTGTTTGGATATGTGTGTGTGAGTAATAGACAATATGGCACTGTGTAAGTAAGTATGCGTAGGTTTACCTTGTTCTGTTAATGCATGTGTAGATGTGCATTAAAGGGTCGAGCTTGTACGTGAGTTTTGAAGTGTTCCCTTCTTTTCGCCTCCCCTTGCCAAAGGCAGGGAGGGGGCATAAGTTTTTGGTCGTTTTGAGGTGCTTCAGATTGGGTCTCTGTGGAGAACTCTGATTTTGTTGACCAGGTCACTGCTTTTATAAGCTTTGTTAATTTGACATTGCTAGGTGTTGGGTTCAAAACGATTTTTCATTGGTTGAAAAGTATTGAGTTAACACGTTCCTGTGAAAACTCACTTGCTCTTGGAAGTGAAGAGGAAAGCGTATCGAAACAAACCGGAGAAAGAAAGAGGGTGGCTATTCAAACCATTTGCTTTTTGGCTTCACTCTAATCACATCTCGATCCACCACAAATTACTATATCTCTATATTTATAAAGTTAAGTATATATATATATATATATATATATATATATATATATATATATATATATATATATATATAATGAATAGATGAAAGGATAAAATAATCCGCTGGTATGAAATTAAAATGGAATAAGCAGAAGACCTAAAAAGCTCAACAAAACTTTTTGACTTTGATAAATCTACTTTAATCAAGATAATACATAATAAATCAACACGTCGACTAATTGCACTCATAGCCCTTTCCATAAATAAAATTAAACAGAGAATTGGCTTCTACTTTATCTTCCCATACCTATCAAAAGCAATTATTCATGAAAATAAGATATATCTAGACACCGGTTGATTCCCTGAGTTCTGAATTAGTCTTCCTTTGGACCCCCTTTCTACTCTTTATTCTTTCTTTTCTTTCCCGTTACTATTTTTTTTTTGTTTTTATGTATTTATTTTTGACTCTATACATATTTACATATCTTCCCTCTCTACATGAACCCTACCACTATATATATATTTCTTATAATTTATAGACATTCTCGTCTTTTGTCATTTTTTGCATTTTTTCGTTCGCTCTTGACAAAGTCCATATAACATTTGGGCGAAACCTTGAGATTTTTAGGTCTTCCGCTTATTTCATTTTAATTTCATATATATATATATATATATATATATATATGAATAAAGATAAGAATAAAATGATCCAACGTAATGGAAAATGAAAAAGGAAAACCAAAAACCTATATTATTTATGTGTTCATCAACGTTTTGTCTTTATTATAAGACTTCCTTAGGATGAAGAAAAATGAAGAGAAAATAATCACACAAGCATCTATTTGATTTGCCTGAAAGCGGCGAGCTTCAGCTGGTTTGTGATTGAAAGAAAAATCAAAAAAGTGAAAAGGCAAAACAAAACTGCGCGTCAAGCAGCAGCAGCAGTCGATAGAGTTTTTAGGAGGTGGGAGGAATGTACTAGTTGAGATGAGTTTATTAATTCGGCCTCGAAAGAAGGGTTTTTGTCTGGGTCATCGTGTCAAACGAACATAGGGGCCTCCCACCTCCTAAAAACTTTCGGGACGGTTATGAGAGCAGTCTTGCTTGATGGCCTTGTCTTTTATGTATGTCTTTGTTATAGAACGCTGTCACCTTTCCATTTGATTTTATGGGTGAAGGTTCATGCTCCCAGATGTTCAGCGATCTCTGAATCTTTCTGCAGATCTTCCAATGGAGGTATTTACATACTTTGTTGTGGCGGACAGAAGGATCTTGCATCCAGACATTAGGTGGCTCGGGCTCTCAATCGCTGAATGGCAAAACCTACGCTGGCTATTTGTTTGTAGGCCAGCTGCTTTTTTTTTTTTATCTATTTGCAAGTAAATCTTGGTCCTGTCGGGCTATAATAAGTATTTCTTCATCAAATGGATAACTGCCATTCTTGATCCATTGAAGTGAAGCTTCCTTGTCTATATACTCTTGCTTAAGCTCCTCCAGGAACTTCCCTGCTCTCTTACGTGGTTGACATTCTTGTTTTCTTGTTTCTATATCCTTCTTTGTGTATTCTTTCTTGCAATTTCTATTACTTGGAGAATTGAGATCTATTAACATGTACGGTGTGCTAATTACAGACTACCAGTAAAATCCAGGAGATATTTTGTTCCCAGAACCCATTTTACTATAAACAAAGTTTGGGGCGAAAGGCTCTAAACGCTTAAGCCGGATTTTGTTCATTTTTATCATATAACATTCTCTCGCTCTCGAATGGCAAAGAACTTAAGCTAGGAATGAACTACGATAGAGTAGTAATTTGGTCTCTCCCTCGACCTTAGTGAAGCATCTCCATTGCCGACAGAAATTTGATGCCTGAATAAAACAGAATCAAAAGTTTAAAATATTGTTTGTCTCGTGAATCGGTCATGAAGGTTTAATTGCAGAGACAACGGGCGGCGATGTTCACGGCAGTACACAAGCGAAGAAAGAACTCAACCACTAGACGACACCCCTACATGCGAGGAAGAAGAAAATATACGAGAAATATACTAGACGACATCGAGACGACACCCCTCCACGCGACGAGGAAAAAGAGAAGGTACGAGAAATTAAAAGGTATGCAACATATACATTTTTCGTGTTAAAAATGACCAGTTGTTTAAGCGAGAACTGACACGGCCCATTCCGGGACGGCTATGCAACATAACTGGCATTCTTGATCCATTGGAGTGAAGCCTCCTTATCTATATACTCTTTCTTACGTGGTTGCCATTCTTGTTTTTTTGTCTCTATCTCCTTCTTTGTGTATTCTTTCTCGCAATTTCTACATAGTCGGATGACTATTACTTGGAGAATTGAGATCTATTAACTCTCTCACACATTTGAGTATAAACGTAAAATTGTTTTCCTTAAAAATACTTTTTAAAACCGGCTCTTCCAAAATCTTCCACCCAAACTGGAACCCTAAAAAGGTATTAGAATCAGAGTGAAAATGTCTGCTACCTTCTTTATGAAATACTTAGTTGGGAGAAACAGCTAACACGGAGTAAATGTAAGAAATTTTTAAAGTAAACGAAATGAACGCATATTTTCTTTTAGTGCTATAAGAGTATCTGTTACATATATATATATATATATATATATATATATATATATATATATATTGTGTATATTGCTGTATTGCAGCATTTTCTCATTATGCAAACATTGTTAAAAATAACAGAATTCGTCTGTTTAATTATACTTTTTTTATTTTTTCAATTTTTCTGATTGTCTTTTTTGTATCAAAATATAAAAAATTATTAAATGTTCCATAGGTTTCACAGTTTTCATGAAAAATCGAAAACCTTCGTGAAACCTATGGAACATTTATTAATTTTTTTATTTTAATACAATCAGGAAAAATTGAAAAAATAAATAAAGGTATAATTAAACAGACGAATTCTGTTATTTTTAACAACGTTTGCATAAATGTGTGAGCCGCAATAGAAGGAGGTTGGTGATCTGGTTTTCCCCACCCTATTCCACCAATACTAAGACAAAGGTAGCCCACCTTTTCCTCAACTTACTCGACAAACACTCCCCCCCCCCCACACACACAACCTGCACAAACTTTTTAACAGAAATTTTATTAAGGTTAGCTACTCCACTGACCCATCCATAAGAAAAATCATCTCTGCGGAGCCCAAAGCAATTGTAAACGCAGGCTGCTCACGCCAGGACAAAAACAACTGCCCCCTAGAGGGGAATTGTAAAATCGATTCCCTCGTATATGAAACCACTGTCACAAACCAGACTACCGGTAGAACAGAAAAATACATTGGCATGATGCAGGGAAGCTTCAAGCAAAGATTATACACACACAGAAACACGTTCAGATACAAAAACAAGGTAAATACGGCACTCACGACCCGGATATGGCAACTTAAAGATGAAAAGACACCCTTCACCATCAAATAGAAAGTAATTGAGAGAAGACCATCCTTCTCTCCAGCCATAAATAGATGTGACGCAGAAAAATACCATATATTAAGGGCCATCATTGACCCAAATACAGTCTGTTTGAATATTCGAGATGAAATCTTTAAAGGATGCATCTACAGGAGACAAGCACTACTCATAAATTGGACTTACCGATACACATAAAGGCCTAGCTACACCCCCCCCCCCCATTGCCAAATACATAACCCTATAATTGCCCCACTAAATACCGACTTGCACTCCGGAAAATTCTCTCAACTATCACCCCTCATAAATATAAATAAAATTAAAAAATAGGAACAAATACCTTAATCAACCCATATCCACACCACTATTCAAGAGCAATAATTATAACTTTCCCAAAAATATTTCTCCGGTCATTAAGAGAGTAACACCCCCATTTCACATATTATTACTCCCATAAGTCCCCACCATTTCTCGGTCATAATGCTAATCTCCCATATCTCCCAAACAGATCCAATCTTGCCGACCCAATCCTTACTATTATCTCTAAACCAGTCTTAATCAGTATACCAATATTATTACTCCCATAAGCCTTCACAATACCTTAGTTAATAATGTTAAATCCCGAATACAAATCATTCAAAAACCCGGCAGAGTTACTGCCTTTAGACCGCCCAGAGGATATCTTTATTTAAATTCCTTTGGGATTAATTTAAAGTCCTTTAATCCGGGATTTAAATTTGAATTTAATGTTGTTTCTTTAACCTTTTTACTTCTTCATAAGTATTATCCTTAAACCCATTTTCTCTCCCTAATTTCTTTAGAAGACACATCATTAAACCCCAAAACAAGAACGGCCAAATATACGCTACTCATAAATACTGGCTCACGGGATTTATATAGAAATTTTTATTTTTTATTTTTAAATTTTTTTATATCTCTTTAAATCTTCTCCAGTTTTAAATCTTAACTGTTACTTTTCACCCCTCCCCCCTTTTTTCAAACCTTATTAAACCTTCCTTACACTCAATTAAAACAACATAACATTCTAAGCAAATAATGCGTCCAAACGAGAGTGACACGTGACTTCACATTTCCGAAACAGATGACAACAGAAGCTGAAGAGAGCCGGATGGCTAAGTCTTTCTGTGCTTGAAACCGACGGTACAGATGTTGTACTAATTTTTCTGTACCAAAATAAATATATATATATATATATATATATATATATATATATATATATATATATATATATATATATACATTAAGAACAATATTTATACAAATAACGACTTAAATCAATACATTAAACAATTGAAGACAATTTTCAAATAGGCCTATAGATCAGAAACAACTCCAATAAATTTTCTCAATTAGCATGTCAAATTGAAACAATTTTTAAAAATGTAGGCTTGTCAGATAATCCTAAATCGAATTATCGATACTTATGCAGTTTACGGACCGCGTTATAGTCGGCACATTCTGGAAGGTTGCATAAACCGCTGGAAGGTGCCGAACGAAAACTTCGTGTTTTTTTTGGAAAATACCGACAATGTTAAAACGCTAGCCATCAGTGATAATTAAGGGAAAAAACATTTAAATAAAACATGTTTTTTTTTGTTGAAAGGAAAAAACACTAATTTCATGGTAAGTTTTTCATGAATTTATTTTTTAGCGAAGAAAATATAGTGCAACAATTGATAGCAAACAATTTTTTTGTCAATTCTTTTTCAACCCTACTGACTAGGTTACGGTTAAGGTTAGGTTAGGGTTAGGTAGTTTTCCTGTTAGGGTTAGGGTGTTTTTCTGTTAGCGTTAGGGTGTTTTGTTAGCAGATTTCTGTTAGGGTTAGGGTGTTTTTCTGTTAGTGTTAGGGTGTTTTTCTGTTCGGGTTAGGGTGTTTTTCTGTTAGTGTTAGGGTGTTTTTCTGTTCGGGTTAGGGTGTTTTTCTGTTAGTGTTAGGGTGTTTTTCTGTTAGGGTTAGGGTGTTTTTCTGTTCGGGTTAGGGTGTTTTTCTGTTAGTGTTAGGGTGTTCTGTTAGCAGATTTCTGTTAGTGTTAGGATGTTTTCTGTTAGGTTTAGGGTGTTTTTCTGTTCGGGTTAGGGTGTTTTGTTCACAGATTTCTGTTAGTGTTAGGGTGTTTTTCTGTTTTTGTGTTTTGTTAGTAGATTTTTTGTGGACTAAAGTGCAGACAACAGAAAAGAAGAAGGGTTAGAGGGGGTAGAAAGAAGCTGTGCACCTCCACAAATACTTGTTCTTCAAATCATTTTTTCTTTTCAATTTGCATGTATGTACACACGTTCGGCAACTCTTCTTTTCACCTAACGGCTTCCTTTTTTGACAAAAGTCAATAATTGCTTCATGAGACTTGATTAGATTTCACGCTTACTTTAACCAATTTTCAAAAATTGTTGAATTTTCTGCAATATTTTTATTGCGTTTCGAATTATTGACTGCTTTGATTTCACTGGCTAAGCATTTTGGCCCCTCCTGGCGGTTTACGTAACCTACCAGAATATTCCACTGCATCGTCAGTTTTAATGCGGTCTGTAAACTGCATAAGTACAGAATTATCTACTCTTTGATAAAATCAGCCTAAATCTCTGCCCCACCTTCCATAAAACCTTCTCATAACGAACTCGTCTTATTACCAACACTGCATAGAACTCTTCTTTCTTCCTCTGTGTGCCTAAAATCAAACAGAACTTCCCATCTGTGGAACACGTTCCCAGGGGACTGCTTTCCTACAGATTACAACATGGTCGTTTTCAAGTCCAATGTCAACAAATATCTGTCAAGTCATGCTCTGACTAAATCAAACATCGTTCTCAATCCTTTCATAATACTGTTCCATCATTCAACTGACAATCTCATTAATACTTTCCTCGGGTGGCTTTTGGCCTTGGTAAGGGGTGAACCATCAATATGTATAACCCTGCCAGCCCCTACATGATCGCCGACCCCTCAAAACGCATATGTGCTGTGGCTCTTTTTCTTCTTCATCTTATTTTTCTGCCCGGTTTGATTCTAGCGTAAGGTTACTACCGAGGCCGCAAAGCATTAGTTGACGTTTGTATTCAAAGCAAGTAACAACACAGATACATACATTGTGTAAAGGTGACTTGTTGAACACGTGTGTGTGTGTTGTTGAGGTTTCATCACTCACATCCATATTTGTTAGGCCTTCTATCTCTCAAGTCAAGAATATCAGCTAAGATCATCTGTCTGTCGAGACCAGTTATTGCCATCCGTTCAAAATCATCTACTCGTCTGCATCTGACTCGTCTTTTTGTCTCATCGTTTGCTCGATCCGATCTCCTTCATCTCCTTGAACAACTCTCCTCCTCAACCAGTCTCTTAAATATATCTACTTTCGACCGGAAATCCTTAATGTCCCGTCTTTTCTTCAGCCTACCACCGGGACTAGCCACATCTGCTTTTTTCTCAGCTAACTCTCAGTTGACCACTGGTACTGATTACATATGCCTGTATCACAGCTCACTCTTTCCATCGTTATCCAGCTACCCAGAAGCTAACAACTAATTGTTATGGCGTCAATAGTCTGGGGAGTTCAAATGGATCTATATCTCTTTTCATTGCCATTTACTTATCTACTTCCTCATCAGTCTTGTATTGTCAGCTATTTCCTAACTTAACATTTTCCAGCGGTCCTAGCTGTGAGGGTGGAGCAGTTCATAGTACCACAAGTATATAAAAAAGTAGTAGTCCATAGTATCACACGTATATAAAAAGTAGTAGTCCATAGTATCACAAGTATATAAAAAAGTAGTAGTCCATAGTATCACACATATATAAAAAAGTAGTAGTCCATAGTATCACAAGTACATAAAAAAGTAGTAGTCCATAGTATCACAAGTATATAAAAATATAGTAGTCCATAGTATCACAAGTATATAAAAAAGTAGTAGTCCATAGTATCACAAGTATATAAAAAAGTAGTAGTCTATAGTATCACAAGTATATAAAAAAGCAGTAGTCCATAGTATCACAAGTATATAAAAAAGTAGTAGTCCATAGTATCACAAGTATATAAAAAAGTAGTAGTCCATAGTATCACAAGTATATAAAAAAGTAGTAGTCCAAATAATCCGAATTATCAATCCTCATCTAAAAAATTCCGATTCATAAAAAATTGTTTTTATTCATAGTAAATAAAAAGAAAAAAAATCTAAAATTCAAAATGTAACGGTTGATAAGAATGTTCACGTCATGCTCTACGAGATTGCGTTGATCACGTCTCACATGACTGTTCATAAACAGCCAGATTAAAGTACATCGGAAACATCAGACACAAACTATCAACAACAAATTCAAAAATTACTGTGAATGAACACGAACCAGTTGGGTTTACACCAGACGTGCGGTCTTTCTGCAATGTTAGTTGCTTAAAGATTTCAGACTGGTAAATACCAGTCGAATATTTACCCCTTAAATGTTCAGATTTACAAAAAAAAAAATTATATGCCCATGTTGCTGAGAATATATATTCCAAATTTCATAATGACCAGTTCATAAAAATAAATAAAAATTAAAAAAAACAAAAACTTTATCTATATTCACCCCCTAAATGTTAAGACTTTCAAAAGAAAATGTACCCATGTTACTCACTGTTTTTTTAAAAATATATATTCCGAAATTCGTAATGATCCGTTTATTTGTTTAGGAGATTAAAAGTTTTTTGAGGCCGGGTGCAGATTTGGGTGGGCACATCCCCTAAATGGTAAAGTTTACAAAAAAAATAATGTACCCATGTTATTCAGCGGGTTGCTGATAATATATATTCCAAAATTCATAATGATTGGTTCATAAATTTTTTTTAAAATTCAAAACAATACTTTATATATATGGATCTCCTAAATTTTAGCATTTACAAAAAAAAAAAATGCCCATGTTACTCACAGTATTTTTTAGAATATTTTTTCCAGAATTCATAATGATCAATTCATTATTGTATTTTTGAAATCAGAAATCATGTCTTTTCATGTGATTTACTTGTTTTAGTTTTCCATGTCATTCAGATTTCAGGATGGTCCCAGAATTTTACAACTCAGCAGAATGTGGTTGGGAGTCTGCTCGCTTTTGCTGCGACTCTATTCTGTCCATGTAAAGCCATTGAACTGTTGTGCTACTATTGACAAGATCTCATTCTTCTTCTTCTTCTTCTTCTTCTTCTTTTTCTTCTTCTCCCGTTCCTCCTCCTCGCCATTGCTCTTCTTCTTCTTCTTCTTCTTCTTCTTCTTCTTCTTCTTCTTCTTCTTCTTCTTCTCCCGTTCCTCCTCCTCGCCATTGCTCTTCTTCTTCTTCTTCTTCTTCTTCTTCTTCTTCTTCTTCTTCTTCTTCTTCTTCTTCTTCTTCTTCTTCTTCTTCTTCTTCTTCTTCTATAACATATAAGGCTATCTTGTGAGATTTTCAAAGTTGGACCCAAATAGCTGACATATCAATCTTTGATTCTGACTAACAGTTTCCATTTGTTATTGTTGTACCATGTTATTGGCACTATTAATAACGTACTTTGTTACAGTTTATTTAAAAAATTTGTAGTTTTGTGTGGACACGTTTTTCAATCATGACGGCAAAATCAAATGCAGCAAGGGGAATAACTCATATTTTTAATTGAAGAATATAAAAAGGGTTGTCAACCTTACAGCCAAAATTTTATTTGTTTTTCTGTTTAAAACGTGCGCAAACAAGTAACAATTAAAAAATAAATGACTTCAACGCTATATCCCAGGCCACATCGGGGAAGGACAGCTAGTTTGGTATAATTTTAAGAAGATTCTGAAACTGATTACATGTCAGGATGTAGTAGTCACAAATAAAGACTTATTTACTCTGTCAGCTTTCAGCCTAAGCAGGGGGTGATGTAGCAGTCATAAATAAAGACTTATTTTCTATGTCAGCTTTCTGCCTAAGCAGGGGGTGATGTAGCAGTCATAAATAAAGACTTATTTTCTATGTCAGCTTTCTGCCTAAGCAGGGGGTGATGTAGCAGTCATAAATAAAGACTTATTTTCTATGTCAGCTTTCTGCCTTAGCAGGGGGTGATGTAGCAATCATAAATAAAGACTTATTTTCCCTGTCAGCTTTCTGTCTAAGCAGGGGGTGATGTAGCAGTCATAAATAAAGACTTATTTTCCCTGTCAGCTTTCTGTCTAAGCAGGGGGTGATGTAGCAGTCATAAATAAAGACTTATTTTTCCTGTCAGCTTTCTGCCTAAGCAGGGGGTGATGTAGCAGTCATAAATAAAGACTTATTTTCCCTCTCTGAGAAATGTCCCTGTTATGCAATTTGGTCACACACTGACCAATCAGCTTGCAGAGCGCATTGATTTAATTTGTCCCTTGAAGAATTACTTCAGCCCCTTTGGGAATCAAGGTCGGTCAGCGGAGAGATTCCTGAGAGCAACCAAGAAGGACACTCCTCTTCCTCTCTACTGTCGCCAACCTCTGGATTTCCAAGCATCAACTATCTTCACTCAAAGAAGTTCAATACATTAGATTGCTCTTTCTGCTTCTTGTAAAGTCGGTTCTCTCTATCGCTCCAAACACTTTCTCACACCTGAGGCTATTCTCTATCTCTACAAATCTACAATCAGACGACCATGTATGGAGTACTGTTGTCATATTTGGGCTGGTGAATCTCTGTCTGATTTGAGGGTTCTTGATAAGGTTCGAAAACGTATCTGTAATTTAATTGACCCCCACCCTTTCTTCTTCTCTGCACCCTCTCTCTTTCTCTCACAGATGTGATGTTGCTAGTCTCAGTCTTTTCTATAAATGCTATTATGGCATGTGTTTTTCAGAATTATGTGATCTATTTCCTGCTTCTTTTGTTTCAGCTCGTTGGTCTAGTGGTCTCCATCAATTCGCTGTTTTGATACCTCATTGTAATACAGCTTCCTATTCCAGTAGCTTTTTTTCCAAGAACTGCAGGCTTGTGGAACTCTCTTCCTGCTGACTGTTTTCCTCCTACCTATAGTCTTCGTCTTTTCAATAGGCCAATAGGCATCTCCTGTCTTTGTGATAACCATATTTGTTCAAGTGGCTTCATGCCTTGTCTGGAGCGATTTCCATAAAAAAGAAAAAGAAAAGAACTTCATTTCCTTACTCAGACATTGGAATGTGAGGACTAAAGGACAAAATAAGGAAAGCAAGAATTACAAGGCTGCCAAAAGTAAACCCAAGTTTGTAATTTTCTACTCTCCTAGTTTTCCTTTCCTCACTCGGACACTGTTCAACTTTCTCCAACTTATACCAAACGGTATAGGTAATTGAATAAACCCTTTCGTTGTTGTTATAAAAAAGGTTTTGTTTTTTTTGCCACGGTTTTCGTTACTTATTTTTAATTTTTTTTATTAACATAGTTCACCCCAAACAAGGCAGGGCGCCACTGTAGACGTAAGGGGCTACTGAGAAAAAAGGGAGAAGGTTTGGGGGGGTCAACCTAAATTGAGAGCTGCGCAGCAAGATGTCTGTTTACATTAGTTTTAAATTTCTGCATGTCAGTACCGTCGGGAAAACAGGAGGCAGGGAGGGAGTTCCAGAGGCCAGCAACACGAGGAAAGAAGCTATTGGAATAGAAAGCTCTCCGACATCTGGGGACCTCCACTGAATGGATGGGATTTAGCTGATTGTTGAGTTGGTCTAGTGAATTTACGTCGAGGGGGCACCAGAGTAGCCAGTTCATCGGAACATAATCCATTGAAGTATTTGTAAAACAAGCACAAGGATGCTACATTGCGGCGATGGGACAGGGACTGGAGCTTGGTTGACAGTGAGGGACCTATTAGGTTGGACCTTGTCAAAAAGGGAGAGACTAGTAGATGATGCACCAGCCCATATGTGGCAACAATACTCCATGCATAGGCGGATGGTGGCTTTGTAGAGATACTTACAAATAATATATAGGAGTTGGTTTAAATACCCACTGATAAGATCAGGTCTTATGGGCAACACAACAACAGCAAACCACTAGACCAATCAAGAGGTTTCTGGTCTAACATTAGACTAATATCTGAAAGCCGGGCACCTGCTATCTAATGGCCATATAAATGGCTCAGTGAGCTAAGGTCGTTTAGGGCAGTGAACCAATTTTTTTTGTTACTATGGGAGATAAATTCTCTGCGTTTTTTCAGAGGGGGGGGGGCTACTTTTTAAGGCGATTACGTGTGGTTAGTGGTAAAAAGATTTTGTTAATTGGCCTAAAAAGTTAGAATGCCCAGAAATAGGGGATCAGTTTACGTTAAATTAATATACAAACAAATCTCCCACTCTAAATTCTAAAATAATTGTTTTATTTTTTTAATTTTGATTTTCTTCTTCATATGCAATCGCCTAAAAAAAGTAGAATCTCGTTTTTTTTAGGGTGGGGTGGGGGGAGAGGATGAGTGAGTGTGGTGTGCTGAAAGTGTTAATCTACAAATTATCAATATCAATATTGGTTATATAGTCATCCATCGACAGACTATTTCGTTGCATTACAGCTCTTCAGTGCGGCTAGAGTAGCACCCATCCTAAGCTAGGGATCGAACTTTTAACTATAGTCGGCAGCTCTCACCATTAAGCCACGGGACAGGCGCTGGTGGTATTATATCTGCAATGTTTATTTATTTTTTTATCTATATATATGTGTGTGTGTGTGTGTGTGTGTGTATCGTCATCCACAGACAACTGTTTCGCCGTGTCAATTCTCATCAGTGTGGCCAGATATGGTGAGAATTTCAAGCTAAGATTCGAAACCTGACACACGCACACACAGAAATAGAGGTACCTGGTGCAAACACACACAGGCACAATATATATATATATATATATATATATATATATATATATATATATATATATATATATATATATATATATATATATATTGTGTGTGTGTGTGTGTGTTTTGCCAGCACATTAGATGAAATATAAAAAGGGACTCTTATTTCATTGTTGTAAACATCACTGATATCGACTATTTAAAATCTGATGATGCCCACTGCATTTTTGTCAGCATCTTTGAATGCCTTTTAACGAATATCAAGAGTCGTCACGTAGTCGAGTATCCGTGCGAAAAATAATCTTTTAAATTCGCCTTTATTTATGTCTTGTCTATATAGGTATTAGAAAAAAAAATAAAGAAAAAAATAAAAAGAGAAAGGAAATATTCGGCAAATTCCGTCAATCTCCGTCCGACTCCGTCAACTTCCGGCGGCTTCCGGCGACGCATGCGCACGAGGTTCACTCGGACCCCCCCCCCTTTATTTTTTGGGGAAGAAGGGTGAAGAAGAAGAAGAAGAAGAAGGAACTACTGTGGTCGTCTGCAGCAGAGAACCTCTCAGTAAGAAAATAAATAACAAAAAGAGAAAAACAAATGGAATCTTGCTGAAGGGAGAAACGAAAACGTTGCATGGAGCTCAAGTGGATGACAAGCATCGACTGCTAAGACGAATAATTATCGAGGAACGGCGCGCGAGAGGAAGCAGATCCCGACAGAGAAAGGAGGCCTCCCTTACCAAAAACACAAAAACATGTCGTCTAGTCCAGCTTCTCCGCCTGCAAATTCTAGTCATTCGAGCAAAAACGAGTCCGAGCCGAGAGCACCACACGACATAACACTTAATCGAATTGCAAATGGAAGTCCAGGTAAGATGATCCTTTCCCCCTAAAACAAAAGAAAACAAGAATTCATTTAATAAAACAACCAAAAAAATAAAGGACTCATTTTTTTTCTCTTCTCTTTATTGTTTTAACTAACCTAAAAAAATGCCTAGACTTAAAAGGCAGAGAAAAAAGGGGAAATCTACAAGAATAACTTAGTTTCGTATTTTGATATTTGTCTATTATTAATAATAAAAATAATAATAATAAAAAATATTGCCTATCTTGAACATTTCAGCTCTGTAATGTCTGTCAAGTGTTTGCGATTAGTTTCGTCTCGCATTTCAACCGGTGTAAGGGCAAAAAATATATAAAATTTTATATATTAATTTCAATATTTTTGTTTACTAAGTCCGTTAAAAACAATACTAGACTTAAAAGGCAGAGAGAAAAAAGGGGAAATATACAAAAGATAAATAATATAGTTGCGTATTTTCATATATGAAATTATAACACACTTGTGCAGTTTAGTAAACAGCGGCAGATAATCCACATGAAGTAACCACAAATAGATTAAAACATTTTAATAAATGTATTCATTCAATAAAATAGTTTCTGACAAAACATTGTAATGAAATAAAGTTTATTTTCAATAAAGTAACATTTTGGCCAAAACATTGTAATAAAATAATTTCTGAAATTGACAATGATTTTTTTTTTATATAATGTTTAAAATGTTATAAAACGAACATAATAATAATAAAACTATATTTTATTACAATGTTTTGGACAAATGTTAATTTATTGAAAATGAACTTTATTTTATTACAATGTTTTTATTTCAGAAACTATTTTATTAAAATGTTTTAATCCTGTGGATTACCTGCCCCTGTTTACTAAACTGCACAAGTGCCATAATTAAATCTAATTTTTTGTTTACTAACTAAATCTGTAAAAAATATGCTTAGACTAAAAATGCAGAGAAAAAGGGGGAAAATATACAACACATAAAAAAACTTAGTTTCGTATTTTGATATTAATTTATTTATAAAAATAAATAAAAAATCATGCAGAATTTTAAACAAAATGTTTTTTTTTTAACCCTCAACTAACCCTAACCTAAGTTTTAGATTTAGTGCAGGTCGGTTCGATTCAAATTCTGTAGAAGCACCAAATTTATTTGATAGATAAATGTACTTTTTGTTTACTAAATCCATTAAAAAATATCCTAGACTTAAAAGGAATAAAAAGGGGAAATATCCAAAAAATATAAATAATTTTATATTTTTATGTAAAATAATATTTATTTTATAAATAAATTTATTAATTTTAGTATTTTTGTTTAACTAAATCCTTAAAAAAATAATCTACTTTAAAAAAACAAAAAAACTCAAAATTGTAGAATAAAATTTAAAAAAAGGCAGAATAATAAAAATATAATTTGCCAACCTAAAAATCAAAACAGTTCTATATCTGGATATTTATTTATATTATTTATTTATAAATAATATTAAAAACGATTCTATAAATTATTGTATTTTTTTGTTTACTAATATAAACCATTTTTCTTTAAAAAAAATGCTTATCTTTGCAAAAAAAAAATACTGAATCTATTTTTAAATATTTAAATCAAATATTTGTTTTTGTTGAATAAATATTTCAAATAATATATTTAAATTTATCTTAACTAACATTTATTTTTGTTTATGCACAGGAAAAATACGTAGTTTTGTATTTTTACATTTTATATTTAATTATAAAATAAATGAAAAGATAAGTTTATTCTATAAACAAATATCTTATTACAATATTTATGTTTAGTGACATAATTTATTAAAAAACTTAATCTTACTAAAAAATAAACTAAACCCATTTTTTATGTTTAAATTTATTTTGTATTTTTAATTATATATTTATAAAATAAATAAAAAAATATTCTATATTTATTTTATCAGTATTTGCGTTTAAGCCATAAAAAACGGTACTTCTACACAATACGAACTAAACCTTTTTTTAGCCCTAAACTAACCCTAATCTAAGTTTTAGGTTTAGTTGGGTTCATATTGTGTAGAAGCACCCCCCCAAAAAAAACAATAAAAAAATGTTTTTTTAAAATAAATATTTAAATTGATAATTTTTTTAGCAAAAGTACATTTTATTAATTAACTTTTTTTTATTTATTAAATAAAACGATTATTTGTTTATTGTCTACTACGTATTTAATTAACTTATGTTTTGTTGTGGATGTGCACCATATATATATATTTTAATATATTTTATATAAAACTTTTTAAATATTTTGTGTAGTAAGCAAAATAAAATAAATCTCTCTTAATAAAATTTGAGACAACATCTCGCAGGCTTTTATTTATTTTGTAAACTTATTTTATTACGTCAATTCACCTCCAAACAAAGCATACTGCCACTGAGACGTAAGGGGCTACTATGATTTATGATTTTTTTTATGATTAATAGGGAGCACCCTTAGTGGGGAGTTGTGCGGCAAGATATTTGTACACATTACGTTTGAATTTTTGCATGTTGGCACAGTAAAGGAAACTGGGAGCAGGGATGGAATTCCAAAGACAAGCGGTTCAAGGAAATAAGCTATTAGAGTAAAAAGATTTTCGACATATGTGTACCTCTATAGTGAAGGGGTGGGATTTTGCTGCTTGCTTGTCGGAAGTAGTTACGTTGGGGGGGGGGACAAGTGCAGCGAGTTCGTCGGAGCACATTCTGTTGAAGTACCGTAATAATTATATTATTACGGTATTGTTTGGTTATTAAATTATTTATTTGAACCGAATCGTTATAAAACTAGAACTAATTTGGTTAAGATAATTGCGTTTCAATGGCAGCCATCTTCGATATAACCAGCATGCGAAGAGTTGGGTGAGAGTTAAAAGATGTTTGCTCCCGCAAAAAAAAAAAAGAAGAAACGTTCCAATTAATAAAGGACAAGATAGTGTCGTTCAAATCGTAAACTGCTTCTGCAATTTCCGGGACTGACTCTGGATTCTCCGTCAAAACTCGGAAGTGATATCCTTACAAGTCGCAGCAATAATGAAATCGTACAACGTGAACAACATGCTTAATCTCAACTTGCAAATACAACACATGGTTCGACTGTGTTTTTAAAAAAATAACCTTTTTGTTCTTTTTTAATTTCTTGATCTTAAAAAAAAAACATTTTTATAATAACAAAAGGTTATATCTATTTTTATCACCCAGAAATAACCCTTTATTTTTTTGTAAACTTATTTTGACTTAAGGGACAGTTAAAAAAAAAAAAAATTCCTTTTAACCTCGTGTCGAATTATATTTCGTCTCGGATTTACTTGTTTGTGAAGTAACCACGGGATTTCTCCGGTAGTCCCCGTTGACTTGTCTCGCCACGAAAGCAGATAGACACATGGTCGATTTTTAATGTGGGATATTCCCCCCTCCCCAAATAAGGGGCATTCTGTATTGGGGCAAAAATAATGATGGCCTCAATCGAGAAGAATTTCTCCGAGACTAGGACAGATGTTACACTCTGATCTCAACCCTGAGGCCAGGAAGGAGCAATATAATATCATTATTTGCTTGCCTCCCCACGAGGGCAGAGATAGGCACATGGTCAGCTTTTAATAGTGTGTATCGGGGGGGGGGGGGAAATAAAATTGCCTCCGTGCTAGAAAGATTTCTTCACTGACCGAGGACAGAAAAGATTAAATGTAGCATCGGAACAACAGATACTACACTTTGCTCTTAGTTTTTGTTTAATTAACCTAAAAAAAAAACGTTAATTATTTGTATTGTCCATAAAATACAAATAATTAGGTTTTTAGTTAAATTATTCGATTTTTATAATTTCTTCTTCGAAGAAACTACGACGCTTTTGTAGAGGCAACTAAACTATTGATTGTGTAAGTTAGTTATGGGGTTGTTTGATCTTACTATAGGGCCTTGTTTTGAATCCCTGGTTGGACGGGACAGACGTAGACACCACATATATACTACAAAACGGGCATTTTTTAACGACAGCTAACAATAAAAACAAATAGGCAACAAATAAATGTTACCAAAGGCAAGATAAGTTACCTGGATAAGTTTATTTGTGTTTTAAATTATTTTAAAGAGTTTTTGTTGTTGTTTAAAACAAACTTGGTGTCCATCTGTTCAGTTAGAACGAAAACTATGGCTGAAATCACACAGGTTTCGATAATCGCTTAAAAAAACGAAAATTAAGCAAAACTGGTTAAACATTACATTTTCCCACAATTGGATGTGTTTGTAATACTATTTTGTTTATTTTTCGATTTTTCACCGATTATCAAAGGGCCCCGTGCAAAATGTATTTTAGAGTCGGGGGGAAGGGATCAGTTTCGTATATAAATTTAACGTAAAATGATCTCCCATTTCCAGACCATTCTAGCTTTTTAGAGCAGGTTACTAAATATTTTTACCACTAACCTTAAGGTCGTAATCGCATAAAAAAGTAAAACGCACAGAATTTATCTCCCATAGCAGCAAAAAAAATATGGTTACTGCCCTAAAACGCTAGAATGGCTTGGGAACGTTAAATTTATATGCGAAACTGATCCCCCACTCTAAATTTTAAAATAATTGCTTTTTCTTTGTTTTCACCAAGTTTTTCAAGGTGATCACCCGTAATTTCCTAAAAAAAGTAGAATTTTTAAATTTTATTTATTTTTTGTGATTTAGCTGAGGGTGTTTACAAAAAAAAAATTACGGTTGCCTAAGGGAGAAGTTGTTCATCCCAAAACTTGATGTCCTAATAAGGACAAACTGTCTTTGCTGGTTTGGGCATGTTGCAAGAAGCAAGAGGTATATCAGTATTTGCAGAGACCTAAGATTGGACAGCTAAAAGAAAGTTGGACGTCCTAAGAAGACATGGAAAGAAACCATCAAGCAAGTGCGTAAACAGTAGCAAGTGGACTCGGTCAATCCCCACAATCGTGAGCACTAGAGACTTAACATAAGGACAGCCAGACAGCGTTGAACCTTTTGTCGAAGGGAACATAGACGATAAGAGTGATATACCCCCTTGCTTCTTTCAACATGCCCGAACCAGTGAAGATGGTTTGCTCTTATTAGGACATCAAGTTTTGGAATGGTCAATTTCTCAAGTAGAGTGTCTGATCTAATGTTCTGAATCTGGTCTGGCTTTACATTGCATATCCACCTAATCATTGCCCTGTCATTTCTTTGGAGTCTAGCAAGTGCGGCCTGGATGAGGGCCCAACACTTACTTCCATACAACATCACGCTTCTTATGTAGCTATCATAGACCTTACCCCTGCTAATAATTAGGATGTTAGGATTAGGAGAAGTTCTCTGAACTTTCACCAAACTGTCTTGACTCTACTACACATAACTAAAAACCCTAATCCTAACCCTTGACTCTACTACACGTAATAATAACTAAAAACCCTAATCCTAAACCTTGACTCTACTACACGTAATAACTAAAAACCCTAATCCTAAACCTTGACTCTACTACACGTAATAATAACTAAAAACCCTAATCCTAAACCTTGACTCTACTACACGTAATAATAACTAAAAACCCTAATCCTAAACCTTGACTCTACTACACGTAATAATAACTAAAAACCCTAATCCTAAACCTTGACTCTACTACACGTAATAACTAAAAACCCTAATCCTAAACCTTGACTCTACTACACGTAATAATAACTAAAAACCCTAATCCTAAACCTTGACTCTACTACATGTAATAATAACTAAAAACCCTAATCCTAAACCTTGACTCTACTACACGTAATAATAACTAAAAACCCTAATCCTAAACCTTGACTCTACTACATGTAATAATAACTAAAAACCCTAATCCTAAACCTTGACTCTACTACACGTAATAACTAAAAACCCTAAACCTTGACTCTACTACACGTAATAATAACTAAAAACCCTAATCCTAAACCTTGACTCTACTACACGTAATAATAACTAAAAACCCTAATCCTAAACCTTGACTCTACTACACGTAATAATAACTAAAAACCCTAATCCTAAACCTTGACTCTACTACACGTAATAACTAAAAACCCTAATCCTAAACCTTGACTCTACTACACGTAATAACTAAAAACCCTAATCCTAAACCATGACTCTACTACACGTAATAACTAAAAACCCTAATCCTAAACCTTGACTCTACTACACGTAATAATAACTAAAAACCCTAATCCTAAACCATGACTCTACTACACGTAATAACTAAAAACCCTAATCCTAAACCTTGACTCTACTACACGTAATAATAACTAAAAACCCTAATCCTAAACCTTGACTCTACTACACGTAATAATAACTAAAAACCCTAATCCTAAACCTTGACTCTACTACACGTAATAATAACTAAAAACGTTAATCCTAAACCTTGACTCTACTACACGTAATAACTAAAAACCCTAATCCTAAACCTTGACTCTACTACACGTAATAACTAAAAACCCTAATCCTAAACCTTGACTCTACTACACGTAATAACTAAAAACCCTAATCCTAAACCTTGACTCTACTACACGTAATAACTAAAAACCCTAATCCTAACCCTTGACTCAACTACACGTAATAATAACTAAAAACCCTAATCCTAAACCATGACTCTACTACACGTAATAATAACTAAAAACCCTAATCCTAAACCTTGACTCAACTAAAAATACCATCACAAACATGTCTACTTGGTCATGGCTGACAGAACAAGAACAATTAACACTTTGGATTTAATAAAATTGTGTGCATATATATTCTCAGATGGATTATTGCCTCCACATGTGGGGAGGTGCTGCTTAGCGCAGACTTTCTTGCCTGGACAAAATCAACAATCTAGTGATCTATTCTATACTTGACATCCCCTTTCTCATAGAAGAGACTAGTCTTTCTCTACTCTGTTGTTATATCCATGGGAGGTGCTCGATTGAGCTTCAATCTCTGGTCCCTCCTCCTAAAACATTCACTGCAAGAACTCGCCTTACTGCCCTAACTGTAAAGAACTTTCCTTTCTTCCATGTGCCTAACATCTGTAGTAATATAGCGTTTGGTAACATGTGAATTGAATGACAAACGTCTATTCCGAGTTTTTGAGATGAGGATTGATAATTTGGATTATTCTGACTACCGTTCTCATCTTGAGTGTTATTCTCTGTTTCGGACGCTGTAACCTCCGCCCTTCTTCAGGTGTCCTTGCAAGGACCCGTGGCGCAGTGGATATAGTACTAAATAAAATTCAGTTCTAAGTGAGTCATTTGAAGGTTGAAGGTTCAATCTTTGGTGGATACGATACGAATAATTGCGAATTACTGAAGACTTCTCCCAGTCATGGCTGACTGAATAAGAGCATGCTACCTCCGTGGATTAAATAAAGAGTTCCGTTCTAAATTCTGTCCAGATTCCCGAGTTCGAAAAGATACACCTGAAGAAGGTCGGAGGTTACAGCGGCCAAAACATTGTGATGACAACATTCAAGATGAGAACAGTAGTCCGAATAATCGAAATTATACAAAAGTTTATTCTGACATTTGTCAACTTTATTATTTCACGACTTCGTTTGACAAGTAAAAAGAAAGTAAGTCCACGTGCTGATGCCAGTAGTACGAGGCTATGGCGGGTTTTGTTTACGCACCAGAAGGGTTAGTAAAGAAGTTAGTAAATGTTCGATGTGTCTTGACGGAGAAAGTGTTGTGTTAAAAGTCCAAAAGTCAAGATGTGGAAAATGTTATGACTGTACGTATGCAGGTTGGAGTTGGAAGTTCTTTGAGGCTGACAGGATTCGTATTATTATTAGGAAGTAAGTCCACGTGCCGATGCCAATAGCCAGAGGCTATGACGGGTTTTGTTTGCGTGCCAGTAAGAAGTGTTAGTTGTTCAAGGGTTCGTTAGGTAACTTTTTTTTTTTTTTGCGTGCTCTCTGTGTAGAAAGTGTGAATGCAATTTTTTTATATAGGATTTAGGAACAGGTGCTTGGCTCCCGCAGAGTCTGTTTTTGATTGGCTTAAGTCTGATATTAGCAGCCAACTGAAATTGTGCATTCTGACCCAATCGGCATGCAGCATTTAAGTCAAACAAATATCAAATTATTTAAACATCGTAACCCTAACCTGTTGTACCCTCCCCTACATCGTAACCCTAACCTGTTGTACCCTCCCCTACATCGTAACCCTAACCTGTTGTACCCTCCCCTACATCGTAACCCATAACCTGTTGTACCCTCCCCTACATCGTAACCCTAACCTGTTGTACCCTCTCCTACATCGTAACCCTAACTTGTTGTACACATCAAACGGAACTTTCATGGACATTTTCTTATTTAGAACTTCCCATTTGTGGAACACATTAACATGAGACTGCTTCTCTTCAGCCTATAACATGGTCGTCTTGAAATCCGATATCAACAAATCGTCCCTGTAACTAATCTATTCTATTCATTTTCAATCCTCATAATATTCTTCACCATTCAACTAACAATTTTGTTAATCCTTATTCTTGAGGGAGTTTTTTTTGCATTGGGCTTTTTGTCAACACAAGCAAAACAGAGCGCATTCTACTGAACCAACATGGAAATATCTCTTCCCTAAGTGGGACTTGTCTAAAAAATGTCGACGAGTCTACCTATCTTCGTAGTAAAGTTGCCAAGAAAAATTGCACAGATTGTGAACTGAAGTTGCGAATCAGCAAGGCCTGGGCAGGAGTGGACAAGATGAAAGCGATCAGGAAATCAAGTCTTCCTACCAAGATGAAACGTAACATCTTTGAAGCCATTGTGGCATCGGTACTCATATATTGAAGTAGCATCACTAAAAGACTTGAAGAAAATTGATAGTGTATACACCAGAATGCTAAGAGCTGCTCTTAACATCTGGAGACAACTATGGACACCTCCGTCAGATCAGAGAGAGAAGAACCTGATTTGCTGGAGGGCTAAGGATAAAATCATCAGCGATGTTCTTCTGTGGATGCCGAAACAGGGATGTGGCTCATTGGGTAGACCGCACAGAACCTACATCAAACAACTAATAGAAGACTCACAATGTACCTATGGAGGATAAAGAGAGATGGCGTGAGAGAGTCATGAGGATCCATAACACCACTATAACTAGATGATGATAATAAAATAAGAAAATTGTTTACAATTATAACCTACTTAAGTGGGTATTGATTTACAGGAGTTAGGCACAAGGCCAGCTTTTATCTTACTCCCACAAGATGTGACCCAAGGTCGGGTCGGGAAAGTGGGGTTTAAAAATTGCCTGGGCAGCCCAGTCAGCATTCCCCGGTAGGGGCGCCTCAGGCAGTAAGCAATAAACTTACTCCTCCCCAATGAGGGGAGGCGGAGCCTGGACCTCCTAAAACTGCACAGGACAGACCCGTAGACCAGCGTAAATCAAGCCTCGAAGGCCAAGACAATACCAGTCTATGGGGTGCAGTATCCATCGGAACAGATACTACACTTTGATCTTAGCCAAAAGGCCAAGAAAACAAAGATTCTGTCAGCCAACCACCCCTTTTCCGACCGTCCCCTGTAGTGTAACAGTTTAAGTACCTCTGCTTAACCTTTACAACTGCAAGGATGAGATTGCAATCTGCAACGATCATGCTCGCGCAGTCTTCTGCCGCTTCCAGAATAGATGGTGGACTCGACAAGAGATAAAACTCTCAACAAAATTGAGTGTATACGAAGCACTGAGATGACCAATACTATTGTACGGCTCCAAACCTTGCACAAAGAAAATCTTTACGCACTCTAGCTCTTTGACATGTATTGCCTACCATGCATCTGTCTCTCTGACCAAATCTTAAACTACACCATCCGTGCAAGATGCAACACCACCAGCATCACAGGTTCTTCTGAAAAGGATACTTCGCTGGTTTAGTCACAATCTTCGACGCCCTGAGTAAGAATTCATCTGCAAGTTGGTAGCCCTAATCGCATCCGCTGACTGGAGGAAGAAATGAGTCGTCCAATTGGAAACATGGATTCGACCAGTGAATTCATATTTGGAACTGGCCCCCACAGTTTTGGTGTTTTTTGCTGGAACCAGGAATGTTGAAGAGGACTGCGGACTCCGCTGCGAATTGGTCTTGACGTCGGATGCGGTGAACTTATTTGGAGGCAACTCGATCCATTCCGGGTGAATGTTGTTAGAGTTACAGCAACTTAAAAAGTTATGTTTATTCGTGAACACACACACGCGTATGTGAAAATGTCTCGTAATTTTATTAATACAGTAAAACTCGTATGCTATGAACTTTTGATCTGTTCATAGTGTAGGATAAATTAGATGACCTTGAAACGATTTTCTTCATTAAAAGATAGAAAATGAGTAGATTTATCCAACTATAGTAATATTTCATGAGGATCTCGGCCTTTTGGCCTGAGATTAAAGTGTAGTATCTGTTCCGATGGATGCTACACCCCTTAGACCAGTACTGACTTGGCCCTCGGGCCTTGATTTCGACGGTGTGAGGAATTGTCCTGTGCAGTTCTAGGAGGTCCACCCTCTCAGGCTTTGCCTTCTCACCCTTTGAGAAGGGTTAGTTTATTGTTAATCACCTGAGGCACCCCTACTGAGGAATGCCGATCTGGCTGCCCAGGTAATTTTTCTATGCCAGAGTGTTCTTCCTCTAAGGAACTGGATTTTCAATTCCACTTTCTGACCTTGTCACATCTTACCACTGTGGAAGGGAGATAAATACAAAAAAAAAAAGTGGATCTAATAGAAAAATGACTATTGATCAACGCAAATAGACATTAAATGCCTAAATATTTTTAAAAAATGTTAATAGATATTGCATATAAATCACTTCACTAAAATTATTGAATATCGTCATTATTTTCAAAATCATTCATTGAGTCTTTTATGTTTTGTCGAAATTTGGATACTTTGTTCAGTTCCATTTTCTTAATGAACATTTTTCTTTGTAGAACACGAACTATCTCTATAGCGTAGTTATTAAAGCAACTTTTTTCTTCCAAGAATGTTAGAAGTGATTCTGTATTTCTTTCTGCAGTTTCCCATCATATTTTATCTGTATTCTTTGTATTAAATATATTATTTTATAGAAATCAAGGGAGGCGCGATAGTTCTCTATCCCTTAATAGACTTCAAAAATGGCCTATGCTGGAAATCTCATTTCCTTGATCAATCATAATTCAAAAACCAATAAACCAAATTAGTTAAAATTTTGCAGGTTCTATAAGTGTGTAGAATTTCAGCATCATTAGTCAAGGCAACCCAGAGATCCAGAAAGGTCAGGAGTGATTTTGTGTTATCCGTGTGTACGTACGTATGTGCCACCCTGTATCTCAGCAACTATTTAATGGATTCAGCTGATTTTTGGTAGAGATAGAGGTTCTAGGGTCTAGTTGATGGCATTTTAATTTCAGTTTACCATATACCTTAGTTTTCCAGAAAATTCCAAAAAACCTTAAAAATGACCAGGCAAGCACAACAGGGCTATGTATTTTACTGGTAGGAATTTTTCTTCAGCGTACCTCACACACTTCATCCACTCATGCATAGAGATTTATACTGTATACCCTTAATGACAATAAAAGTGTAAACATTTGGGAATTTCCTTGCTTTTGTACATTTAGTGTATATAAATTTTCATCTTAACCCTATTAAGGGCATATGATTTCAGTATACTGGCATTTATCATGGAATATATCAATTAACTTTATAATTTGCTTTTTTTAATTGCTAAGCTTAGTTCATAGTGTAGGAAGTTAATAGTCTATAACGTTCATAGCATAGAAGTTTTACTGTATAGATTACACGTGTGGGCATACATTTAACAAGTTCCCCCCGCCCTCCCGAAAATATCTATTTTTTATCTTTTTAAATGTGTTCCTATCTGGACGGGAATTTTTTTCTGATATGCACGCAATCAGAATGAATCAAAATGGATATTAAAGTTAAATGCATAAATTGGGATCAAACTCTAATGTGGTTGCTTTTAAAATTTTTTTTTATAGTCTGAGAAAGATCTTATTTTGACAGATTTTCACATTACACACCCATCGCATCATTCTCATATCATTTCTCTCCATGCAACACATGTCCTCAACCCTCATTGGCCAAGTTTCACTTCCATACATCATCACACTGCATACACATGCCTGATCAATTCTTCCCTTGGTCGACAGTGGAACTGACTTTCAAAGGCTGCAGTCTGGAATTAAGAGAGTGAACGTGATGTTCAATTCATGCTTTTAACTTTTTTTCTAATACCAATGAGTCGCCACTTACAAAGGCCAAAGGCCACTCGAGGTTAAGGGTTGATGAGGTTGTCAGTTGGATGGTGATGATGGGGATTGAACGGGATGGATAAGGTATGATTATTTACAAGGCCGGCTTGACAAGTATTTGGTGGACATTGTACTTGAAAACGACCAAATTCCACAGATGGGCAGTTCTTTCAAATAGATATTTCGAAATTCATAATGAGCCGTTCATAAAAAAGCAACTTTATATATATATATATATATATGCACTCCCTAAATATTATTTCCCCCTAAAATAATGTGCTCATGTTACTCAGTGTGTTGCCGAGAATATATAAAATTACTGCCTTAGTAATGTGTACTCTGCCTATTCCTTTTTTGTCAACCAATCATGTTTCTATTTGCGTACGGATAGCTTTTTAATAGTATATAGGTTTTTGTAAAGTAAAAACTATGAGAGATCATCTCGCCCATTTTTAAAGTCACCACTTACCAAGGCCAAAAGCCACTCGAGGGTTAAAACTTAATGAGATTCTGTTTGATAATGTGCAATACATGGATGCGTAGATTTTTACCGACTGAGGAAAATCTTGTTTGTGAATTGAACAAATCATTTGTGCTTGAGCATGATAGATGCGTGTATGCTGAAAACTCGATATTAATAACAGAACAGAAATTCTCTTTGCTGTTCAAGCATGCAGTTTCACGTGGAGCCGATGCATGCGTGTAAGATCGGAACATCACCAAAGGACATTTGAAATAAATGTTGATAGTTTCTTAATTGTTATTTTTTTTAAAGAAATATTTTTTGATTTTTTTTTTTTTTTTTTTTTTTTTTTTTTTTTTTTTTTTTTTTTTAAATTTTATTTATTTATTTATTTAAAAAAATTTTTTTGATTTATTTATTTTTTCCATCACAAAAATATTTATTTGAGGATGGAGGACTTATGTTTCGGGATTTTTGAGATGAGGATATATAATTTGAATTATACTGACTACTGTTTTTATCGTGGATGTTATTCTCACAGCATTTCGGACGATGTATCCTCCGACCTTCGTCAAGGGCATCTTGTCTGACTTTGTAACTGTCTTAACTAGAGAATCTGTACGGAAGTTCCAATGGAACCCTTAAATCCACATGGGTAGCATGCTCTCGTTTTGTTAGCCATGACCGGGTAGAAGTTGTACATAATTCATAATTGTATACTTAGTATCGCCCGTACTGAGGATTGGACCTTCCACCTCCAGAAGACTGTCACTTAGAGCTGATTATTACTTAGCACTTTTATCCATTGTACCACGGGTTCTTGTGGACTTAAGACTTCTACTCTGTCATAGCTGACAGAATAAGAGCAAACTATCCCTGTGAACTAAGTAAAGGGTTCTGTTCGGAATTCTGTACAGATTCCTGAGTACGACGAGATACTCCTGAAGAAGATTGGAGCTTACATCGGCCAAAACGTGAGAATAATATCCAAGATGAGATTTTTGTCACCATTCTTCATGCAAGTTTTTTTTTTTTCTTTCATGAATTTCGGCATGCCGTTATTTTCTGTCAAGACTTCCAGAACTTTTTCCCATTTTCCTTTCTCCCGTCTTTGGAATAATGTTTTCCTAATACCATTAAATGAACCACATCTCTGATGATCAGCAAAGTTAAACTAAAAACTATATATTTATCTTAACTTTGTTGTGAAACACGCGTAAGATATAGAAAAGGTATTAAATTTGAAAAAAAATAAATTAAAATAATTTTTTGTTTGTGAGATGAAGAAGAAATACAGGTATTCGCTGAAATATAAAAATAAAGAAATTGAAAGAATAAATGAAAATTATGGTTTTGGATTGATTTTTCCTATGGTCATTGGAATGCAACTACAAAGTGTGTGTGTGTGTGTATATATATATATATATATATTATATATATTATATACTTTATAGTTGGATTCTGTGAATTTTTGCCGTTACTAACCAGCAGAGCGTTACCAGGCATGTGTATGTAGTGTGACAATCTATGGAAGTGAAATATGGATACTGAGGGTTGAGGACATGCGTTGCATGGAGAGAAATGATATGAGAATTATACGATGGATGTGTAACGCCGGTCTTATAGACGGTTTCAGATCTGATGTTGCTCGGAAGAAGATTAAATCTAGACAGTATAGGGAGATGTGTGCAGAACAGGAGGCTTCGATGGTATGGCCACGTTGAAAGAATAGATGGGTACCTGGGTTAGAAGATGTAGAAGATGTGGCAAGTTCAGCACACACAGTGGAAGACCAAGGAAAACATGGGAGGAAGTGATAAAGATGGACTTGAAAAAAAGGGAAGACCTGGTTAGAGATAAGTTAGCTTGGAAGTCAATTTCGAAAAACTGTCCAACACATGCCAGCATGTAAAAGTGACGTTAAACCTAATATGATGATGATGATTATCCATACTATAATCTGCCGAGAGTTTAGTATGCAAAAATGGTAAATATAGTGAAATTCCCTTCAAATTCAACTTGACATTTTATTTTTTTGCTTATTTTGATAAAATTTCAATATTAAACAAAATTTAATCTCTTTATGAATTTTCAATTCTTTCTCTTTTGTCGTTAATAGTTTTGATGCTTGTCGGGTTAGGGTTAGGGTGAAATATGTCAGTTCCAAATAACAGGAAAACTCTGATATACTTGCGTATCAGGCAAAAGTAGGTATCTACACCAAAAGTTAGGGAAAATTATCGAGTAGAATTTTAATTAAAAAGGGCGCAAATACACGTAAAACAGGGGAGATAATCTAGTCTGTCATTTCGCCAGGAAATAATCAATGACGAATTGGAATATGCAAATATTACATGGGTTTTTACGGTAATCTGAAAATAAAAAAAAATTCTATAGCTAAATATTTAGAGGTTTGACAAGAATCGGGAAGTGTATCAGAATCGAGGGGGGGGGGGGTTATTGTAATCGTTTCATCACTGGTTTAAATCTGCAGAGAAGCAGTTCGGTGGTAATGTGTTCCACGGATGGAAAGCCCATATTCGGTTTAATGTCTGTTTTGCATGTGTTGGAGGGCTTTTAGAAATAGACTTGCGAAGATGTCCTGTTTGCGGAAATTTCATCTCACGCTCGACACAGAAGAAAGGAACGACAACAACAACAAATGGAAAATACTTATGGAATGGAATGTGTCGATACATAAGCAAAATATTTTGTTTGCTTCGCAAATTACAGAATGTTAAGCTGTTATTTTGTTTATAGTTTATCGAACGATCAAATTACGTTTCAAAATTGTTTGGTTACTCAATGTATTTGTAGGGTACTTTCGCATATTTACGTTGACAAAAATGAATCCATATAATTCTACGCTACTGCAATTTCATGTTCGTACGTGATTTATCCCCTGCCCCTCCCCCCCTCTTACTAACAGTTCATTTTAAAAATAGGTAAAATCGGAATTGTTTACCTTAATTACAATCTCAATTTTTAAAATGTGTGTAAAAGTTGATAATGTAATTACTAACATAGATGTCTATTTTGTTTTTGAATTTTTGAGATGAGGATAATTTGTATAATTTCAGCCGTCTTCAGGTGTATCTTTTCAAACTCTGGAATCTTTCTGTCAAACTCAGGAATCTTTCTGTCAAACTCAGGAATCTGGACGGAATTTCGAACGGAACCCTTTATTTAATCCACGAGGAGATTGCAGATTGTGGTAGCCTTAAACTTATTGTTTTTAATGTGTAGTCTTACTACTTATCACTATATATCACTACTTTTATCACTGCATATCACTATATATATATATATATATATACAGGGTGGGCCAAAATAAGGGTCCTATCTTTAAATTTGAATAACTTGAATTTGAATAACTTCCACAAAATAAAAGTTAAACTCACCAAACTTTATGTGTGTGTAGACTGACCCTTCCAAGATTTTTTGAAATAAACAAAACAAATTTTAGCCGAAAAACACTTCTTAAAACTTACAAAAACTAAAGTATTGTTTTTTACACTGTTTTGAGTTTTTTAAGCAAAAATAATGTTTTCTAAATGAGGGTACGTTCCTTAGGGCTAATACGGCTCATGCTTGCTTCAGAAGGGGTCCTTTACTTATTCTAAAAAAAAAATTTTAAAAAAATCAATAAATAAAAAAGTTATGAATTTTTTAAAATAGGACCCTTATTTTTGCCCACCCTGTATATATATATTATAATCTTATCTATTATTATTCCCGAGTTCGAAAAGATACACCTGAAGAAGGCCAGAGGTTACATCGGCAAAAACGTTGTGATGATAACATTCAAGATGTGAGCAGTAGGCCGAATAATCAAAATTATACATATTATTTTGTTTGTTTTGTTTTACAGCATATCAACCCTTTTCGTGTTATTTAAATGCCGACAGTTTGCTATGGAGTATATCATTTCTGATTGGAATTGATACGCCTCCAGAAGCCGTGTGTCCAGTATCATGGCTGTGACTGAATATCTGGTAAATTTCTTCAAATATATCATGTAGATTATTATTTATTAAGGTACATGAAAGGATATTCATTTCCGAACAAAATGGTGGTATTTTGAGGACTTATAGTGCTTTGGTTTTTAAAATATGACTATTTTAGTAGAACTACTTTTTAAAATGACGTGGACTGACAACCTGGGTGTGCCAAGTTCGAATCCAGTCGATTCCATAGAATCACTTTTATGTAGGGATGTTGGTAACTATTACGTGGTCCCTCCTGCAAAAATAGCAACATAATCAAGCTAGTCAACAAAGTTTTTTTGTTTTTTTTACGTTAAAGGTCACCGCTTATCAAGGGCCAAAGGCGACTCGGGGATAAAGGTTAAAGAGTTTGGATGGTGGATGGTGAGACAACATCGCATTCACCAACACGATCATTGTAGCAGAGCAAAAATTGATTATTGACGGGGACGGTTCAACCAGAACTTGTTTACATTGGACTTATCGACTACCATATTGTAGTCGACAGAGAAGCAGGCTCACGGCACTGTGTTCCACAGACGGGCAGTTTCAGGAAAGAAGCTCTGCCCATTTGAAAGGGAAATCATTGACAGTGGTAGTAGCTAGGCGGGTTCTTATTGTGAATATTTTACAAGGGGGGGACCATAGATTTGAGCTCAGTCGAGCACCTACCATGAAAATAACGGTAGAGCAGAGAAAGACTAGCAACATCTCTTTTGTGAGTGAGTGACTGTAGAGAAGAGGACATTCTCCACTAGATTTCGAAGTCGGTTCTGGAGTCTGTCAAGGCAGGAAAGTGTTCTCTGAGCGGCACCTCCCCATATGTGGCAGCAGTACTCCATCTTAGGACGTATTTGACTCTTGTACAGGTAGAGAATGACCTCGGCGTGAGATACCTTCTGGAGCAATAGAATGATTCAACCATTTTTCCAGCGGACTTAGCAACAGATTTGTACAAGTTGTTCTGTATTGATTCATACGGATTTACGTTACTAATTTTTAATAATGATATTCTTCTCTCGTTTGAGGAAGGTTTCTTTGAGACAAATAATTGTGGGAGATTATTGTGTCAGTAATAAAAGCAATTTGTTTAGATTTGCTTTTAAACTGCGACAATTCCATTGGATTGTTTTTTTTCTTCTTCAAGAGTTTTGGTCTGCTGTATCCATCATTTCATCCAATGTCTCGAACCGGTTTTGTGTCGGGTTTACTCTGATTTTTGTTTTTGGCGTGATTTCTCCAAGCCCTCAAGGTTCATAGTCTTCACCTGGAGATTTTTTTGACCTGGATCTTTTCGGATCACTTTTTGTTTTCTAGTGGATTCAGTGGTATTATTTATTTCGGTTGCCTTAGACTGTGATGGTGCATCGTGGATGGGGGGGGGGGGGCACAATGATTTTCCTTTCCTCTCTCGGTTTCACCTTTTGCTTCCTAACCTTTGTTTTTGCTTCCTCAAATTCTGTTTTAATCCAAGCTGTACCAACCTTTGTACAAGAGTTTTTTATATTTGGTATCCCCCTTTTTTTTTTATATATTTGGTATCCCCCTCATTATTGGTCACCGGGGACACCACTTACGCATGTGTCATCACTCTGCTTGTGCCTTCAACCACCCTTCTTGTTTCTATGAAAGAGATGTTTCGGGTATATTTGATGGTTAATATTTCTTTTTCTCACATTTACGGCTTCCTTTACACTCATCCATAGAGTGGTCAGGGTCTCTTTCTACAAACTTTCCACAGGCATTTTGTGATGCCCATAATTCTGGCATTTGAAGCACCGAAAAGGATTATGGATATATTGCTCAACCTTTTCGATCGTGTATCCGATCTTCATTTAAGTGGAATGGTTGGCATGTCAAAGGTCGTTCATCAGTCACTTCCTGTGATTTTAGCACTTCCTGTATTTCTTCTAGATGACACGCTATCGACACTGGTTCATACCCTATAATGTATAATATAAAGCTATATTTTCCAGCCACAGCAAAAAGAAGTAACTGATTTTTTAAAGTTTTTTCACTTACGCGACTCGAGTTGTATGTGTGCATCTAGAGAGGGAATGGGCTAGGCGGAAAAGAAAGAGTGGAGAGGGATGGAGGAAAGAGAGAGAAGTTATGTTTCACTTTTGCCCCAGGCAATGCCGTGTAGCCCTGTTAGTGACATGTATATCGCTTGACTGCAGCCTATGAGCTGACGGTTGGTTCATATATCTTGGCGCAATGCCTTATCAATGATGTTTGTGAATGCTCATATTTTCTTTCCTGCTGTGTTTTCAGAAACTTTAATATGATGACACACTTTTATGAAATTTTGAAGGAAAAATATAAAACTATTACAATTTTTATTTTTTTTTCTATTAAGAATGATAAAAAAAAAAAAATTTATTTGATGTTTCTGAGATTAGATATTGCTGCAATTGTAACATTGCAGGGGGTGAGGCATCGTTTGATTCCCCCCGCATATCTTTTTCGTCTCTCTGAAGTAGTGGTTATGTAGCAGCAGAAATTTCTGGCATTGTGCTGTGGACAGGAACGGCTGTTCGTTCCTCTAATATGTAAGTAGTTGCTTAGTGGATAGTGACGTCTCGTTGTAAAGATGGTCGTAATGGTGATGTAGCAGACAGAATTTCTGTCTCTTCCTCCGTTCCCTTGTTGTAACAGATATAGAAAATAAAAACACATATTTGCTCAATGGCAGCATACTCTTTGATTTATTTTATTGATATTATTTTTTTTACACGTTACATTAACTATACCCTGCCTGTTCATGACATCATATCCTAATTCTAGAACTTTAAACTTCTAGTGGAATTTTCCACTTTCTTTCTTGATTTTAACCTCACGTGGAAAATTCCGATTTTAACCTTATTTTTACACACCATATCTAAAATATTTCAACACCATTGGATTTAATCTGTTTTCTGCAAACGTATGAATGGAATGCGTCAATTTCAGCATAAAACAATTACGAGTCAAAATTAAATCCGTAGTAATAGTAGAGGTTTCTCTCGTAACTTCTGTCAAAGAATTTGCCTAAAAAAGAAATAGATATTTTTCTTCGGTATACCAACAGTAAATAATGTTGGATCTTTCACGTTAAAGAAATTACAACAACGAACAAGTATTTTGTTTGGTTTACATCCCCGTCTTTGAAAACAAAACAAAAAGGATATATATGTATATATACAGGGCGTTACGGAGCCCTCCAAAAAGGAGCACGCTCCTTTTTGCTGGAGCGAAGGAGAGGACTCGTTTTATATCCAGCAGGAGTAACTCCATTTGGGATTAAAGAGCAGTGATTTTTATCGCTCCGCGCTCCAAAATTATTTTTTTTTATTTATTTTTTTTTTTTTTTAACATTAGTTTTTTTTATTCAGCAATAAAAAGGAAAAGAAAAGAAAGTCTCGGAGTTTACTCGGAATTATTTTTAAAATTATATCTCTGGTAAATGTATATGAGATAGGGAGAGAGAGGGAGAAAGAACGAAAACAGAACATTTGAAGTTCTCAGATTTTTACATCAACATGTTAAATTTTTGATGGGACAGTTTTCTTAAGGCAGGAGACAATTTGGTAACAAATTTCTTCAAATGCACCAGTGAGTCTAGAGATGTCTTTGAAGTTATTTTCTTATAGATTTGAACCTTTTTTGTATTTATGACAAGGATGTTTATTGCTGATTGATTAAATAAGCCAATTTTTCGTGTTTTTAAATAAAGAATTTTAGGTTCAATTATACTATAGGGGCCGTTGGATTTTCTTGCCCATTTCGCTCGGTATTCACCCAAATGTTCGATAAAATCGATTTTTGGGGTGAAATGATACATTTTGTCCTGACAAAAAATTCTAATTTATTTTTTAGCATATATCAAATTGAACTTTTATGCCACATTTTTACCTGTCATCTGTGATATTTTTTGCTATTCTTAAATCACAACTAGTATGTTTTAACCGTTTCATGTTTGCTTTTAAATTCATTAAATTCCGTTAAAATTTGCTTTTGTAGATAGAATGTTCTAAGTTTGTTTTTTGTGTGTAATAAAATGTTAAAGCAGTAAAAATATCTTTAGTCCAAGGAAAAATATATTTAGTCCAAGGAAAAAAAAAAAAAACCCAATATGGCCGCCAGCGATTAAAACCTAGAATTAAAGTTAGATTCTCAACACTTTAAAAAGTAAATGAGAATTTTATTTCAGGACTAAAAATACAATTATGACCAACAATCAGTTTCATCCTAAATTTGGGCGAATACCAAGCAAAATGAGCGAAAGAAAACAGCGATCCCTATTCTACAATTAAACCGATGTTTAAACTTAATTAAAGAAAATATCTTAAATTTTAATTTTAAAAAGCAAATAATTAGACTTTCTGACTAATTTGTTCTTTTAGAACCGAAAGTAGATTAGATATCTTTATCTTAAAAAATCTATTATCAAATATTAAAATTGTAAACAGTTTGCTTTTGTTAGAGATTTCAAATATAGACGTTTTCACCTTTTTTTATTCAATTTTTTCATTTTAATAAATGTTTTTGCTCGACCTAGGAAAACTTGCTCCAGTTAATTTTTCGGGGGAGGAAAATTTGACCTGATATTTTTTCAACTCCTAAGGTCTAGGCCAGATATTTTGTATGAAATTTTAAGACATTAAATGGATCTCTGAATTGCTTATTGACAATTTATTGATATTTTTTGGCCAACTTATGAAAAATATTTTTTTATTCATTCTTTAAAAAATAAACTTCATTGGTTTTATTCGCCCCAAATTGTACTATTGAAAAAAAATGGATTTGTTTGAAAGTACTTGAGCGTTATACATTATACAATATAGTTATGTTCGTAAAACAAACAAATATTAAACAACAATACGACGATTAATGGCTGTCTCTCCTCTCCCAGAGAAAGGTTTTCTTTAAAAAGAAAATAATCACTAATGTTTAAAAGTAAAACTTTATTTACTTAAAACAAATCTAAATTCCCTTCCAAAATAAATAGAAAAAAATATCGGGTCAAATTTTCCTTTCCTGAAAAAATAGATTGTTAATGTAATGAAAATTAAAATTGTTTCAAAATACTTCAGGAATTTTTCTATTTCTATTTTATACGTCAGGAAACGAAAATTTACGTATAATCCTATACTTCGTCCGACATGTTCTCCTTTAACTCTCAAAATATTAGCGAGATTTTGTCAAATATTATCTTACGGTCTTACACTTAAAGTGACATCCCAACCCATATTGATGAGATCCTTTGATGCTCACCCCTATCCTTCGACCACTCATTGGCAGAATAGAACGTTTATGAAAGAAGTACATTTTCATTATGGAGCGCTGAAAAAGAGCCGCTCCTTTTTTTATAGGAGTTGGAGCAGGAGCGGCTCCTTTTTGAAAATGGGGAGTGTGAGAGGAGCCAGCTCCAATTTTGGGTGTTGGAGCATTTTTTTTTTTTTTTTTCTCAAGACTTTTCAATTTGAGAACTTTTTTTGTTTGTGGATTTTTTCTGATCTTGGGGTGTTGCAGAGCCGATATTGAAATAATAATATATGGTTGCCGCACTTCAAGAGAAACGAGTCGTAAATATATAACTCACAGGAATCTTATGTGAAAAAATAAAAATATAAAAACAATGATTATTGGAATATAAAATGACTTGGATATATAATTCGTCATTAAATAACCCGAGGAGGGTTGATATGCCGTAAAACAAAACAACCAAACCATTTACCCTTTCCCTCTGTATCTTCTAACCGGTTTTTAACCTAGCTATTGCGCTGGCGTTTTTCATAGGAACTTTTTTTCTATTATATAAAAATTAGTATCGTGTATTAAAAAAAATGAAAATTGTCTAATATTTTATCAGTTAATATTTTACGATCGTGGCAACACTACTGCAGTTATGGACCTTCTGTTTCTCTCCAATAATAAATAAAATAGCAATTTGTCTTAAATTAAATTTAATGTTTACAATAGTTATTTTTTTGGTATTAAATTATGCTGTAAAACAAAAATTGTGTGATTGTTAGGAATCCAAATCCCGATTAATAAGTTGTGCGTTTGCTTCTTGCATCGAAGAGACTTGCACATTATTTTTTTTTTAAATGTTATTTCCTATTAATCGAATATTGAAATAAAAAAATTCAATCGCGTAAAATAAAACTAAAACAAGTCGGCCATTTTAATTCCATGATAGTTTTAAAAAAAAAAAAAAAAAAAAAACGAATTACATTGTGACCCTTCAGAAGGAATTTGGAAGCATTTTAACTGTCCAACAGAAAGTCATTTAAACTGGCTTTAAATTTTTTTTAGCAAATCCTTATGTATTAAAAAATTGAAACTTTTGGAAGCTATCTATCACATAATTTTATAGATTAAATTTAACTTTCAAAATCCTATTTAAAAAAAAAAAACACCCACTTAATTTAAAAAATAAGTGAAATGAAAGTAAGGGCTCCCGGACAACGTCAGATGGCGCTAACTAGTTATGTATCATTATTTTCGGTACTGATCCAGAATACGACCCAATCTCTGGCAGCTTTGGGGCAGGTTACATAAGCAGTCGAAAGATGCTGAAGCTGTCAGCCAAAAAAAAAAAACCTTCAGAAATAAACAAATAACAGATTTTTGACTAGTTTCATTTTCTTAAGATTACTCGTTTAAAACTTTTCTTGAAAAAATAAAATTGATTAATAACAATTGTTTACCAATGTTTTGTTCGATTTTATATATATATATATATATATATATATATATATATATAATGTCTGCCTTCAGTGCATGCAAAAATTAATTTGTAAATTGATTAAAGAAAATCTGTATACAAAAAATTAATTTGTAAATTAATTAATTATAAAAATCTATATATACAAAAATTGATGACTCGTCCGATTAATGGCGAATTAAAAATGCGGTCCTTTGCACATTCTTAAAAAATAAACAAACTGCTCAGGGTAGCAAAGAATAATTAAAAAACGCACTGGTAAAACACTGGTCTAGTATCGGCAAAAAATAAGTATATATATATATATATATTAATTTTTTTACGTACATAAAAGTAATCCATGGACACGTGTTTCTGGCTCACAGCCGTCATCAGCATGTCTAACTAACACAGAGATCGAACCCTCGATGTTGATGTCTATAGTCCAGCATTCTACCACTGGGCCAAGACGCTCTGTGTAGAAATATGTACGATTTTTATCACCCAAGTATGTAATGATTTCTATGTAATTATTTTTAAAGGTGATTTTCAGCTAGTTGTTATTGAGCTTACTATTATTTTTAATTGTTTCACTTCCAAAGTGTTTAAGATGCAAAAAAACGGCATTATTAGTCGTCCTCATTTCAAAGGCCATATTTTTTGTTTTTGATATATATGTTAATTTTTTTACGTACATAAAAGTAATCCATGGACACAGAGATCGAACCCTCAATGTTGATGTCTATAGTCCAGCGTTCTACCACTATATATATATATATATATATATATATACAGGGTGAGCCAAAAGTAGGTGGACAGTAAAAACCATTTATATTTCTTGATTTACACAGCTTTGAAGTCTGCCTTTTATGCTTCGACAAACAAATGTTTTTTTACTGTCTACCTACTTTTGGCTTACCCTGTATATGCAATAACATAGAATTTGTCTGTTTAATTATACCTTATTTTATTTTTTCAATTTTTCAATTTTTTTGATGGTCATTTTTGTATTAAAATCAAAAATATTAATAAATGTTCCATAGGTTTCACATGTTTCATGAACGTTTTCGATTCTTCGTCGAATCATCCTCGGGTGTCAAAATCAAATGAACAAAGAATCTGGAGAAAGAAGAGAATTTTAAAAAGACGGTGGAGAAACGCACATAGAACGTTTTCCGCATTGCTCCAGGAAGTCGTTGGCGATTTTAAATTCAGCAACGCTGGATGACATCACCGAACATCCAGCGTTGCTGAATTTAAAATTACCAACGACTTCCTGGAGCACTGCGGAAAACGTTCTATGTGCGTTTCTCCACCGTCTTTTTTTCTAAATTCTTTTCTTTCTCCAGCTTTTTTGTTCATTTGCTTTTGACACCTGAGGATGATTTGACGAATAATCGAAAACGTTCATGAAACCTATGGAATATTTATTAATTTTTTTGATAAAAAATAAAAAAAGGTATAATTAAAAAGACGAATTTTATTATGCATAAATGAGAAAATGCTGTCTAAATACACACAATATATATATATATATATATATATATATATATATATGTATATATATGTGTGTGTGTATATATGTATAAAACTTGGACAAGTTTAATTTTTCTACGTTTAAATAAAAAAAATGATTAAAAGTACTATAGCGTCATTAACATAATGCGATAAAAAAAAATTGTGTATAGGCGATAAATATTTTTTCCTGTTTTTGTTAAATATTAGTAAATTTGGAACAATTTCGAGTTAAAATCTAATTAGTTTTACACAAGAACAACATGCTTCTAGGAAACAATGGTGAATCGTCTTGTTTCCTACAAGCGATTACATGACTCCATTGTTTTCTACAAGTGATTTACACATTTCAAGCTTACATGCGTAAAACTAATTAGATTTTAACTCTAAATTGTTCCAGATGTACTAATATTTAACAAAAACATTTATCAGCTCCACACAATTTTTTTTTATCACATTATGTTCAGGACTCTATACTACCTTTTAACCCCAAAAATTTATTTATTCAAAACTTTTCTTGAAAAAAAAAAAATGTTTCATACAGTGACGACAACGCTGCGTTTTGAATTTATCGTCGGGCTTTTCCGGCTGCTTATGTAACCCGGCCGAAAGCTGCCGACGCGAAGTTGCCTGAGATTGGGTCATATTCTGGATCGATACCTTATTTTCTGAAAAGGAGCAAGCATTACATTTTGATCTTGGGTATTAAAAAAAAATTTTTTTAAATCCACGTCTCCGCAACAAAAAGCTTGCACTCTACTCCTTCACAAAACCTTTTTCTAATTTCTTGACTTCTTTTCACACACCGAACTGTCTTGTCTGCGTCGTCTTTTAAATGTCTTCTGCCAATTACAAGTTTGTATTCTTTTCGACTCGTCTTGAATGATCAGCAAAAAATCCTGTGTATCTTTCCGTTGGCAGATTCTCCATTTCTCTTAATACTTTCCTTTTTCTTCAGCAAATTATCTAATCTAACTATTCATTAGTCGCAGTAATTAGCATTGCCCGCGTTTGCGTAATAATGAGCTTTTGATCTTGACGAATGACACAGAAAAAGTAACTCTGGTTAGTTTATCTAATTTTAGCCGTAACTTGCCGACACCCGCTAATTGTTAGTTTTAATAGGTTTTTGTATCGATAATAATTCTTCCTGTCCCTCCGTTGTTACGACCGTAATGCTGCCAATATGTATATGCTAAATCAAAGGGAGGTAATTCATCCAAACTTGACACTTTTATGGCAACTGATTTTTTTTTTTTTTTCAAGTAAATCTATTAGGTTAGTGACTAAGTTCTCGCTGTTTATAAAATTTAATAAGAAAATAACTAAATTAGTCATTCTCTCTTATCGTTTACAACTTCTTCCCAGCATTCAACAAGATGTTCAATACTTTGTTGCTAGAAATAAAAAAGCGAAAATAATGAAATACAAAAAGGTGTCGAAACTGTTAATTTATCTTGACATTCCATTTTAATGATCTGAAAATAATTAATTAAAATTATCGCTAAAAAAAAAAAATTTGGTGCTTATTTATATTGAGATTCATGCGAAATATGGCAGTTAAAAATAAAATAGCAGGAAAACTTATGGATATACTTGCTTATGAGTGAAAAATAGTGTACATAAAAATTACGGAAAATTATCAAGTCGAATTTTAATAAAAAATAAAATGAATTTACTCTTCGTAGTCCGCGAACTCCGAACGGCATTAACATCAAACCAGCGCGTCGTAGCCCTTCTTCTAATATGAAGACACCATGCGGTCTTGTCGTTCGGTGTTTGTTGACTTTGACTCTGAATAGTAAATTAATTTTATTTTTTATTAAAATTCTACTTGATAATTTTCCGTAATTTTTGGTGTACACTAATATTTTTCAGCCTGAACCCTATATTACGAATTTTATTATTCTATGATCAAAATTTTTTTAATTTTTTTAAATTAATTTTTTACTAATGAGTCACCAAGGCCGAAGCCACTCGAGGATGAGATCTGTTTTATGATGAACAATACTATGAGAGGATTGGAAACGATCAGTGGAAAGGTTTGAATTTGATTAATTAACAGGACGGCTTGGCATTGAACTGTTGTAGTTCGCAAGGAAGCAGTCCCATGGTAATGTGTTCTGCAGATGAGAAGTTATTGGAAAGAAACTCTGTTCATGGAAATTCTATTTGGTTTTTAGGTACACGAAGGAAGGAAAATTCTTTGCAGTAGTAGTAGTAGTAGGTAGAAGAGTTCTTGCTGTGAATGTTGTTGATTTTTCTTTTTCTTATCATTCAATGGCTAACAAAAATGTGTTTCTATTTTAGGGAACTCGAATCATTACCCACAGAATTCAAACGGTAGTGCAGATAGCGGCAGCAATCTCTCTGCCGCGGCAAAAGAGTTTGTGCCTAAAGGTGCGAAGGAGGCAAAGGTGAGTAGGTTTTTAAATTTTTTTTTAATCTTTTTTATTTTTTTATTTTAAATTTTTTTGCGACTCTTTGCACGTCTCGTTTTAATATTTTGCCCTGTCGCCGGGGCCACAAATTCGCAGACTGAAACCCCATGCAAAGGTATAACCCACATCCTCCCTCCCCGGAACAGGGGGTGGGAGCACCTGTAGACCGTGGGCGGCGACTCATGATGCCCTTTACTTTGGTTAGACAGGAGGTCGGAGAGGCCCCAGTCCGATCAATTGGTTGGTCACGTCATGCCCTAGCATCCATAAGTTCAGCACTTACCGTATCTGATTTTTCTAAAAATCGAAACCTTATTTCTTATTTTTATTTTCTTCCCAAATAGATACTAGAAGGTGGTGGCTGAGGGTCAATCGTTCATAAATTAACAGTTTGAACGGCACAGACATTAAAAGTAGGACTAAAAATTTGTTGTTGAAAAAAAAAAACGGAATTAAACGCATTTTTTATTAAAATAGTTATATAATTCAAATAAACCTGAAAAAAAAAGCGGAATTAAACGCATTTTTTATTAAAATAGTTACATAATTCAAATAAACCTGAAAAAAAAGCGGAATTAAACGCATTTTTTATTAAAATAGTTATATAATTCAAATAAACCTGGGAAAAAAAGCGGAATTAAACGCATTTTTTATTAAAATAGTTACATAATTCAAATAAACCTGAAAAAAAAAGCAGTATTAAACGCATTTTTTATTAAAATAGTTATATAATTCAAATAAACCTGAAAAAAAAAAGCGGAATTAAACGCATTTTTTATTAAAATAGTTATATAATTCAAATAAACCTGAAAAAAAAAAGCGGAATTAAACGCATTTTTTATTAAAATAGTTATATAATTCAAATAAACCTGAAAAAAAAAGCGGAATTAAACGCATTTTTTATTAAAATAGTTACATAATTCAAATAAACCTGAAAAAAAAGCGGAATTAAACGCATTTTTTATTAAAATAGTTATATAATTCAAATAAACCTGGAAAAAAAAGCGGAATTAAACGCATTTTTTATTAAAATAGTTACATAATTCAAATAAACCTGAAAAAAAAAAGCGGAATTAAACGCATTTTTTATTAAAATAGTTATATAATTCAAATAAACCTGAAAAAAAAAAGCGGAATTAAACGCATTTTTTATTAAAATAGTTATATAATTCAAATAAATCTGAAAAAAAAAAGCAGAATTAAACGCATTTTTTATTAAAATAGTTATATAATTCAAATAAACCTGAAAAAAAATGATATTAAAAAGAGGGAAGATTAAATTTTGTTTAAATACTAACTTCATAAATATAACCATAAAAATAGCTTCGGAACCTGCTACCTCAACTGTTCTACATCCACTGACCCAAGAACTCTTATCCTTTCTTTCAACGTGGCCAAACCATCAAAGTCTTCTGTTCTACACACCTTCCTCTGCTATCCAAATTTAATCTTCCTCTGAGGTCATCAGATCTAAATCTGTCTTTAAGACTCGCATTACATATTCATTGTATCATTCTCATATCATTTCTCTCCATGCAACGTATGTCCTCAACCCCTACTGGTCAGGTCAAACTTCCGTATATCACAATGTGTACACATGCCTGATAGAATCTTCCCTTGGTCAACAGTGATAATGTTCTGCTGGTTAGTAATAGTTCTCAGGAGGAGACCAGACTACAGCTATGGACCAGACGGCTAGAAGATAGCCCCCCTCCTCATAACGACATGGAAATCCCTGCATCTGAGGAACTTCCTCCCGGTTCAGAGGCACCCTGGCTCCACTGGAAAACACTAAACCGCCCAAGAACGGAAATGGGGCAATCAAAAGTTGCTATGAATAGATGGACTACAAAACTGACCCAACCATCTGCGAATGTGGAGAGGAGGATCATACGATGCAACACTGCCTGGTCTGCCTCCTACTGCCCAACTGGTGCAGCTTGAAGGATCTTGCAGAGTACAACATTATTGCAAAGGACTGCATAAAAAAGTGGGAAACTATCAACCATTCGCTCCGTACACTGTGCCATCCAAATATACTTTCTTCATATCTGAGTTTTCATCCATCTCCGTTGTCTTACACTTTTTGCATATAAACTGGTTATCCTCTCTCAACCTACCAGTAATTCCACTGCACTCTTTGTGTATCCAATGCTCACAAGGAAACAGGTGGTGTTTGTATTTTTATTGCAGAGAGATGGGAAGATAAATTGATTGAAGTTAATTGTGTAAGTAAGCGAATCATACTGATAAAGTTGATGGTTGTTGAGAAAATGAGATGTATATATATATATATATATATATATATATCTTTCCGAAGCATATTTATCTATATATGTATATACAAAGAGATAATTAATAGATCATCATCATCATCATCATCATCAACCGGTTTATTTGTTGAATCAGGCCACAATTAATCCTCTGATGAGGGTGGGGCCTGATTGTCTAGTCTCGAAATCTAAGTCTTCCTCTCCACTCCTGTCTTTGGCAAGGTTTGATGGAATCCATACCCATGGCCTTCCTATCACGTTTGACTACGTCCTCCCAAGTCAACTTGGGTCTGCCAGTGGTGATGTTCTCTGCTGGCACATTCAACTTTCGGACTTTAGCAATCCAGCCATCGCTACGCTCAATGTGACCCAACCAACGCAGTCTGTTCTTCCGCATGATGTCCGTAAGGCTTTTCAAGTCGACCTGTGAGAGCAGGGATTCAAAAGAAACGTACTGTTCAGGCCTCACCAAACAGATCCATCTGACCATTGCCCTGTCATTACGGTGCAGCTTCTTTAGTATGCCAGCAGAGACAGCCCAAGTTTCTGAGCCATACAACAGCACACTTCTGACACATGAGGAGTATACACGCCCTCTCGTAGTTGTTGGCAAGTGTTTGTTTGTCAGGATTGGTAGCAGCTCTCTAAATTTTTTCCAGGCACACTTGCAACGTGTAGCTGCCGCGAGTTCACAGCCTCCACCTGATGACAGCACATCTCCAAGATAACAAAAGTCTGTCACTACTTCCAGCTTGTTGTCACCAGTATCCATTTCCGTCAGTGGTCTGCCATCTATTGGTCTTGCCGTGCCGGTGCAACGAAAGCACATAAAGTGAGGATCTGCTTTGAGAGAGCCCTTTATGCCACTGCACCTTTTGTGGACCCAACCTGAACAGTGAGTGCAGATGATTGAGTTGCTGCCAGTTCCTTTCAGACATACAGCACACGGGTATTTTCCTGTTTTCTGTAATAAGCTGAGGTTTGGACCTGCGATCATGACCTTAGTTTTACCCATGTTGACTCTGAGACCTTTCTCCTCCATGCTGCTCTTCCATCTATCCAGACGTTCCTTGAGTGACTGAAGTGAAGTATCAATGATCGCTAGGTCATCGGCATATAGCAGCTCCCACGGGCAGCCAGTATGGAATTCCAGTGATAGAGCCTCGAGTACAATGATGAATAGAAGGGGACTTAAGACAGATCCCTGATGGACACCTACTCTAACCTCAAATTCGTCGCTGTAGCTGTTACCGACTCGTACCCGACTACGTACATTGGTGTACATAGACGTTATCACCTGAACCAACCACTCAGTAACACCCAGCTTTCGCAGGGCCCACCAGATGACCCGTCTGGGGACACGGTCAAAAGCTTTCTCCAAATCTACAAATGCCATGTACAGTGGTTTGTTTGCTGCTAGATGTTTCTCCATGACTTGGCGTATGATGAAAATTGCATCTGTGGTGCTCCTACCGGGCATGAAGCCAAATTGCATATCAGCAATCTGTATTTGTTGTCTGATCAGCTGTTCAACAATTCTTTCCAGGACTTTCATGACCTGATCAATGAGCTTGAGTCCACGGTAGTTACCTCTGTTTAATGCATCGCCTTTACCTTTGTACAGACTTACTATAATGCTGTCTTCCCATTCCTTAGGTATGCATTCTTCTCTGATGATGGCTTCAATCAGTTCATGCACCAAACTGGCCCCTAGTTCACCGGTTGGTTTGAGCATCTCAGCAACTATACCAGATGGCCCAGCTGCTTTATCAGCTCCCATTTTACGGATTGCTTCAGTGATCATCTCCTGGGTAATGGGGGTACTAGGACCTTCTATAGGAGGTTCATAAGTCAGCTCATCGGGGTTCCATGGAAATTCAACGTTCAGCAAGCGTTCGTAGTGCTGTTTCCATGACTGTTTTTTCGCTTCATCATCCAATGAGAGTTCACCAGAGTCGTTCCTTATAGGTTTTTCACCCAAGACATCTTGATTGTCACGGCGCATCTGTTTTGCGAGCTTGTAAATGTCACTTGACTTGGGATTTATTTTGAGAAAAATCTCTTTATCGGCCTCTGACTTAGCGTGGTGTACAGCAGCTTTAGCAGCACGCTTGGCTCCATTGTATGCTTCCCTACTACCTCCTGTTTTCCATGCTCTGTAGCATCGCCTCTTCTCTCTAACAGCTTGATCAACAATCTCATTCCACCACCAGGTTTGTTTCCTCCAATTGTGCTTGGATGACACTCCACACACCTCCGTCGCTGCATCATTCAATCCATCCTTGAGCCTCTCCCAGTGCTCTTCAACACTCACTGCCCGTGTATCCCGATGTGAAGAAACAAATCTCTCAGCAAATTTAGCCTGAATGATTGGATCCTTCAGCTTCCACAGTTTTATGCGTGGTGTAAACTTGTGTTTGCATTTGCGGGAAGCTTCTGCCTTGAGATCACATAATAGCAGATTGTGTTGAGATACACATTCTTCACCCAGGCTGACTCTGACATTTGTGACATGTCTCCTGAAGCTGCGCCGGAATAGTATGTAGTCTATCTGGGTCATGATTCTTCCAGATTGGTATGTAACTAGGTGTTTAGGCCTCTTTTCGAACACCGAGTTGCCAATCACTAGATTATTAGCAACAGCAAACTCGAGTAGTCTTTCTCCTCCAACATTCCTCATACCAATAGCATGTCCACCATGTACTTCTTCATAACCGCAAGGAGTGGAACCAATATGTCCATTCCAGTCACCACACACAAACAGTTCCTCAGTACTAGGTACAGTCGCCACTAGGCTCTGCAGCTGCTCGTAGAAGTTGTCCTTTGCTTCCTCGCTGAGTCCAACTTGTGGAGCGTAGATGCAAACAATGGCAAACACTAACTTTCCAACAACAAGACGAACAAATATTATCCTATCGGATATTCGCTTCACCTCAAAAACTTTCTCCCACCACTTCTCTGCCACCAATATTCCCACTCCACCTGTCCCTTTATCATTCCCAGACCAGTAAAACTTGCAGTTGGTATCCCTCCCGACTATTTTTCTCACACCTTCATTTCTCCATCTCGTCTCTTGTAAACAACACAAGTCAATCTTCTTTCTGGATATTGTCTCCACCACCTCATTTGCCTTTCCTCGCATGGTTCCAACATTCAGAGATCCAATGCGAAAAAGTTCTGGATGTTTGTATGATTTGCCATAGCCAGGCACTGAAGATCCACGCATCCTGGGATCTACGAAGCCCAAGACACTACCAGCAGCATTAGTGTTACTGGCACTGCCTTTCTTTTTTCCTGCTGTATTTCGACTAGACATTGTATTTAAGGCAATTTTACGGCTGGATGCCTATCCTTTACCAACTTGAACACTTTTGGCAGTCCAAGACCTCCACCGTTCCCATCTAACTAGGGCTGATGTCGTTTCCACTTAAGCATGTACACATGTCATACATTACCAGTGAGTTCCTTATCAAGATGTTGTTGGTGAAGTATAAAACAAGAATTCCACTTGTATGAACAAAATAGATAAATATATATATATATAAGTGCAGATTAGTCGTCCGAGGCTATAGCAATGCGATGTGGTTGCCGTAAGATGGAAAAGTGAAACGAAATAAACGCAGGGAGAAAGTGAAACTCAAAACGATTTATTAATAATTTCACAAAAACTGATTAAATACCAAATAGTAAATACTGTCCGGTAAGTAACAGTTAGGCAAAGGGTAATCTTAAATTTTCGAAAGAAAAACTTTCATTATCAGAAGACAACAATAAAAGACCGAATGGGTCGAAGAAAAACGGGAAAAACCGGTGTCAGATCTTTTATATATATATATATATGAGTGGCGAAAAGTCACTGAGGGATTTTTAATTTGAATAGATTCTTTTTTTTTTTTTTTATGGTACCTTAATGACTAATTGTGACTAATTGGAGGATCAGATGACGATTAAATCCTTCAACTTCATTCGTGATGTTCTCCTTCACTTCCTGTAGACTTTCAGGTTTGTTGATGTAAAAGAAGAAAAGAAAAAAAGTTTACATCAACAAGCCTGAAACTCTACAGGAATTCAAGTCATAGAATTATACATAATCACGTGATCCTGTAATCCGTCATGGATAATATTTTGAAAAGGGGCACGAATTTGTGAAGCAGAAAATGAAAATCATTTAAGTGTTATTTTTCATAAATTCTTTTTCAGTTTTGTTCTTTTTTGCAAACAAATCTCCATTGTCTACGTCATATTACGGTCATACTATTTATGTACGACTAATAAAGTCATGACCACTAGCTGCTGCTGCTTCTCTAGAAATCTAGGAACATCAGCGGAGCAACCTTTCGTCATATTCAAGTCAATCTCTGCCCGTCACAACTTTCAGCCATAACGATTATATGAAATCGAAAGTTTATTTTTGGCAAACTGTTTTTTTTTTTTTTTTTTTTTTTTTAAATATTCCCTCTTAAGCTTGAAATGTTCCGACTAAATTTTAAATAAAAACAAATAAGTTTTATTTAAAATTTGATTTTTTTTTTAACACGCTCTTCGTAAAATGTAAGCAAACAATTTTTTTAGGCGTAAGAGTGCAATAGTAATAAAAAACAAAACAAAATACCAATGAAAATTTTAAAAGAAAATGTCCCCCTTAAATTTGAAGAAAAGTTTTTACTTTTTGGTACACCAGTTTGATTTTTTTAAATAGTAAATGCTAATATCATCGAAGTATTAAATTTGTCAAAAAAAAAACCCAAAAAAACACACATACAGTAGTTTAAAATGAATGCCAGCTTAAAAAAAAGTTTTAGAAACTTAAAAAAATTGCATTTTTTTTTTTTTTTAAGGAACACAATCCGATTCATATTAAGACTGAACTTTATTCAAATTTTTAAACTTTATTCAATTTTTTGAAAAGGAAAGGAAAGTGTAGTATGCGTTCTGATACTACATTTCATCTTTTCTGTCCTTGGTCAGTGGAGGAGAAATTCTTATAAACTGAGTCAATTTTTATTCTTGTCCAAATCCAGAGTGTCGTTTTTAGGAGCTGGATTTTCTTCACAATAGAAACCGATCTCGTGTCTAACTCTGCCCTCGTGGGGAGGTAAGTAAATAGGAACACATGTAATTCATTATCGACTGCTACTTGTTTTTGTTTTCTTTTTTTAAGAGTTTAATACTATCTTTAGTATGTAAAAAATTAAACTGGCGTACCTTTTTTCTTCAAACAGTTCTTTTTTATTTTCTATTATTATTATTACGTCTGATTACGTTTCTAGTGACTAGTTTTACGTTATCCAAATTTGTTATAGTGTTTAAAAAAATTTCAAATTTTAAAGAAAACCGTTTTTATTTAAAATTTAGTCTGAACATTTTTGTAAGAAGTAAACAAACAATTGGTTTGAAAAGGGTTGATATGCCATAAAACAACAAACCAAACCAGACCAAAGAAAATGCTGGTATTTTAAGGATGCTTTAGTTTTTAAAATATAACTATTTTGTAGAGCTCTTTAAAATCTGTGCTGATCAAAGCGTTTTTATGGTCAGGGTTAGGGACTTTTACTTCCATTCTTATAACTTGATGCTCTACCTTTCCCTTTCCAATGCCAGGTAGTTCTGCTTGTTAGCTTTTATTGGTACTCTTATTGCTGACGCACCATGTTTTCAGACTTCGCGTCGTCAACGTCCGGGCAAGTCTCGAAAGCGCACGAGAGTTGAAAAAACTATTAACTAAGAAACAGTTGCTTATAAACAATTTGTTTTCGTTAAAATAAGGAAACAAAACAAAAAAAATTACTAAAAAAAGTTGAAAAAATGGACAAAAAATGTAAATAAAAAAAAAGGCATTGAAAGAAAATAAAAAAACAAACAATGACATTTGCTTAACAAATCAAACAAAATCATTTTAAACTTTCAGGTACACAAACAAAAACATTTTATTTAAAAACATTTGACAAAAAAGAACAAAAGTAAACATCTAATTAATAACAATAGTTTAGCTATGGTTTGTTCATTCTTTATTTGTATATATGTATTTTAGTTAGATTTTCTGTCATATTTTATCGACTGCCAGTCTTCAATTTAGCGTTTGCCAGTTTTCGTTTCATCAACTCTCGGGCGCTTCCGTAACCTGCTCGAACTTTGAACGCAAAGTCAAGGAAACATGGTGCGTCAGCTATAAGAATACCCTTTTATTTTCTATTCTATTTATTTTTTAATAATTTTTTTCTCTTCAGGGTTCTTCATATATTCCCAGCCTTCAGAAAACGAGTTGTCTCTCAGCCGCAGCTAAGGAGTTTGTGCCGAGGCGTAATGAGGTAAGAGACGCAGCCTCTTCTTTTTTCTTTTTTTAATTTTCTTTTTTGTTTTGCTGGGGGTGGGGCATCCTAATGGATGCCAGCCATTCACCTGCTATTTCAGGGACTTCAACCGAGAGATCTTTTTAGGATTTTAACCGTCCCTTTAAGCGCAATTCTGGTATGCAAGTTTTGCACACGTTTAAAACGCACAATAAACTTAGCTGGAACGACATGTTAACAGCTGCACTACATTTCAACGCGTGGCAACTGGCCGTGTTGCATAAGAGGCGTTGGTGAGTCTACGCATCGTGTGTTGTAAACTGCTGGCAAGAGTAAACGTATTTTGCCTTTTTACAAGTTTCAGAATAATTACTGTTGATATGTAAAATAGAACAACAATTTATAACATCAAGAAATCATTGTAAAATGTGGAGGTCCCCAGAGAGCCTTCTAATCCAATAGCTTCTTTCCTCGTGCTGCCGGCCTCTGGAATACCCTCCCTGCTCCCTGTTTTCCCGACTGTACCGACATGCAGAGGTTTAAAATTAATGTAAACAGACATCTCGCTACACAGCTCCCAATTTAGGATGACACTCAAAACCTACACCCTAATTCTCAGTAGCCTCTTACGTCCACAGTGGCGGCCTGCCTTGTTTAAAAAAATGGGAAAAAAAATGTAATAGGCGCAGTAAAAGTATACCGAGATGACCAGAAAACGCATTGAGTCGCAGAAATTAGGAAATCGCAATTTAAATGAAAAATACTTGAACATATAAAGAATTTGAAGCATAAAAACCTTTGCCAAAATAACCAGAAAAGCGTTGATATTCGGTAAAACAAAATATCCAATCCACCACCTGCACTCGGCATATCTCCTAGAAAGGGAATTGGTATCTAGTACCATCTCTTTGTAGGGGACGACCGTCAATAAGATGTGCCTGTCCCATGCATCTCCTAAAGGTAAAGGTCGCATAGCCTGGACGCGCACGAGTGTAGTTGCCGACATCGCACACTGCCCATGGCCGTAGCGGCGATGATTTGTTAAGAATCACCGTGTCTAGGGCACAGCATATGGAAGGCGGAGCCCATCCCTCTCCTTCCGCTGCCTTGAACCGTACCCATTTACTGCTGGGTGGACAGAGGGAGTTTTCAGACCCGAAAATTTGCATGCCGTGAGTGGGATCGAACCCGGGTCGTCCAGCCCAAAGACAAGTGCTATAACCACTCGTCCACAGGCCCTCCCTTAATGCATCTCCTAAGTTGGTTAAAAAAAAAAAATTTGCAAGTAAAAATAAAATGTAAAAAATCAATAATACTCTCTGACAACGCCTCGTAAATCCAGCAAGTATCTAATAATTGTTTTGTTTTTATTTTCTTTCGCAGGATATACCTCAATTCTGTCCATTAGCTGAATTTTCTACGTGCCCTGCTCACCTGAGTAGTACGAACTCCAATAAGGAAAATCCAGTCGATGCATTCAAGACCGCCATTTACCACCTCACGACACATCCAGGAAACCTCGATGATTACATGAAGCCTGTGGTCGACCTCCTCACCGAACAAAAGATTCATAAGCATCTACTTGTTGAAATTGTCGATATACTTTTTGATGAAGTAAGTTAATTTTATACATACAGCTAGATACATAGAAGAGAGTAAATATGTAAAATTAGTTTAAGGAAATGTGGATAAGCAAGTAAACATGCTAGTAAACATAAGGACACAAACACATCATTAAAGCTGGAACAAGATATTTCGGTCGATGAGTTCGATCCTATCGAATATGGTCGAACTCATCGACCAAAATATCTTGGTTCAGCTTTTATGTGTTTGTGTCCTTATTTCTACTAGCATGTTTACTTGCTTATCCACATTTTCATGAACTAATTTTACACACGCATATATATATATATATATATATATATATATATATATATATGTATATATATATATATATATAGTCTAAAGAAGCTTTGAGTTATTTTAACCAAAAAGACAAAAAAAAAAATAAATAAATAAAATGCAGTTTAAATTCCCAGAGAAACTAACTAAATCCAAAATAGTGTAGACTTAACATTTGTTGGAAAATTCATAAATAAATAATATATAATAGTAAGTAAATAAAATAAAAAGGGGGATTAAGTATCTAACAGTGAAACAAAAACAGGAGACCTTAACGTAAGCATCTAATATTAACACGGGGATCTTCAGCTGTTTACCATGTAACTGTTTCGGAGATTTAAAAACAGGACAGTTATATGCATGGCTCTCCAATGGTACATATAAAACTACCATTTCCCCAATAATCAAGTGTCGAAATAATTCAGCTTAAAATGTTACTTATATATACATAAATAAATAAAATAATAATAATAATAATATACTACCCTTAAGACTACCGTGTGATATGGTAATTTGCATATCAAATAAAATTTTTTATAACAATAGTAATACTAGTAATAATAATATTAATAATAATAATAATAAAATACTATCTAAACACTAAACCTACGAACCATTCTACGATATGGTAGCTAGAAATAAAATTATATAGGAATTAAGGTTGCATTTAAAAAAAAAAAAAAAAAAAAAAAAAGCTTTAGTATATATATATATATTATTTATTTTTTAAAAGTAAATAAATCAAGTCGCGCATGTGTGGTCCCCCTCTGTATGTGGCGAGTGTAAAATGCAATAAATTTGGGGCATTTTTGACCCCCTGGGGACACGAACCAGATTTTTTCCAAGGTCAGCTATACTTATTTTCTATTAGGAACAATTGCCTCCACATTTTGGCCAAGTTTCAGAGAAATTGAATGGATGGATGAAAAGTTATAGGGCAAAAAATGTCATTTTTTGCCATTTCGGGGCCTTTTTACCCCCTGGGGGGGCTAACCAGATTTTTTTTCAAAAATCGGAGAATCTCACTTTCTAACCTGACCAAAGTTACAGCTTTATGCAAAATTTCAGAGAAATTCAATGGATGGTTGCAGAGAAACGGACGGACGGACATGCCTCAAAACATAGGTCCCCCTAATTTTATAAATCGGGGGACCAATAAAATAGTAACTGTGTGTGTGTGTCCGCCTGATCTTTGTGTCTTATGTTCACCTAAACCGCTGGACAGAATTGCTTGAAAATTGGCATGTGGACTACTGACCTTACAGTGAAGTATAAGAAATATATCACTTCAATGCTGCCCCCCCCCACACACACACTGAAAACTGTTTTCCCTTAGATTCAAATGAAATTTAAACCATAGGTAAATGACCAAATATAATGTCTATTCTCAAAATTTCAGCAAATTTTGATATTAAGATGATCCCCGGGAACGCAACCCTTCTACTGAAAACTGTTTTCCCTCTGATTCAAAATGAAATAAATGTCTGTGCATGTCTATCCCTAAAAATGAAGACATACTAGGAAATGAACTTTCAATATAATTGTATTCACATGCACAATTTGCATGTGATCATAATGGAAGTATTTTTGCATCTCTGTCTGCCCCTTAAAGAAGCTAATGACAATTTTCAAACATGTTACACAATCTCAGTTTTTCATTTTCATGAATTGCTCTTTAAAAACCTATTGTTGACAAATTAGCTGACCCATCCCTGTTTATTTCTTTTTAATCTTTAGGTGCTAACTTCCAGTGTATCAATTTCACACCCTTTTTGTTCACCTTAGTTTGATTCTCTGCCGCCTTTCCCCCCACCCCTTAGAAGAATGTGTCACCTACTTATCATGTCCCAACATCACTTAATGTCTTCTCATATGATCCAATCAGATCATTTTTTTTTCTTCCCTCATCCCATGTGTGTGCCTTCAATATAAAATAAAATTATTTCTGTATTCTTCATTTTCTGAAGACGTTCCCCACGAACGAAACCGGTCAAAAAAATCTCTTGTTTTTGTTTTTCTCATGCACTTTGACTTGTTTTCCGTCTGTCATCTTTTCACACATTTTGTCCATCACGACACTTCATTTTCATGAATTATCGTGTACCTTACCCCATATATATATATATGTAGTAATCTGTAGTGGTGAGTAGTAAGACTACACATCTAGAACAAGAATACATTTAAGGTTTCTAAAATTCATACTAGAATTGTCCGTGGCATAACGGATAAAGTAATAATCATTCTCAGTGTGGGCAAAGAATGCAATTGCAAATTATTTAAGACTTCTACCCGGTCATGGCTGATTGAACGAGCGCAATCTACCCCTGTGGATTAAATAAAGGGTTTTGTTCAAAATCTTTTTATAGAAGATTTAATTTAGTTTTAGTTAATTTATCTTTAGTTTAGTTTATCTTTTAGTTTTAGTTTATCTAATTTAGTTTTAGTTTATCTTTTAGTTTTAGTTTATCTAATTTAGTTTTAGTTTATCTAATTTAGTTTTAGTTTATCTAATTTAGTCTTAGTTTATCTAATTTAGTCTTAGTTTATCTAATTTAGCTTTAGTTTGTCTAATTTAGCTTTAGTTTATCTAATTTAGTTTTAGTTTATCTAATTTATTTATTTATTTTTCAGAGTATATCTGTACCAAACTTTCGGTATACTGGTGCCCGGATATGTAAATACTTGGCTCAATTATTTGCATGTAATCTTCTGTTTAGAGATATTTTAGTCAAAAGGTAAGTATAATATGTATAGAAATCTTTCTATTACGTTTTTTATTTCCTCTGACAAAAGAACGAACATCTTTCAGGTTTTTAACCTGTTGAATGAGCGCGCACAAACGAAAAGCGTTTTCTTTTTCTTTCTTTTCGATGTATCTGTTCACCCATCAGTCTGTCACACTTAGATTTGAAAACGTCATTGCCATTTGAAATGGCGTTTTTGTGTGTCTGGTGGGTTCAGATCTGGAAACACCATTTCAAATCGTTTTTCCTATTTACTTGCCTCCTCACAAGGACAGAGTTAGACACAAGAAAATTTGCCTCAGTTGAGAAGGATTTCTCATTCACTGACCGAGAGCAGAAAAAATGAAGTGTAGTATGAGAACAGATACTACACTTTGCCAAAAGGCCAAGTTATTTACCTCAAGAGGTTAGACACATGGTCAAAGTATTTTTATTTACCTCCTCTCTAGGGGAGGCTAGACACAAGGTCAGGTGTGGTTAGCCAGCGCACTAGGATTAGTGCGCTCTGGGCACCTCCGTCGGCATTCCCCAATAGAGGTGCCTCAGGCGATTAGCAATAAACTAATCCCTTCTCAAAGAGAAGGTAAAGCCTGGGAGGTGGGACCTCCTAGAACTGTACAGGACAATACCTCTGACAGGCAGAATCAAGGCCTGAAGGCCAAGACTATACTGATTTACAGAGTGTAGCATCTATCGGAACAAATACTACACTGTAATCTTAGCCAAAAGGCCAAGAATTCTTTTCATTGAAAAAAAAGTTTATAATGTAAAAAGTAATAAAATCTCTTAAAGGCCTTTTTGTATGACCCTCTTTAGAAAAGAGACGTCAGAAATGATAAACAAAAATGGTGGAAAATGAGGAAAAGAGTGGAAATTTATGTTAAAGATATTGAGAAGTAAGTGGGAGAAAAATTCTATCTATAATTATTATTTCATGTATATACACATATAAGGTGATATAATATATTTTCAGTATTTTTTTATTTTTTAAATTTAAAAAAAAAAAAAATTTTTTTTTTTTTTGATGGAAATCGCTCCAGACACGGCCACGTGATGTAAGAAGCTAAAAAAAATACTACTTCAAGGTCAAAAACTAGCCAACGATAAGTGTTAGATGGATAGATTCCGACCCAGAAAACAGCAGTTCTTCCCCATTTGTCAGAAACATAGCTCATGGTATGTGAGGACTAAAGGGCAAAATAAAGAAAGTGAAGTTAAGAGGCTGACAAAACTAAACCAAAAGTTCACTTTCTACTGTCCTAATCTCCTTACTTCAACAGTGCTTTATACATAAGTAGGGCTTAGTAGTTATTGTAGTAGTAGTAGTAGTAGTATGAAAATATATCTTATGACAATTCAGCTACAAAGCTGCAACATGTATAATTAGTATACACGCCTGTCGATAACTCACACTACGCAGAGGATTAATTTAAATGGCACATTCATTATCGCAACAGAATGGACAATTACAAGAAAGAGATATACTTGAAAACAAGGGTAACTGTATTAGAGAGAGAGAGAGAGAGAGAGAGACACAGACAGACAGATAGACGGCTTGAGCCGTGCACTAGTTAATTAACATTGTTCCTCTAAGCAAGTCTATCTATTGCTATTAGCAAGTTAGGGCAATGCTTTAATGTTTAATCTGTGTATCATTCTCTCCATTCAAGCGCATGGCTTTTATTATATAACAACGGGTGCACCTGACAAGCATGGGGTTGAAATGGCGTTTTTGTGCTCCTAGCGAGCATTTTTTTGAAATGGTGTTTTTGTGGACCTGACCTTCTGGGGTTTGAAATGGCGTTTTTGTGCCTCTGACCAGCTGGGGTTTAAAATGGCGTTTTTGTGCTCCTAGCGAGCATTTGCTTGAAATGGTGTTTTTGTGCACCTGACCTGCTGGGGTTTGAAATGGTGTTTTTGTGCCTTTGACCGGCTGGGGTTTGAAACAGTGTTTTTGTGCCTCTGACCGGCTGGGGTTTTAAGTGGCGTTTTTGTGTCCCTAACCTGCTAGGGTTTGAAATGGTGTTTTTGTATCTCTGATCTACTGGTGTTTGAAATGGCGGTTTTCATCACTAAACATTGGCGCCAAGGGCGGAACAGGTACTAGTGTGATTGCAAAAATTAGGAGTGGAAGGAGGAAATTCAGGGTACATCTGCCATTACTAACCAGTAGAGCATTACTACTGTCGACCAAGGGAAGAGTCTGTCAGTGTGATGATATATGGAAGTGAAAACTGTATTTTTTTATATGCATGTCGTTCTATAACTGTCGACAAAAAAACAATTCACTTCCCTTATCTGCGACCATGCTCAATTCAATAGATCTTTAGTTTAGGAAGCGACAGTAGTCAACTTAAAACGTCTACACCATATTAACATTTATTGGATATTTTTTATATTGCCAGCCAAATTGCTTAGTTGGTTGTATGTGAGATTGAAAGTCGTCTCTGGTTCAATCCGTTTTTTTTTTCCAAATTTACCACATCTGGGCTGGTGCACCATCCACTAGTGTCTCCCTCTTAGACAAGGTCCAAAAGAGAGTCTCTAATCTAATAGGTCCTTCACTATCCACCAAGCTCCAGCCCCTGTCCCATCGCCACAATGTTTCATCCTTGTGCTTGTTTTACAAGTATTTCAATGAACTTGCTCCTCTGCTGCCCCCCTCGACGTAAATACACTCGACCAACCCAACAATCAGCTAAATCCCATCCATTCACTGTGGAGGTCCTCAGATGCCGGAGAAGGCCTTCTACTCTAATAGCTTCTTTCATCAAGCTGTCGGCCTTTGGAACTTGCTTCCTGCTCCCTGTTTCGCCGACTGTACCGACATGCAGAAATTTAAAACTAATATGAACAGACATCTCGCTGCACAGCTTTCAATTTAGGATGACCCCCAAAACTTTCACTCTAATTCTCAGTAGCCCCTTACGTCTACAGTGGCAACTTGCCTTGTTTGGGGTGAACTAAGTTACAAAAAAAAAACAAGTCGGCTATTTTAATCTTTGCGTAATAATTCTTCTTCATCTGGTTTTAGTATTTAGGATGCTCTGAGTACCCCAGATTCTATGTTGGGCAACTTCTGGCAACGTCTCACGCCTGCTCTCCATACAGTCTTGTCCAAAGAGTTGGCATCAGTCAGGTTTCAATTATATTGCATCTTACGTACTCCAGCCAAAGGTCTTCCCCGGTCAACGACATTCTCTAGTGCTTGGGATATCCAGATGCGTTATGGCGTTGATGGAAGAGATGGCACATAGCCAAACCATAAGAGAGCCTAAGGCATCCGCAACCTCACCAATACCAAGGTTCTTACGAAGCACAAGTGATGGGATCATTTCTTCCAATTTGTTAATTGAATTATCCCCCCTTTGCAAATTGGCTGTTTTGAATTTCTAAAGCTAGATGGCTCTGGTAGTCAATAGTTGTTAATTAAATTAGCTCCCTTTTGCAGATTGGCTGTTTTGAATTTCTAAAGCTAGATGGCCCTGGCAGTCAATAGTTGTTAATTAAATTTACTCTCCTTTGCAGATTGGCGGCTCTGGCAGTCAATAGTTGTTAATTGAATTATCTCCCCTTTGCAGATTGGCTGTTTTGAATATCTAAACCTAGATGGCTCTGGCAGTCAATAGTTGTTAATTAAATTCGCTCCCCTTTGCAGATTGGCTGTTTTGAATTTCTAAAGCTAGATGGCTCTGGCAGTCAATAGTTGTTAATTAAATTTGCTCCCCTTTGCAGATTGGTTGTTTTGAATTTCTAAAGCTAGATGGCTCTAGCAGTCAATAGTTGTTAATTAAATTCGCTCCCCTTTGCAGATTGGCTGTTTTGAATTTCTAAAGCTAGATTGTAGTCGAAAACAGGCATACACAATAAAAAGTCTAACTCCAAAACACAAATCTCGTCAATCGAATAACACAAACTCAATTTTTTCTCTTTCTCTTGCTGAACACTCGACGTGGTCCCAACTTGTCATGTCAGTATTACAGTCTATCCCATGTAAGAAAAGTTTCTACTCTTTTTATTTCAATGAGAATTTGCCTATGCAAAACAATGCTCATTTGCATAAGTGAACTCCTGTCATCGCACAAAAATAACAAGATTCTATATTGTTAGTGGAACTCTCCTGGTTCAATCCCCGATGAATGACACATGGCACAACTTTTACTTTGTGGACCCGCATGATGGCTGTTACATAGGTGGGTCTGGCTGGCATTAAATTTGTATCGGAGGTCGTGTCATTCGAATATAGACTCTACTTTTTGCTTTTGTTAGAGGACTGTTTATGAACTGCAACAGGAAGGACTGACTTTTTTTAAGAACGTTCAAGAACTTCCTAAGATTATCATGGCTTCAAAAATGTCTAGTCCATCTACACTGGATCCAGAAAAATATGATTTTTGGAGAAAGAAAATGAGGTTCTGGGAGATGGCCACTAGTGTTGAAAAGGTGAAAGGGGTCCCTCCACTGTTTTTGTCTTTAACTGGAAAGGTAAAGGAAGCAATTCCGGTGATGGATCCAGTACCGTTTAATTGTGAAGATGGGATGACAGCTCGATATGAAAATTTGGACACTTTCTTTTCGAAGTTGATACTAACTTGGCGACCTGGTGGCATGAGTCATTTGAAAAATATGAGACCAAAGGATACGGTTGCCAAGTTGAGGGAATATGAGATAAGCCTATCAGAATCGGTTTTGCCAACCTCTCTGAAACTAAAAACGGACACAGCACATTTCGATTTGGTAACGGTGGTGATTTGTTATCTTTAAATCATGTCATGTTACCCTGTCTGCTTAGTGGAAAAACCGTGTATATCGGTGTTGATGTTGTTGATTCAGATCTTCCAATGTTACTCAGTATAAAGGCAACATTGAAGGCAAATACAATTTTGGATTTTGCAAATGGCTGAGTTGAAATGTTTGGAAGGAAGCAGAAATTGTTTCTGCGCTGGTTTAACCAGACCTCTACCAGCGTCTGGAAGTGAAAACGAAGATAGTGATATGGTGTTGTGAGCAGAGTGAAAAAGTACATAGTAGTGATCCTTATTCAATCCCGAGCAACGTCGGGTCACCCTGCTAGGATTAACTAAATTGTTAGTGTTTTTCTTTTCTTTCAGATGTGAAAAAGAATATTTACAGAGGGATGAGTTGATAGCAGACCCAAACACTGTACCCAGGCTTTGTGGCTTTTCTTTATTCCTTGCCGAACTCTTTCTTTTGTTAGAGGTAAGACTTTATACGCATTACTGTTCTTCAATTATTGGAATTAAAATGTTAACGATTTAAAAAAAAAAAAAAAAAAAAAAAAAAAATTTTATTCATTTTTTTTTTTTTTTTTTTTTTACTGATCCCCTCCATGTTTTAAGTGACCTACCACATGGCTGTGTCATCTATGTCAATGTGAGATACACTTTTGAAGCATTTCGGATGACTGCCGGCGGGCGACATGGCCGTACCAGTTAAGATGCCGTTGTGCAGCATACTTTCTCGTGGAGGCCGGTAGAGTGAGACCGGCAATTTTCTCCATCCGATACGCCACAGCCAAGATCATGTCGTTCTGATATTTCATCATTGACCATATTTCACAGCCATGAAAGAGTATAGGTCAGACATGCGTTGTACGCGGTCATACAGTGGGATCCCTGCGTTTTGTAAAATGCTTGACAGCTGCCTGAAGACTCCATGTGACAGATATACATCGTCGTTCGCCAACTGGAGTCAATTGGGTAAGTGAATCTATTGGCTCTTTGTGCTGCCGAGCCATTATCTATGATGGTAAAATACATGCTATCTCATAAAATGAAATGTTCTGGAGACAGAATGTTGTAAAAGACAGAATGAAAAAGAAAACAAATTAAATACAAAATGGATAAGAGTTTTTGGGTTAGTAGATGTAGAACAGTTGAGGTAGCAAGGTTCAGTTCACAAGGGAAGGCATGGGAGGAAGTGATAAAATGGGATAAATAAAGACCTGGGCAGAGATAGGTTACATTATAAGTCGAATTTTTAATGCTGTCTAATGCATGCCAGCATGTTAAGCCAATGTTAAACCGAATATGATATGATATTTTAGGGCAGGTAAAACGCTCCTTAGCCTTAGTAGGCAATCACCTAGAGATGGTGTCTCTAAGAGCACTGGTCCCCATCACATCACTGGGTTGCCGTCACGAAGAGCATCCAGCCTATAAAAAATCTTGCCTCAAATAAGAAAGTGACTTCCATAAAATGGTCATTGATTTGAGAGGGATAAATAAAGGCCTGGTCAGAGATAGGTTGGTTTGGAAGTCAGTTATACTAGATCAACCCGACAATCAGCTATGGAGGTCCCCAGATGCCGGAGAGCCTTCTACTCCAATAGCTTTCCTTGTGCTGCCAGCCTCTGGAACTCCCTCCCTGTTTCCCGACTGTACCAACATGCAGAAATTCAAAACTCCCAATTTAGGAAATGACTTCCTAAGAAAATTGGTCATGGATTTGAGAGGGATAAATAAAGGCCTGGTCAGAGATAGGTTACTTTGGAAGTCAAATTCTAAAAGCCGTCCAACACATGCCAGCATGTAAAACGGACGTTAAACCGAATATGATGTAAAAAATGCTTGCTGGTGAGGGTGGCTGAAACTCGTCTGATTTCAAGCCATGAACTATTGTGTGTGAAAGTCGAAAGATACGAACCATATTGCCTGCAATACCAACGTTTACACCTGAGGGCTTTTGGCGTAGTCATCCGTTTAGACAAAATAGGTTACGTATGATGAAGATTTTTTTTTCCACATCTCCAACTATCGGCAAAGGGCCATGAAAGACCTCCATAGGCATCAAACCTTGACTTTAAAAAAAATTCTTCTCGTCTTGTGATTAGGGACGGTTCTTTGTCGATGTCTGACCCCACTTGTGAAAACCGTCCAAAGCGATCAAGATGTAAACATCAGCAGGTAAGGTTTTTGCCTTCGTATTTTGTTTATGGATTACCATGACAAGAACCATCAAAAGGGAATTATTATTCATGCGTTTTAAAGGAAGAATCTGGTGCTACCAGATCAGGCTGTCTTAAGATATCGGCTTCCTGACCTAAAATGTTATGTTATTGTTTTTTTACCCCTCTCCCTTTGCAAAACTCAATCCTGTTCTGCAAAGCAAATAACAAAAAAAACAATTTCCCTCTAGAAAACAACAAAACCAAACGAAATACCATGAATAAATATTTGGAGATATAAAGAACTTGAAGCATATAAACCATTACCAAAATGACCGGATTCGGCATTAAATAACCCAAAAAGGGTTGATATGTCGTAAAACAAAACCACCAAAACATTAAAGGAAGAAATTGCCAAAAAACGGGCATAAATGAAGAAAGGTTCTTTCACCAAGACAATGCACCGTGTCACAAATCAGTCTCAACAGTGGCAAAACTACATGAATTGCACTTAGGATTTCTTCTACACCCACCCTATTCTCCAGAGACCACTGAATTTTCAACCACTGAATAATCATTATCAAGCCGGACAACCACCTACCTTGCGCTGCCACGCTTACCACTGAACCCCTTCAATCCGTTGCATCCGGGGGAATCGTAAGCAGCATTTTCTTTCCGATGCCAGCAAGTCGTATTTTATTTGATTCCGAGTGTTTTTGTTTCATTGTTTCACGGACGATCCACAAACGTAAAATAAAACAACCCAAAGTGAAGAGAAACTTTTGAATTAAACCTCCAGTCGGGGGATCTTCCTTTCACGACAGGGAGGCATTTTCATATAGAACACCTAAAAACTAAATTCTCTCCCAAAATAATTAGGTTTTTTTTTTCCATTTTTTTCCCGTTTTTTTATTTATTTATTTATTCTTTTCAAGTTCAGTTCATCCCAAACTGAGACTACTGTGAATCCATAGGGGCATCCTAAGTGGGGAGTTGTGCAGCAAGATGTTTGTTCACATCACATTTAAACTTCTACATGTTGGTACAGTCAGAGAAACAGGGATCAGGGAGGGAGTTCCAAAGGCTAGAAGTTTGAAGGAAAGAAATTATTAGAGTAGAAATCCTTCTGGCACCTGGGGACCTACACAGTTATGGGGTGAGATTTAGCTGATTGTCGAGTTGGTCGAGGGAGCACCAGAGCAGAAAGTTCATCGGAGCACATTCCATTGAAGTACTTGTAAAACAAGTACAGAGGGGCAACACATCCGGCGTATAAAAAATTTGCCTCAATTAAGGAAATGACTTTCAAGGAAAACTGACCAGAGATAAGTTTGGATGTCAATTTTCTAAAAGCTGTCCAACACATGCCAGTATGTAAAAAAGACGTTACACCGATGATGATGATGATGATGACTAGGTTGTAAGCATGACGTCATTTCTCTGAACTTATTTTGTGTGTTTTATCTTCGTCTAGGTGGATAATAATGGTGTCTGTGAGAAATATGCACCTTTTAGAAATGCCCTCCATTCCTTATTGGAACTGCTCTTGAAAAACAATAATGCCCAAACAGTGAAATGTGCCACTCAACTTATGAAGGTAAACAATCGATTTTTTTATTTACTGTCTCGATCCGGCGTTGCCCGGTAATGTATTTGTTTGCAATTTGTTTTGTTTTGCTTTTTTTTTAAAACTATGCCTTTTTTTTTTAATCCAAACTATTTCTTTTTAATCCCACGCTCTCATTCGTCAGTTTCTGTTTTTTTTCTTTTTTTTTTCTTTTTTTTCTATTGTTGTTCTGGATACTTAGAATCATCTTCAGAACAGAATTTTCCTATGTTTTGAAAATAAATTTTGTATCACTTAAGATAAACATTGCCTTGAAACTATTGTAAACATCCATAATACTTTTGTATATCGTTTGAAAAGGTTTTATATCATAATATATATATATATATATATAATTATTAATGACAATATACTATCAGTGCCCTTTTACTTTGCAGTCTCCTTAAAAGATTCAGCTCGATGATTGTCAATTAGTGACAACAGAGCAAATATAAGTCAGGTTCCAATAACCATGTTTTATTTTATTTTTATTTTTTTCACATTTCCAAAAAACATAACATTTCTGTGAGATATATTTTTTACGGTCCGTTTCATTTGTCTTGTGCCAAACAACATTTTTATGTCAATATCATCTCTGCAACATTACAAAATCATCAGAAAAATTCACAAAGAGTAAAAAGTTCTTGGATTAAAGTGTCTTGAAAAAACCTACACTATATAGTGGTTCAGTTTTGAGAGAAACCAAACAAAAAACAAAGAAAAGAGCAAACTCACACGTGGGGGAACCCACTAATACGCCATTTTGAATTTTTCGTTCAGAGCTAGTACATCTTAAAAGTTGTGTGGACATGTATAAATTTTAATTCAGTAATATTTCTTAAAATAGTTAATAATTTCTATAATTTATTTATAAAACTTCTAATTCACTTGAGGGTAATTTTTTTTTACTGTCTAAAGTTACATCAATTAACCTTCAGATGTCTATTTAGGTCGTTCGGATATGAAGCTAACAACGGAGCTGGTCTCTTTTAAGTTCAGCAGTTTAGAGCCAGTTTCATAGACTCAGCCATCCATTCAAGCAACTATTAAGATTGTTATACTTCAGTGTTTTTGTGAAAGATGTTTAGTATTTATAAATCGTTTAAATCAATACTAAGATAAGATTAATTACCCAGAATTCTTCACTTAAGTAGTAAGTTTCTATTAAATGCAAAACTGGGGGGGGATTTGTCCCTTACAACGAAAATAGTTTATAGTTACCTAGACATGAATCAAAATACTGAAAGAAGCTATTAAATATTTATTTATTTTATTTATTTTTATTAAATGATGTTTAAATACCTCATTATAAAGTATTATGAGGATTCAAAAGTACTTTTAAGGACATTTATACTTAAAGATAATTGTGATTACGTTTTATATTTAACCAGTATTATCAAGTGAATACCGACAAGCATTATTGTCAATATCAAGTCCCACTTTAATTGTATGCCTAATATTAGGTTATGTGCATTCTTTTGTTTATTAATATACATATACGAAGAGATTCGAACGCAAAACGCGACAAACGTCAATCACGAAACTGTCCCTACAAAAAAGGTTGTATTTCAACACCCGACGACACCCTAAAACTATGTGTTACATAATATGATACCATATAGTTTCTTTTGATTTCAATTAAAATCAGCTTTCATTCGAAGTCTAGATTTAATATATTCGTGTTTTTATTGTTTACGGCGTTTGTTGCGTTTTGCGTTTGAATCTCTTCGTATATGTATATTAATAAACATATTAATAAACAAAAGAATGCACACAACCTAATATTAAATGTAGGCATACAATCAAAGTGGGACCTGATATTGACATTGATGCTTGTCGGTAATCTACCTGATAATACGAGTTAAATATATAAAACGTAATCACAACTAACTTTAACTATAAATGTCCTTAAAAGTACTTTTGAATCCTCATAATACTTTATAATGAGGTATTTAAACATCATTTAATAAAAAAAATAAAAATAAATAAATAAAATAAATATTTAATAGCTTCTTTCAGTATTTTGATTCATGTCTAGGTAACTATAAACTATTTTCGTTGTAAGGGACAAATCCCCCACCCCCCCACCCTAGTTTTGCATTTAATAGAAACTTACTACTTAAGTGAAGAATTTTGGGTAATTAATCTTATCTTAGTATTGATTTAAACGATTTATAAATACTAAACATCTTCCACAAAAACACTGAAGTATAACAATCTTAATAGTTGCTTGAATGGATGGCTGAGTCTATGAAACTGGCTCTAAACTGCTGAACTTAAGAGACCAGCTCCGTTGTTAGCTTCGTATCCAAATGACCTAAATAGACATCTGAAGGCTAATTGGTGTAACTTTAGACAGTAAAAAAAAATTACCCTCAAGTGAATTAGAAGTTTTATAAATAAATTATAGAAATTATTAACTATTTTAAGAAATATTACTGAATTAAAATTTATACATGTCCACACAACTTTTAAGATGTACTAGCTCTGAACGAAAAATTCAAAATGGCGTATTAGTGGGTTCCCCCACGTGTGAGTTTGCTCTTTTCTTTGTTTTTTGTTTGGTTTCTCTCAAAAATGAACCACTGTGTATGGTGTAGGTTTTTTCAAGACACTTTAATCCAAGAACTTTTTACTCTTTGTGAATTTTTCTGATGATTTTGTAAGTTGTAGAGACGATATTGACATAAAAATGTTGTTTGGCACAAGACAAATGAAACGGACCGTAAAAAATATATCTCACAGAAATGTTATGTTTTTTGGAAATGTGAAAAAATTAAAAAAATAAAATAAAAACATGGTTATTGGAATATGAACCTGACTTATATATATATATATATATATATATATATATGAGAAAGGAAGGATGAGAGTAATCCGTCGTAATGGAAAAAGAAAAACCAAGAGATATTTTTTATATATTCATCAACGTTTCGTCTTTATTGTAAGACTTTCTCAGGATGATAATTTTAAGAAAAATGTCATGCAAGTACATCAGAATATTGTGTTGACATGATGGGTTGATGAGAAAAAGTAGTAGCCGTGGGTCCTAAGAGCGCTGGACCAAGGTCCGGGCTGAGAGAAGTCAGTCAGTGACAGAGAGTGAAATGAATGTGGACAGCTGTGAGTGAAAAAAAGGGGAGGGGTGGGAGTGTTAGTGAATTTGTCTTAGGGTGAGGGAGGGGGTGCTGAGGTTTTTGTCGTGGTGGTCTAATCTCTGCTTTTCTTTGCATTCAGCTCGCAGGAGCCACCATTGAAGACACACAGTTTATTGGAGGTGGAGAACAGCAATCGTTTGCTGACATATATGAAACCTTGAGCGAACTGAAAGACTCTCCGAAATTGAACGAGTAAGTTTCCTTCCGAGTTGCCGTGCAGTTTGTTTTGCATTTCATTTTTTTTTTTTTAAACGATGCCATGTTTGATTCTCCATTGGCACGAGAGCATTTTACTGATTTATCTCCCTTTTACGTTCGTGCCAATAGAGAAGCGGAAATATACGATAAAACTGATTTATATTTTTAATTAAAATTCTACTGGATAATTTTCCCTAATTTTTAGTGTAGATACCTACTTTTGCCTGACACGTAAGTATATCAAAGATTTTTTTTTTATGTTAATTTATTTTTAACTGCCATATTTCACCTGTGTATTTCTATATACGAGCACTTTAATTATCTAAGTTGTAGATGTAATTATTTTTTGCACCAGTAGTGTTACAAAACTGCATCCGGCGGTGATGGTGCATTATTTTGAGTAGTGTAGCCACCCAATAGTTACCATCGCTCCCAGGCCCCCTCTGACCCAGAGAAGTGGTAGTACCTGTCTGGATCCCATCAATGGATGGATTGGAAGCCATCATCTTTAGACATGGAGCATGTGGTCATACAACAGTTTCTCACTTTTTTTACGCAGTCCTTTTTGCTGTACTCTGCAAGATCTTTCAAGCTGCACCGGTTGGGCAGACAGAGCTGTGTTGCATCATATGGTCTTCCTCTCCCCATTTACAGAGTCAGTTTTGTAGCGGCATTTGAATGTCTTCTTCCCACTCCTATGAAAGACTAATACTGTATAATGTTAAATAAAAATATTAACACCCAGAATATTTGGGGATGGAAAAAAAAAATTATATAAAAGGAAGAAGTGACAGAAACAGAAAAAGGGCTAAAAATATTTTTTAAAAAGGGCTAAAAAAAAACGAAAGAAAAATATAGACAAACAGAAAAGGGCTAAAAAAAAAAGAGCTACAAGAAAGAAAAGTAAACACAGAAAAGGGACTAAAAAAGAAAGAAAAAAATAGACACAGGAAAGGGGCTAAAAAAAGAAAGGAAAATGGACAAACAAAAAAAAGGGCTACAAAAGAAAGAAAAACATGGACAAACAAAAAAAAAAGGGCTAGAAAGAAAAAAAAAACTGCAGACAGAAAGATAAAGAAGATTTGAATAATTTATGAAGAACAAGAAAGACATGAAAGAAAGCAGAAACAAAGAAACCAAAAAAGAAGTGAAGAGACTGTTGGGCTAACCAAGCAAATTAAGTTGTAAATATTTCAAGATATTGGGAACTTGAAATATAAAAGCATTTACAGGGATGATCGATTTTGGCACTGAACAGCCTAAAAAGGGGTTGATGTTACATAAAATGAAACAACAAACCAATTTATTGAAAATGAATGGTGCTTATACAGCTGAACCACCCATGAAAAACGCATTTCCAAATATATACTTACGTATCGGGCAAAAATAAGTATCCGCACCAAAACTTAGGAAAAATTATTGAATGAATTTTAATTACAAGTAAAAATCAGTTTTATCGTATTTTTCAGAATCCATGGGCCCTAGCGTAAAAAAACGTGTACTACTTCTTGGAATTACGACCATCTTAGAGTTATCTCCCCTGTTTTATGTAAATCTCCCCAAGTGTGCTCTATCTAATACAAAATACGATTAAATTGATTTCTTGAAATTTCCCTAACTTTTGGTGAGAATACTTATTTTTTGCCTTGTATGTAAGAGTTTTTATTTAGAAATGCATTTTCACATGTGCTTTCAGTTGTATAAGCACCACATGAACCCACCCCCCGACTTGCACGGTCAATTACCGTATTCCTAAAAGAAGCGATAATTGTCTACAAAAATCAAACAAAATCATAATAATATAAAAAAAAATTCCACACTTCAAAAAAACATCTTCACAAAAAGAAGTATTGTAAATATATATAACCGTGGCTCTAAATAATGCAACAAGGTCCAAAAAAGAGTCGTCAATTTAATACGTCCCTCACTATCCACCAAGTTCCATCCCCTGTCCCATCGCCGCAATGTTGCATCCTTGTGCCTGTTTTACAAGTACTTCAACGGATTGTGCTCCAAGGAACTTGCTGCTCCTCGACGTAAAAACACTAAACCAACCCGACAATCAGCTAAATCCCATCCATTCACTGTGGCGGTCCCCAGATGCCGGAGAGCTTTCTACTCCAATAGCTTCTTTCCTCGTGCTGCCAGCCTCTGGAACTCCCTCCCTGTTTCCCCGACTGTACCATACAGAAATTTAAAACTACTTTCGTGTGAATCAGATGATTCTGGTGTTGGCATTAGTTTCCCCAATGTTTTTCTAGTTAGAAATCTTTCTGGAAAGACATCGGGTACTTATGGGAAGGACCACAAGAAGGTTGCCAACATCCCTAAGCGAAAGTGGTACTATGGAACCGACTGGATTCGAATTTGGAACACCCAGATCTTCAGTCCGTGTCGATATTCAATTTAAAACTAATGTAAACAGACATCTCGCTTCACAGCTCCCAACTTAGGATGACTCCCAAAACTTAACCCTAATTCTCAGTAGCCCCTTATGTCCACAGTGGCGGCCTGCCTTGTTTGGGGTGAACTGTGATGAAAAAAAAACAAAAAATACAAGTGGTTGAGCTGTAAAACAAACCCATCAATCAATCCTTCCTCATTCGTCTAACATTTTCCTTTTTTTAATTTTAATGTTTAATTTTTCGTTTTAATTTCAGGACTTGTTACATTCTCATAAACTCTGTGTTGACCCTGAAAGCCAGGAACTTTGACCGTGTGGAATCTGCTGCACAACCTTATGTCAGTGCCTCTTCTGCCGCTGCAGCTACAGAACTTCCCGCTGCAATGGCAGCAAACGATCTCACTGTGAGTGATTACACATTTTTCTATATTTTTTTTTTATTTTCTATCGCATATTTATTATATATAGACACTGTTCTGATACAGATATATATAAATAGCCATTCCTTCGCACATAACTTGCCAGAAAGTAATTAATTCAGTATTTATTCAACTGAACATATACATCATCAGCAGCTGACTTGAATGAAATATTAGTATTTTGTAATGTGAAGTTTTCGTCAAAGCGAATTTAATTACAAAATTTATAGAGGAAATCTAGACTTTATTTTTCTCTCGCGTGATGGGACAGGGACGGGCTGGAGCTTGGTAGACAGCGTGGGATCTATTAGAGACTCTTTTTGGGACCCTGTCTAAGAGGGAGAGACTAGTGGTTGGTGCACCAGCCCAGATGTGACAACAATACCCCATGCATGGGCAAATTGTGGCTTCGTAGAGATTATAGGATAGTGGCAGGTGTGAGAAGTTTTCTAGCCCAGTAGAGGGAGACTACCTTCTTTGCAGCAGATTTGGCAGTATCTTCTATGTATTTATTCCAGTTCTGTAAAGAAATTCTTTTTGCATAACTAAAAATAAGTCTCTTTAAGCAAACTATTGTGTTATCGGTTGTGTTCGAACATGTATGTAAATTAGCTCACGTAGTGAGTCCTTTTTCTCAGATACATTTAAAGCTATTAGAGAATCGTTTAATCAGCATACAATAGGAGTAAATAGAGATCTAACAGAGATAGGTGACTTGTTCAGTTAATTACAAATTACAGTTGATTAGAAGAATTAAAAATTGATTTTTTTTTTTTTTTTTTTTTTTTTTTTTCACCCCAAACATAACTCAATCCCAAAACTAGGGAATATTATAGCATGTATTTTTATGTTATTAAAGCATATATGAAAAAAAACAAACTTAGGGAAACAAACGTTGATTAACACGGCTTCAGCATGGTGATACAATTTCTTTGTCTGACAACTCTCGAAATAAAAAGTTCATTCTCAGTTTGTCATTTTTGGGGTAAGTTGGTTAGAAAAGATTCTCCCTGTGCAATATCAAACAGGGTACAGAAATTATGTATCTTAATTTTTTAGATCAGGATTGATAATTTAGATTATTCAGACTACTGTTCTCATCTTGAGTGTTATTCTCACAACGTTTCGTAACTCTGATTCCTGAGTTCGACAAAATACTCCTGAAAAAGGTCGGAGGTTGGTTAAATTCGTCCGAAAAGGCTCCCTAAATTCATACTAAAACTGTCCGCAGGGACCCGTGGCGTAACGGATAAAGTGCTAAGTAAAATTCAGTTCTAAGTGACACTCTGGTACAATTGCAAATTACTTCGGATTAAATAAGTTCTGTTTGAAATTCTGTACAGATTCCTGAGTTCAACAAGAGGTTACATCGGCTGAAACGCTGTGAGGATAACATCGAAGATGAGAACAGTAGTCTGAATGATACAAAGGGTCGTGAAAATTTTAATTTTATTTTTGTTTTAAATTTGAAAGCTTCTCTCATCGTAATATCAAACGTGGTGGTGGGTGAGAGCTGTCTGTCTTTTTTCCTTTTAAATGACTCCCTTACATTTGCAGCTTTTTAGGTCATTATTTAAAATTGTCTCCATTGTAATAATCTTTTTTGTTGGAATAGCGAAAATAGGGTTGTGAAAGTTTTTATTTAAAAAAAAAAATTTTTTTAAATTTTTTTTTTAAAATTTTTTTTTTAAAGCTTTTCTCATCCTAATATCAAATGGGGTTGTGGGTGAGAGCTGGCTGACTAGCACTTTAACAAGCTTTAACAGAAAACTTTTGTTATACACTTTGTTAAAAACTATCCGACATTCAATATATTGCGTTAGGATATTCTGCAGTGAAGAACGTGATTATTATCTTTTGTTTGTTTGTCTCAGTTTTTTCCTTTCAATTTAAGGAGGAATTATCTCCCTTACATTTTAAGATGGTTCTTGACTCAAAATTTAAATTTAAAACGTCTTTTGCTCAAAGAAGCCGTGTAAAAACAAACAACAGTACGAATCGAGTTATCGCCCTTGGACTGCGCTGATTTTCTAATTATGGACAGCTATTATTTACGCACTCGGAAGCTGGCCGATTCAGAAAATGTCAACAAACAAACGTACACACAAACAAACGATAGATGAAAATTTATTTTTATTATTGCAATGAAAATTTTTTATTTTCATTTTTATTCATGTTTGTAAATTAAAATTTATGTATTGCGTGTATCTAATTCTATTTCTTCTGTTTCTCCAGAATGAACCTATCTTTTTTAATGAAAAAGGCCAACAAATAAGCCGGATTGAGGCTGGCTACTCTGCGGAAGAGGACTTGACACTTCTCATAGACGAAGTTGATCTTGTAGACGACAATGATGATGGTGACCAAAGGTAAGTTAAGTGCAGGCCTAGTGCACTTTGCATCATATGAGGTTACATCGTATTTGTGTAGTGCGTGTCTGAAACAATGGAAGGTCGATTTGTTGAGTTGGAGCTGAGAGTGAATGCTACCAAGACTGAAGTGATGATGTAGTGTTGGAAAGTTCTGTTCAGTTTGTGGACAGGGAGTCTGGTGCAACTCAATCTTTTGTGGTACTTGTAAGATATATGAAACATGATACATAAAGGCATGAAACTTAAATAGAAAAACTATGTCAAAGAAAGACTATGTTAATGTCCTACCACAATTGATAAAGCACATGTATTGCCTGGGTCAACAAATAGGAAAGGGATAGATGCATTTTGGATCTGTAAGTTTGTTTTATTTTGTTGATGATGATGTTGTGAGAGCCTATATGCAAAGATAAAGATCTATTCTGGGAGTAAGTCAGACTGCAACCAGAGGAGCCCGGATTAGTGAAAGGCATGACAAGATAGCAGCCTGTCTGACGACATCTGATGCATCGGGCGTCATAGCCAGAAATAGTGAATCTGATTTCTATATTCCTCACTTGGGTGAAATTATATATCTTTGTTTTCTGGAAATAGGATAGTACATTGCTTTTCATTTGTGCCTTAATAGCATTGTCCAGAGAGTTTTGTACGGGTTGTTCAGAAGAGATGCTGTATGCTGATGATTTAGTACCTACTTGTTAAGTTAAAGACTGGGGAGGGGGATGCTGTGAAAGTAAAGGTCTGAGAGTGAATGTTACCAAGACCAAAGGGATGATCAATGGTTGTAGTGTTGGAAAGCTCCCCAAAAGAGGAAAGTCCCCCCCCCCCCCCAGTTCAGTTTGTGTAAAGGGAGTCGGGTGCAATTCAATTTTTTGTTGTACTTGTATTAAGAAGTGCAGTCGAATTATTTGTAGGTTGAGAGAGGATAACCAACCTGATTCAGGAAGGACTGCTGACATGACCAACCAGGAAATTTGGTCACCGTTACGCTCACCGGGTGTACACTGTTTCCCTAACCCTAACCCTACTGTTTCCCTAACCCTATTCCTAACCCTAACACTGTTTCCATCCTTTTTTCATATTGTTATTCAGACTTTTGTTTATGTATGAAAATGAATATTACCAAGACCCAAGTGATGATCAGTGATTGTAGTGTTAGAAAGCTCCCCAAAAGAGGAAAGTTCCCCTGCTCAGTTTGTGGAAAAGGGAGCTGGGTACAACTCAATTTCTTGTTGTACTTGTAAGCATTGGGTACACAAAAAGTGCAGTGGAAGTACCGGTAGGATGAGAGAGGATAACCAGTTTGTGTGAAAGAAGTGTAAGACAATGGAGACGGATGGAAACTCAGATGTGGAGAAAGTCTATCTGGATGGCGAGTCTATTGGGGTTGTTGAAAAGTTTTGTTACGTTGGTGATACCATTGGAGCACAGAGTGGAGCAGGTACTAGTGTAGTTACAAGAGTTGCGAATGGATGGAAAAAGTTCAAGGAATTTCTTCCTTTTTATTAACCACCAAAGCGTTACCATTGCTGACCAAAGGAAGATTCTATCAGGTATGTGTGCGCAGTGTGATGATGCATGGAAGTGAAACCTGATCAGTGAGGGTTGAGGACATGTGTTGCATGAAGAGAAATGATATGAGAATTATTGTGTAATGTGAGTCTTAAATACAGGCTAAGATCTGATGAGCTCAGAGGTAGATTAAAATCTGGACAGTATAGGAAGATGTGTGCAGAAGAGAAGACTTAAATGGTATAGCCATGTTGAAAGAATGGATGAGAGTTCTTGGGTTAGTAGATGTAGAACAGTTGAAGTAGCAGGGCCGGTTGGCAAGAGAAGGCTAAGGAAAACATGGGAGGAACTGAGGAAGTTAATTTCTAAAAGCTGTCCAACATATATGCCAGCATGTAAAACGGACGTTAAACCGAAGATGATGATGATGATGATGCCTCTGATATCTCTGGTGAAACTTGAAACCTGCTTTCTTGTTGTTGATTCCTTCTTTATAGACCGAAAATAGGATTCCAGGTCAATCTCAATTTTGTGGGGAAACAATCGATGCAGGCAGTTTGTCTCTTACTTCAGCCATTCTGCGCATGAAAAAATGTTTTCGAAAGTCATGGAAACTTTGCTGTTTTCTGACTTTTATAGGCATGTTCATGTGTGTTAGACACATGGCCATCAAAAAGATGCTTCGGGTTGTTGTTGGCGAGATGGTTAATAATTTTTTGTTCGTTTACTAAATCGGTTGCTTGACATTCGAGCATCAATGAGCCTCAACCCTCACTGGCCAGATTTCACTTCCATACATCATGCTACTGCGTACACATGCCCGATCGACTCTTCCCTTGGTCGACAGTGGTAACGCTCTGCTGTTAGTTATAATCCTCGTCTAAAAAATTCTGAAACGGCTATTTTATTTGTTTTTTTTTCTTTTTGTTTTTCTTTTCAGTAATGGAGGCGATATGGACGAGGAAATGATGCGTTGTTATGAGGACTTTTTGCGGGCCAACGAGAAGTAGGCCCATGGGATCTGAGAAGCCCGACTGCATTTATTGGTCACTTAACAGGATTTGTTCTTTCTTTTAGTCGAGGAGACCCCCACTTGCCCACCTTGAAAGAGAAAAAAAAAAAAGAAATGAAAACCATTCACTCCTGCCCCCCCCCCTCCTTTTCATTTCCTGTCCTCTCGCCATCTCTACACTCTAATCCTGATGCTGCTGTCTCTAATGGTTAGAAGGCTCAGTTCTTTTTTCTTTGCAGGTTTACTTAAATAAAATCCGGGCAAAGGCTGCAGTTGCAATAATAATAATAATAATAATAATACTCTTTAATAATTATTTTAAAAACAAATATATTTATTTTTATTTTTCTTGAATTTTTTTTTTCCTTGAAAAAATTTTTTTTCTTTTTCTCGAAATTTTTTTCTTTAAATAAAAAAAAAAAATTTTGCATTTTTTTTTTTTTTTTTTTTTAAATTAAAAAAAAAAAAATTTAATATTTTTTTTTTCCTACCATCACAAAAAGAAACAACAAAAAAATGCTCTTTTCCATTGATAGCTAGCATCTGGTAAATTAACTCTTACTCCTTGGCCTTCGGGCTAGGGTCAAAGTGTAGTATCTGTTCTGTTGGAGGAGGAAAAAATCCTTCATGACTGGGGCAATTTTAATTTTTTGTCCCATCTAGTTTTGAGGAACTAGATTACCCGGCCCCAAAAAAGGACCTTGTCTTCGTAGGGAGGCATATAAATCCCCCACCCCCCCTTTTTTTTTTCCATAATTATTTTTACGTTTTTTACCTTGTTTCTTCATCTCCGTTTTTCAACTTAAAAAAAAAAGCTTTCATATCTAAAATGAAATCTCGTAAGTACTCCTCATCTCTTTCACCTATGTCTTCTCATCCTTGCCAACAGCGTTGGATCGATTATATTCACAAAAACGAGAGGTATAAACCCCTCGTTTCAGTTATGGGTAAAATTGCAATCACTGACTTCAATTACAATCAAAAGATCCTTAGCCTTTTGGCTGAGAGCAAAGTGTAGTATCTGTTCTGATACTGCACTTTATCTGTCCTCGGTCAGTGAAGCAGAAACCTGTCTAGACTGAGGCAATTTTTATTTTTGTCCCAAATCCAGAGTGCTCATTTTTGGAGAACTGAATTTTCTGCACATTAAAAACCGACTTTGTGTCTAACTCTGCCCTCATTGGGTGGCAAGTAATAGGGACTTCAATTGCAATAAGTGATAATACGTATTGTATTTTAGCATCAGATAATCCACGAAAGAGGGTTGATATGCCACAAGACAAACAATGTTTAATTTTGTCATCGTAGATGAAGACCCTTAAATGGCCGACTTTTTTTTTTTTAAGCATTGTGGGATGGCATTTAGTTCGTCTTCCGAATTCCTCATAGCTTAGTGTATTAAGCTGCTGTTTCTTTTTTTTTTTTGTTTTTTTTTGTTAATGCTATTGTTTGTGCTGGAAATAAGCAAAGAATACCACAAAGTGAAAAATGACTCATACAGGATTTCTCATTTTGTTGTATTCTTTGCTTATTTCTAGCTCCACAGACTAAATAATCGTTTTAGTAAACGCAAACGATAGCACCACAAAAAAAAAAAGCAGCAACTTGATGCATAACGTATGTCGGAAATAAATTTCCAATATTAACACAAAAAAAATATCTTAGTGTGTAAAAAGCCCCCCCCCCCTTCTCAATCCTAATTCCAGGATGTAAAAATCATTCCTTAAATTAGATTTCACCAAATCACTTCCTTTCATTGCTGTAAATCCTTTTTTTTGTGGCGTCAGGCTTTACTTCGTGCATAAATGAAATATTCTTTTCTCTCCCTAGATTTGTTTGGTGGGTAGGGCATAGCATGCACCTGTTATCATCTGGATTACCTGTTTTGGATGTGCAGTACACCCATTATCTGGATGTCTTGGGTAAAGGGTACGCCTGACATCTCTGGATGTCCTGTTTTGGGTAAAGGGTACGCCTGACATCTCTGGATGTCCTGTTTTGGGTGCACAGTACGCCTGGCATCTCTGGATGTCCTGTTTTGGGTAAAGGGTACGCCCGGCGTCTCTGGATGTCCTGTTTTGGGTGCACAGTACGCCTGTTATCTGGATGTCTTGGTAAAGGGTACGCCTGACATTACGCCTGGCATCTCTGGATGTCCTGTTTTGGATAAAAGGTACGCCGGGCATATAGATGTCCTGTTTTGGGTGCACAGTACGCCGGGCATGTGGATGTCCTGTTTTGGGTACATGGTGCACCCATTATCTGGATGTCTGATTTTGGGGTATATCTAGTATCTCCTTGACCCCCCCCCCCCCCCGTTTTCTTTTTCTCGAGTCTTGTTTTAATTTTAGGCTCAATGAAATTTTCCTTTTCCTTCCTGGATTAGTTTGAGTGGAGCAATAACCTGTTTTTTTTGGGGGGGGGGGATTGTCTTATTCAGGGGTATTTTTAGTATATCCTACAAGCTCCTTAATTAAGTAACACCTTCCAAAATGCAGGTAATAACCTGCATTTTGGAAGGTGTTACTTAATTTTCTGAATGGAGAGTGAGGTACTTGTACTTACCCCCCTTCAACCCCTATTTTTGGTAAATGAAGAAAAGCGTTAGTATTCCAGCAATCAAATTGCATTTGGTTTTGTATATTTTTTTGATATAATTTTAAAAACATTTTTTTTTTTACTGATGGGAAAAAGTTGAAAACCTTTCTCATTCGCTTATTTTTCCCATCTTAGAGAGCGCACATGTATATGTCAAGTTTCTTTTTGAAAATGATAATATAAGTGAGTTGGGAGTACTTTTAAGTTGATTTATAAATTATATAAGAAACCAGCGGGAATATTTGGCGTTGCTCGGGATTGCATGAGGCATTTTGTGCCTCTCTGCACCCATGTTGTATTATTTGTATCAGAATTAGAGAAATTGTCTCTGGTGAGTTCTTAGGAAATTAAATATATAACCTGGATAAGAAACTGAAATGCATTATGGCAGATTTTTTATGGAATTTAACTTCTTTTTTTTAAGATATGATTTTAAAAATTTCATTTCATTTTACACATTAGAAAAAAAAATTTTTTTTTATTTCTATAAGGGAGGTAACCTTGGAGAATTTTGAATGAAAGGGTGATAGTTACAAAAAAAGTAATTTTATGTTTAATTTTTAAAGTAGCGTTGCTGCATGTGAAGTTGTCTTCTAGTTTATTTATATGATGTGAATGAGAAACCAAATTATTATATATATATATATATATAATAAATTTTTATTCATACAAACATTTTTGGTGTTCAGCTGCGATCTCTTTAGAGAACCAGCACAACACCTTTAGAATTCATTTTTTCTAGAGGAGCTGGTTCTCAAGAGATCGCAGCTGAAACATGTATGCACATATGTAACCAAAAATGTTTGTATGAATTAAAAAAAACAGCACGTTTTCATAAACACTGGAGTTTCATTAGATTAATATCTAGGAAACAAAAATAATACATGAACTATATATATATATATATATATATATATATATAAGTTGAATTTTGAAGGCGGTGAAAATGCAATTTGATAGAAAACACTGTTGGATACGAGAACAGGTAAACAGATCAAATGATAACCTTGAAGAATTCAATAATTAACGTAATGTATCGAACCAAAATTATATGGATAGTGTCATATTTAAATTTTCGAGGTTAACCTTCTTTTCAGAAAGAAAATTACAGCTCGATCGGAGTGTGTTTTCGTCTGGAAGTCAGGGAAATTTTCACTCCTAATATATATATATATATAAGTATGAAGGTGAGAATTCCAAGGTAGGAGCTATGCAATGTTGAGAACCAGAAGGTGGAATATAGGATGAACAAAAATAAGTGACAAGAGATGGTAAATCTTGGAACTATTTATTTGCTTTTTTTAAAATACAAATAAATTCACCGTCTCTTGCCATTTATTTTTGTTCGTTCCATATTCCACCTTCCGGTTCTCAACATCGCATTGCTCCTGCCTCTGAATTCTCACCTTTATACTTACTTGTTTACCAGTAATGATTCAAGCAAACTACCATTTCTTTTTATATATATATGTGCGTGTGTATTTTGGGGAGGAGGGGTTTAAATAGCGGCTCCCCCAAAGCCTCAACTTGTCTGTGAAAGAAAAAAGAAATACATACACCAGCTCTACTACTAATTTAGTATTGAGCACTTTTAGAATGGATATATACAGACTTATTACTAATGGAGATTTGGTATCTGTTTCTATGACACCGAAATTATACTATTCTCAATTCTGGACGGGTAATGTTGTATCTGTTCTGTTGTCATGAATGACACCATCTTCTCCGGGCATTATTTCATTTTTGTTTTGGAGGGGGGGGGGTGTGATATCTGTTCTGTAGTCATGAAAACATTCTTCCAGACTAGCAAAAATATGCGACCAGAGGGACCATATTTTTGCTAGTGCGTACAGACATGTACAAAAAGACGCTACACTGGCATGTCAGTGTTATTGATCAATAGTTATTAAAAATTTAACATCTCATAAGGCGGGAAAAAAAAGTCTGATCTTTTACTTAGATGTTCTCCGGGAGTAAAATTTAAAACAATTGTTTTTTTTTTTCAATTGTTTTCAAGATTGCAACATGAACGTTTCTGTGTAGCTTACTTGCCATAAATATATTTTCATAGTTTACTACTATAGTTTTACTCGCGTATTGAGCACTGTAAATACTAAAAATATATAAATATGTAGCATTATTACTTTGTAATAAATTTTTTTATATATAAATAGTAGCATAAAAATATACTTATGGCAAGTGAGCTACACCGAAACAAACGTTTCTGATTATATTACTATTAAATAAATACTGAATAAAAAAAATATATATGTAATATATCATGGTAAATGATGAGATTGTATGCCAAAAACAGTTTCTTTTAACATTCTAATAAAATTAGTGTATAGGCGATATATATATATATATATATATATATATGATTATGGTGTGATGAATGTTGTAGAGTTAAAATAAATTTAGTATTACCTATTAATACCGAAAAAAAGGTGTTTTAACACTTTTCATCTTGAGCGATACAAAAAAAAGCTCCACGACGTAAAAAATGAATTATAAAATTTTTTTTTTAAGTATTTCTAAAAAATATTTTTCACAAACTTTTTTTATAGATAACTTATAAACTTTTCTTGTGTTAATCTTGGAGCAGTAGCCAAAATTTCTTTCTGGAATAATGAAAGTGCTTGTTTCGTTTCAGTTAGTTAATGTTAGATCGGTTTCCTTTTTACATAATACTCTACTTCCTTAAATTAAGACATTTTGTTAAAAAATCTCGATTATACTAGCATATTTACCCATTTATGTTTTTTTTTTTTTTTTTTTTTTTTTTTCAGATTACATGTGTAATACTAAATAGATTTTAACTCGAAATGATTCCTCATGTAATAATATTTGTGTGTATTTTAATATTTCTTAATTGAAGAACGGTCTGATGTTTGTAAATTATTTTGTAATTGGGTTAGAACTGGGGAAAAGAATAGTTTATTCTGATAACTTCAAAATGATAGCTGGGGTGGGAGAGGGTTTTGGAGGTTTCCAATTTCTGTGACATTTTTTTTAGGGTGGGGTGAGGTGGATGGGAGGATAATTCAGTTATCAAGATTAAAAACTTGTATAAATGGGGATTTTGATAGGATGCCCATTTGAAATTGGGGGTGGAAAAAGGGACGAAGATGAGGTATCTAATACCAATTTTGATAAACTTAGCCGAGGTGGGGGTGAAATTGTCGATTGATCACTATCAAAGTCTCTTAAATGATTTTGATTGTAGAAAAATGTCTAAACTTTAGGGCTTAAGGGTTTTTAAGAAGAAATTAAAATTCAGGAAATCTTGCTTAATTCGTGTCAAATATGAATAAAATTTAATGCAAATCAGAAATATTCGACTTTATATTTGGAATATTTATTAATTGATGTCTAATGTTATTGGTTAAAAATTTCATGAATGTCTTCCAGCCTCTCTTTGCATAAAATGAAATATAGCCCACATTACTCACCCTTACGCATAGCAGCTGTGCGTCAAAGTTTAGGAGTTTACACTATACAAACATACACATATCTAACTATATATATGCTAAGGGAAGTAACTCTGTTTTTCTAGATTTCCAATCTTCCACCAACACGCACACTATTTTTATACACATGATTCTATAGTTTTTTTTTTTTTTTTTTTTTTTTAATTTTCCAGACCAGAAATTAAAATCGAGAAATTATTTTGGGAAAAATCTTTTTAGGTCCATATTCAGATTTCATATAATCTTTGTGACTAAATCAATTTCATTTTTTTTATCTCAAATAATACCACAAGAAATATTTCAGATGGGCCTATATATATTGCCCGAATGATAATGGGAATCAGAGGTTGGTCGAAACGACGACGGCAATAGAGAATCAGCAGCAGCAGGTGGGTGGCGTGCCTAATCGTGCTGGCAGGCATAAATAGGAAAACCGTTTTTGTTTTTAATAATAAATGAAATAAAATTTTCTATAATTTTTTTTCTATCCCTTTTTCGTTTTTAGCCATTTCTAGTTTTTTTAAAATTCCTTTTTCTAGTTTTTTTAAAAATCCCCTTTTCTCGTTTTTTTTTAAAACTTTCTATCAACAGGTTTGCATTTCTTCTCCAGATTTTCACTAAATGATTCCCCCTTTCTCTATTCTGACAAGGTTGCAAGGTTGGGTAGGGTGCCCCCCCCCCCCCACCCTGGGTAGGGTGACCCCCACCCCCACCCCAATCGGAAACTATTTCCTTACACAGAAATACCTAAATTAATGAAGTGTTCATCTTTGTAAATTAGGGAGTGACCTCTAGACTCCTCTTCTCCCCCACGACAAGTCTTTCACTTCCACTTTCGCCCCAAGGGCCAGTAAAAGAAAATGTGTACTCATAAAAATTATCCCCGGCAAAATGGAGAGAAACTTCAGACACCAGGAATTTTTTAGATTTGATTTCTTTATCGTAGTTATTTCCGTACGGTTATAATCATTGAGCCTGGTCAGTACTTAGATGGGTGATCATTTGGGATTATCCGGTCCTAGTGGCTACCAATCTGTGAAAACAACAGACAGTCCTCGGCTGTATGTTGTGATCTGCTCCAATCAGACACTGGTTTTACGATAATAGATCGATTTAAGATTTTAGTTATTTCCCTTGTGATTTATAATAGGTTTATTTTTATTTTACATTTGAAAAAAATATTTAAAATTTTTTTTAGGTTTTTTAATTTTTTTTATTATTAAAAAAACAATTTTTATTTTATAAAATTTTTTTACTTAATTTTTATTTTTTAATTGTTAGATTCTGCTGTAGATGTCTTCCAAAATGTAATGTGATCTTCTTTGATAAGATTTTCACGGAAATCTGATTAGTTAATTGTGCGAGGTCTTAAACTTAAAATCGGCAGCCATTAGTTATTGTGTGGGGGTCGCTGGCGGACAGACAAATACTGGGTAAAACATAACCTCTTGGCAGAGGTTAAATGAGAAAAAAGCAAAACTGATTGCTTAAAATAATTATTTTGTTTTCATCCCCCCTCCATTATTCTTTACCTTTTTGTTCCAACATTTTCTACTTTACCCCCCCCCCCCTGGTGTCTCCCCCATTTTATTTATCTCCCCCGCCCTTTTCATTCCCCAAGGTTTCCTACCTGCCTTCCAGAACTCTCCATAGATCACCACTCCGAATTTTCCACAGTCCAATCGACTGTGGATAACAGCGGTGCGTGCGCTCAACTCCTCTCAACATTCTCTGGACTAAATTAAAATCCTTCCGACAAGCAAGAGACATTTCTTAAAAAAACAACAAAAAAACAACAAAAATACGTGCACATGTAAGACATTTTACAACCAAAAAAAAACTGGCATTAATAATTTGGTTTGAACTGCTAAATAGCAAGAAACAAAACAAAAAAATCAAAAAAGGAAACGAAAATCCCCCCCCCTCCCCCCCAAAAAAAACAGCTTAAAAAATCTAATAATGGGTTTTTCGATAAAATTGAAACAAAAAAAATGGATAAAAAACACTGCAAACCAATCTCTCTTCCCTTTTCCCAATTCCAAGCAATTTTTACACCAGACATTTTAGTGTTTGCCGACCAAGCAACCACAATATGCATGGAAAAAAAAAAAAGAAAAATGTTAAAAAAAGAAAAAAATTAAAAGAAAAGAAAAAAACTTGAAAAATATTTAAAAAAATAAATAAAAAAAAACAAACATGTCTTTTGTTTTTGGTCTGAATTTTTTTTGGGGGGCGGGGGCGGGGGGCTTCGTGATCATTGTATCGAAATTTATACTATGATGAACGGCTGATGTTCGTTCTGAACTTCGTTCTTTATTTTTTCTTCTCGCATCAAATGCATGTTTATGGGTATACATAAATGAGGGTTGAGGACATGCGTTGCATGGAGAGAAATGATACGATGTATGTGTAATGTAGGTCGTAAAGACGCGTTTACTTTTGAGGAAGATTAAAATTTAGTAATCGGGAGATGTGTGCAGAAGAGTAGACTTCGATGGTATGGCCACATTGAAAGAATCGATGAGACATTGACGTAACTGGTTCAATTTACAGGAAATGCTAAGGAAAACATGGGGTGAAGTGATAAAAATGGGCCTATTCGATAAATAAAGACCTGGTCAGAGATTGTTTACTTTAGAAGTCAATTTCTAAAAGCTGTCCAACACATGGCAGAATGTAAAACAGTCTGGTCAAGGGAGGAGTCTATGAGGCATGTGTGTCCAGTGTGATAATGTATGGAAGTGAAACCTAGCCAGTGAGGGTTGAAGACATGCGTTGCATGAAGAGAAATGATATATGATGGATGTGTAATGTGAGTCAGGCTTAGTTCTGATCTCAGAGGAAGATTAAGTCTGGATAATGTATGTAGAAGACTCATGTTGAAAGAATGGATGAGAGTGCTTGGGTTAGATGTAGAACAGTTGATGTAGCATGGTCAGTTGGTAGAAGAAGGCCATGGGAGAAAGTGATAAGGATTGACTTTTAGGATAAATAAAGACCTCACAGTGATAGGTAAGTTTAGAAATTGATTTTTCTAAAAGCCGTCCAACACATGCCAGCATGTATACTGAATATGATTTACTCCTGTAAGTTCAAGGAACTTTTGTCATTACTAACGAGCAGAGAGTTACCACTGTTAACCAAGGGAAGGGTCTATATCAGACATGTGTGTGCAATATGATGATGTATCTAAGTAAAACCTGGCCAGTGAAGAAGTGATAAAAATGAACCTGCGGGATAAATACTCTCCTAGCCAGGGATAGATTACCTTGGAAGTCAATTTCTTAAAGCCGTCCATGCCAGCATGTAAAACTGAAGTTAAAATGAATTTGATGATGATGACGTACATCTGTAAAAGCAGGGTCACGTGCTGAGATTGCGAGATTCTCTAGAAGTTTTGTCAACTTCAGATAATAGACACGTCAATCAGCTTTTATGTCCATAGATTAGCAGCTGATAGACCTCAATTAGTCTTATGGTGTGATTCAATTGATATCTATATAATTTTGGCGAAAAATCAGCGGAGGGAAGAGAGAGATTTCTGGTTTCTGTAGGTCTCAAAGACGGAGCGGCCTTTGGGTCCGAGGCTGAAGGACTGTTTGTGTTCACTTGGAAGTGATGCTCGTTTTTTAGACGATGAAATTCTGGACTGGCTTGCTGCAACTGAGCCGAAGGGTTTTAGCCCTTCGGCTCAGTTGCAGCAAGCCAGTCCAGAATTTCATCGTCTAAAGACACGCAAGAAAATGAGCGTTCTAATTGTAAGGCTGTCGGTTGGTAGAAAAAGCAAGTTTTAATTTTAAACTTCACAAAATAAAATATTTTAATTGTTTTAAAACTCAGAATTGTAATTTTATTTCGAAGGAAAATCCTTTTATGTTTCGGAAATTTTGAGATGAGGATTACTGTTCTCATCTTGGATGTTATTCTCACAACGTTTTGGTCGATAACCTCCGACCTTCAGGTGTACGAAATTTTTTTTTTTTTTTTTTAAATCCACAGGGATATATTTCTCGTGTTCCATGACCATGTAGAGAAGTCTTAAGCGATTTGTAATCGTATTCTTAGTATCATCGCCCGCACTGAGGATTGAACCTTCAATCTCCAGAAGACTGTCAAGAGTAATAATCAGTACTCCCGTGAATTAAATAAAAAGGTTCAGTTTGAAATTCCTGAGTTCGACAATATGCACCTTAAGAAGGTCGGAGGTTACATCGGACGAAACGTTTTGAGAATAACATCCAAGATGAGATTAGTTGTTCGAATAATCCAAATAAAACGGAAACCCCTTTGTTACTGACCGAGACGACATGATTGACACTATGGCCACTGAATTCGGATGAAAAAAGCAAGTGGACGATCACGAACTGTGCAGTGAGTGCACATAAACACTAGTTCACAGTAAAGAACCTAGTCAAATCTTACTCTTGGGTGTTGTACGTGTAATCTCACGGACGTCTTTTTCAGGTACTCAAGGGATTAAAAACATTGAATCCAAAATCGAACGGTGTCAAATTAGCATATAAAAAAATAAAAATTGAATTGAAAGAAAAAACTCATTTTATTTTCACAATCAAATTGAAAAAAAGAAATATTTTCGTATAGCAAGTTTTTTGTAAACGATGGGAGAGATTTTTTTAAGGCACTGGTTCAAAAAAGCAGATAGTTCTTTGACGTCAGAGTTGTCCGCCATTTTGGTTGGGAAACGACAAGATTTGGTACTTATATCGAATATGAACCAGTTTCCGTGAACTTCGCGTCGGCAGCGTTCGGGCATGTTACGTAAACACCTGAGAAATGCCGAGCGATTAGCCAATCAGCTGTCAGACGACAAATTTTCTAACCAGTATTGAAATTGATTAAAGTCAGAAGGAAGCTCACCAAAAATATGTTCACACAACAAAATTGTTTATGACCAGTTGACAATACAAAAAGAAATGAAATTTTTTTTACTGAAAACTGTTTTATTAACAGTTTATATGTTTTGTTACAAAAATGACAAAAACATTATTTATTAACGATGATTTCGCTGTTTTGTTCGTTTTTATTTTGTTTCTCGAGAAAGAAAAAAAAACGACGCATCGAAGTTATCGTCTGTCAACATTCGCCTCGGCATCTCTCGGGTGTTTACGTAACATACCGAATGCTGTCGACGTGAAGTTCACGGAAACTGGTTATTCGATATAAGAACCCAATATTTGCATTTTTTAAATAATTTTTTCGGTGAATGTGTACGAGTATAGCGACTGCAAAGCGGAGAGCAAAAAAAGGAATGGACAACCAGGGCATATTTCTGTGAATACATTTATTCAATTTTGAAAATCAACAGGAAAAAAAATCACATGTGTTACATTTTTCGTTTTCTGTTTATTGTTTTTTGACAATCACTTGTCTGTTTGTATTTCAACGATTTTCAATTAAAAAAAAAATGAACCGCCCAGTATGTTTTGGGACGGGACGAAAAAACGGTGCGACCAACATCACGTGATCTCCGCTCCGCAGCCAACGAATATCGGGACCATTCTCGTATACATTCACCAATTATTTTTATAACTCACTAAAAACTTCGACACATGTTCGTCTTTGTCCACTGTCCGTTTTTCACTACTTTTTACTGACCATTTTTTTTTCTTTTTTCGGTGTACACTTATCTATCATGCTGCTAGAGAATTCTGGGGTTTCTGGAAAAAAATTTCAAATATTTTACATTTTAGGAAGGGGGATCAGTTTCCAATGTTAATTCAACGTAGACTGATCCCCCTCTTTTTGACCATCTCAATTTAAAAAAAAATCTTTTTCGGTGTACAATTTACCTATCATGTCAGGAAAATTTCTACTGACATGATAGGTAATTGTACACCGAAAAAGATTTTTTTAAAAATTGAGATGGTCAAAAAGAGGGGGATCAGTCTACGTTGAATTAACATTGGAAACTGATCCCCCTTCCTAAAATGTAAAATATTTGAAATTTTTTCCCAAAAACCGCAGAATTCTCTAGCAGCCTGATAGATAAGTGTACACCGAAAAAAAGAAAAGAAAAATGGTCCGTAAAAAGTTGTGAAAAACGGACAGTGGACGAACATGTGCCCAAAACTTCTCTTCGTTGTTCCTTTCGTGACACCTTGTTTCCATTCCCTTTTTTTATCGATCATGCCGCCATATTGGAAATAAGCCGATACGTAATAATAAATTGATTTTAACGCCAATACATTCAGAATGTCATAATTTGAAATGAAAAATTCAATTTTTGAGCGACTGCATATCGTCTTTTCGATAAAACTGCATGGGTCGTGAAACGACTTCTCGTATTTTAACTCGGCCGGTGCATAGTTACCGGTGCTGTCAAACACGACGTTCCTTTCAAATAATATACCGCCAGAATCTCAAATCAAGCAAAGATGATAATTGAGATTTCAGGATTATCTCCCTTGCATCACAAAATTTTGGTTTCAACTTGAGACGAGGAGAAAAAATTGATTCAGAAAGAAAGATTTATTTCAGTTTATTTTTTGTTTTGTGATTTGTTCTTTGTTATCAATTCACTAAAAAAATGGCGATTGTGCAGTATAGTAACCAAGAAAAAAAGGGGGGAACAAAATAGACAACAAATAACTGTTACTAAACGCAAGAAAAATTACTATTTATCTCTATATAATTTTCACGTGTTTTTTAATATATTATAAATATTATATATAGATTATCTTTATGCATTTGTTATCGTCACTTATTTAGTCAACCATGCTTGTAGAGTGAGGGAGTAGGGAGAGAATTCCAAAGACAAGCGGTCCGAGGAAAGACGCTAGAATAAAAAGTTTTCAATCATCTGGGGACCTCTATAGTGAAGGGGTGTGATTTTGGTGTGAGGTTGGTCGGGGATATTTACATTGAGGGTGCACACGTTCAGCAAGTTCGTCGGAGCACATTCCATGTACTTGTAAAACAAGCACAAGGATGCAACATTGCGGTGATAGGACAAGGGCTGAAGCCTAATTACAGACTCTTTTTGGGACCCTGTCTAAGAGGGAGAGACTAGTTGATGGTGCACCAGCCCAGAGGTACTCCATGCATGGGCGGATAGTGGTCTTGTAGAGATATAGGATACTGGCGGGTGTTAGAAGTTTTCTAGCACAATAGAGGGAGCGCACTTTCTTTGCAGCAGCCGTGGCAGTATCTTCTATGTATTTGTTCAAATTCATGTTACCCATGACTGTTAGGCCTAGGAGTTTAAATGTTGAACTATCCGGGTTTGTTCAAAGAAAGGAGCTTTGTCTTGTTATCATCAATTTATGACCCCATTCAACTACAGACTGGAGGTCACTTTCTAAGGATTCAGCCATTGCCTTGGATATGTGCGCATTTATTTTGCCCC
>OY744548.1:68533114-68538114 GCA_963556195.1 Sepiola atlantica
AGGTTTGGGTCTGACACTTTTTTCTTGGAGGGGGGAGGGCACGATAATGTGTTCGACGCTTCGCAGCGTCTCTCCCCTATCACCCCGCATATATTTATGTTCTAATTACTCGAAGGCAATATACAATTGAAAATTATATATTTATTGTTCGCTAACCCGATTGGGTTCGCTATAGAGTTGTGTCCACGAGAATGTGTTCAACAAAGTTTGAGTAGAATAAAGTGTATGTATGTAAATAGAGAGTGTAAACTTGTAGTAGGCTGCAGGTTTTAGTGGTGCATGCGAATGGCAGACGTTGAAGATGTTAGATGCTCGGTCAAAGGAAAAGGGGGCACAGATGGATTTTGAAAATGTCGTTGGTTGCATATCGGGCCACCTAGAATTTTATTTCTCTTTGAAATGAAATAAGTGTCTCTTAAAAAACAGAATCATGTTGACCATAGAAAGTAATGTTCTTAGGTTGTCTCAATGATAAGCCTCCTTGAGTAGACTGTCTGGTAGTTATCTCTAATGGATATCTTCAGCGGTCAGCCTCTGGGTGGTCGAATGGTGGCCAATGAGAAAGACTGGAATCTAAGGTTTCCGGTCAGGGACAAAGGACCCTAAGAGATGGGAGGGAAGAGGCCCTCTGGGCATGACAGGAAGTTGGGCTGGCAATCAGTTGGAGCTGTGCGCTTGTCCAGGGGTTCTTAGCTAAAGGATTGGAGTTATCTTCTTTTTGGTTAGGAAGAATCTCATTTTGCAAGTCTGCCATTCAACCTGGGAACACGAGTTTGATTTGTAACCTCCAACAAATAAACCTGTTACTTGTTTATAAGCTGGACTCATGGTTTTTTACTTGGGATGAGCATTCTTTGTTGCAGCACTGAATAAATCGCACCACGATGACTGGGGACGATCGCATCAGTGCAGTGAATGCACGCATACAGGTTCACAGAGAGGAGAAATTTTACATACCAAGTAAAATGTGTTTATAGTAGCCAGACCGAAGGAAGGCAGCGACGGCCTGACTGGTGTTGTTTACAGCCTATCCTGGACGAACAAAAGAGAAGGAAATAGTCTGCGCATCCTTTTTTATGAGACAGAGCGTAGCGCCACCTGCCGCCACGAAAAGGGGAGATAATACGGGTCTGACGACCCCGGTGTAAATGCATTAAGAAAGCGGATATAATGCTACAATACAAAAGTCGGTTTAAATTTTCAGAACCTTAGAGTAAGACGTGCGACTATCAGAGTCCCTATTTACTCGCCTCCCACAAGGGCAAAGCTAGACACAAAGTCAGTTTTTAATGTGGACAAAATCCAGTTCTCAAAAGGGAGGACTGGGACAAAACTTAAAATTGCCCCAGTCTAGAAAGATGCAATGTAGTATCAGAACAAAAGGTCAATTACAAGATGTCATAGTTTTACTAACTGTATTTCCTTTACTTACAGTCAATAATTACGGAACTTGAAATGCTTATAATTTCCATTAATAGGAATGTACAGAAGTGGGCGTGGCTTATACGGACTATGGTTTATCATAAAATTTTACATTAGTTTCCGTTTAAATTTTGATTGTGTTTAGAAGTTAATCTCTAAAAGTTAATCTCTAAATGGAAAAAAATGTAGTTTTTTACATGTGAAAAAAAATGTTATAATGAAAAATGTTATCACGGCGGCTAAAAAAAAAAAATCAGTGAAATTTAAAAATTTAAGAAATTAATTGTAAAAATTCCTTGAAATCAGTTTTCTGGAAATATTTAAAAGATAGTTAGTAAATTAAAGTCTTACGATATTGAATTAAAAAGAATGTACCTACTTTTTACTAAAAATTGCATAATTATCCTCAAATTGAGAGTCTAATTAAAAACGGTATTCAGTCAAGTATAAACAAACTAACTATCGACATTCAGAAATGTATGGAAGACTATAATTGCAATAATATTCCGTTTTATTATTTTTAAACCTTATATAGAAGAATGGTTTTGTAATAGTTTATAGAAATTGAAAAATTACTATACTTTAATTTCTTTATTTTAGAAGGTTATAAAAAGTTAATTCATTTATCTACCCCTATTTTTTGGAATAAAAAGTAAAATGCTTATTTAATTAGAATATTTTTGAATGTACACAATTAAGATTTTATTTATTTTTTATCTAAATAGATTCATATGTGACTTGGTATTAGTTTTAAATTCAATAATACTCTGAAATTATGTGATAGACTTTTAAATATTAATATTTTTAACACAAATAGGTCACAAATGAGGAGATAACCCAACATGAATTGTTCTTGACTAATTCCCTTGAAAATAATTTACGTCGCCAATAGTAACGTTTAATCTCCTCGCCACGAGGACAGAGTTAGGCACAAAGTCGGTTTTTAATGTGATGAAAAGCCAGCTCTAAAAAAAAGGGGAACTCTGGATTGGGACAGTCTAGAAGGATTTCTCCTTCACTGAGGGGAAAAAGGGGTCTGGTTTTCACAAGTAAATGCTTTTAAAGGCATTTCCTTATTTCACCTTCGTATGAATGAAACGTGTTTTCCATTGCTCCGTCTCCCCCACTCCTCCCCATCTACATCCCCTCTTCCCCTCTTCCCCTCTTCCCCTCTATCCCTCCTATTTCCCCGTTTCTCTTCTCCTCCCCCTCTCTCTCATTTCGTTATAACTGTTGAGGTTTTTGAGTTGTTAAAACTTCTAGCTTGAACGAAGATGGAATGTTGTTGTGTCCCCACCCCCACCAAGGCGGCACCCCGTTTTTTTCTCTCCCTTTCGTCGTCGGCGGCGGTGAGGGCTGGGTGTAGAGAGTGAAATAAGGGTCATGGGAGTAGACGGGTGGGTGGGGTGGACGAAGGCGATGTTAGGGTCGTCTTTTTTTGAAGTTGTCTTCGCTCTTCTTCCGTCGTTTTCGTTTTCTCGTGTGAAAACATGTCAACATTTTTTCCTTTTGTTCCAATTCTGTGCATTATGAAAATCAGCGTGTGTGTGTGTGTCTTTCTGTGTGTGTGTGATTATGTGTGTATGTGTGTGTTTCTGTGCTGGTGTGTGATTATGTGTATGTGTGTGTGTGATTCTGTGTTGGTGTTATTCTGCGTATGTGACATTTTGTGTGTGTCTAATTCTGTGTGTGTAATTATGTATGGGTATGGGTGTGATTCTCTCTGCGTGTGTGTTTGTTTGATTCTCTGTGTGTGACACTGTCTGTGTGTGCGTTATTGTGAGATTCTCTGTGTGTTTGTGTGTGATTCTCTGTGTGTGTATGTGGGTGTTTCATACTCTGTGTGTGACATTGTCTGTGTGTGCGTTATTGTGTGATTATGTGTGTGTGACATTGTGTGTGTCTGTAATTATGTATGTTTATGATTGTCAGCGTGTGTGTAGATGATTCTGTATGCGTTTTATTCTCTGTGGGTGTGGGTGTGATTCTGTGTGTGGGGCATTCTGTGTGTGTGTGTTTGTTTCATTTTCTGTGTGTGTGACATTGTGTGTGTGTGTGTGGATGTGATTCTGTGTCTGACATTTTGTGTGTGTGTGTGTTTGTGTGTGTGTGATTCGGCGTGTGTTTGTCATTCTGTGTGTATGTGTGTGTGTGTGCTTGTGAGTGTGTGTCAGGTAGATGTCTACACACATGAAACAAGTAAATAGACACTCCACAAAAAATAACGCATACATGTTTAAAGTTTCGAGAAAAGTTACAGATTAACATTTTTTGCTACCCCCCCCCCCCCAAAAAAAAACCCAGATGAGATTCTGCTTTTTAGGCGATTATGTGTGAATATCTTTAAAACAACTTGGCGGAAAGAAGAAGTAAAAATCAAACAACAACAAAAATACAAAACAAACAAGAATTATTTTAGAATTTAGAGTGAGGGAACAGTTTCGTATATAAAATAATGTAAAAACGATCTTTCATTTCCGTTCTATTCTATGTTTTTAGGGGTTTTGCCATTAATTCTAAGTCCAAGTGGCAAGATCATAAAACTACAGGTAATCGCCTAAAAATGTATAACCCCTCAAAACACTTATATCCCATAGAAAGAGATGGTGGCTACCCTAAAACGCTAGAACAGTTAGAAAATGACCTCCCACTCTAAATCCTAAAATAATTGTTTTTTTCTTCTTTCCGTCAAGTTTTTCAAGGTGTTCATACGTAATCGCCTAAAAACAGTAGAATCTCATTTGTTGGGGTGAGTGGAGTGTGGGCTTATTTAGCGGAGAGTATCAATCTACAATAATATTAAAGTTTCAGCTTCCTTTGTCGACAACCAGCACTCGGAGCCGTACAAAGCAACAGTAAAAGTTTTAAATATCGATATTTTATACCAATTGACATTTTTTGTGTGTTTCAGGCATAAATACATCTCTCATATATCACCATTTTAGTATGACACCGTCCAATAGGGACCTCCAAAGATCACCATAGAATTTACCCCCCCCCCAGTGATTATTAAAAAAAAAAATTTCAGTGTACGAAAATAATAGAAATGAGAAACTAAAAACGTGTGTATTTTATTTACGCCTTAAAACAACGTTCCTATGTAGTGACCAATTTTATGCGCTAACACCCGTGTGTTTAATAAATCTAGCAAAAATCAAGTAATGGTCCGATTTTCACGAAATTTTCAATACTTATTCATTATTGGACTAATTTATCTATAAAAATGCTTTTTTTTTTGTAAAATATATTAGGGAAATATTTTTTTCTACGTGATTCACCCCCCCCCCCCTTATTTCATTTTATGAAATCTGAACAAAATATATTCTGATCGATCGAAATTTTAATGTTATAGTCTTAAAAAACACATCACATTTACCTTTTCTTTTTTTTTTATTGGTAAACACTTTTGGGTAAAGTATCCGTGAATTCATAGATAAAAAGTGTAAACAATAGCCCCCCCCCCCCTGTAGAAAAACTCTGATTTCGTACTAAAATCTCAAGATAAAGAATGAGTTTCTTTCCCAGTTGGATAATTTAATCTTTAAATAAACCATTTCACTTTTAAAACAAAGAATTAA
>OY744548.1:68543114-68570614 GCA_963556195.1 Sepiola atlantica
CAGATATATATATATATATATCGTTATTGGCTTTTAACGATTTCGCAGTCTTAAGCCTCCATACAAAATCATCAGAGTCAATCGGAGAGCTGTTAAATCGATGTGCCAAATCAGTCAAACGCGACTTCATCGATGAGAAATGATCGGAAGAAATAGGCTCATGATGCCTAAGTTGAGAGACAAGGACCTCAAAGGAAGCAAGAGTCTTCTCTTTGTCAATATTCATTGGGGGAATACTAAAATCCAAACCAGTGGATAGGACCAACGTCTCAACATCCGAAAGAATAGTGTTAGACAAGTTAAATATGTGGCTACCTTTGTCTTTTATCTTACAACCAAATCTTGCACGAACAAGATGGGTGAGTTGTTTCTGATATTTAGCTTGAGCACGCTTTATAGCGAACTCATCGCCAATGGACGCATATTTGCAGAAGCGAAAAAAATAAAAAAAAGGACAAGAAACCTTTTATGACCGACAAGACACGAAGTCGAGCGTTAATGTAAAACTCTAGTTGCCTTAACATTATAGGAAGAAATAACGTAATCCGATATTCTCGAAATTCAGCAGAATTAACGGGAGCGTCAATTAAATGTGTGCGTAATGTTTTGTATTATGTAGTAAATTAATAGCAGACAAGAAGAAAATAATTACGGACAAATTTTTGAATAGTAGACGTTGTTTTATTAATTCCAGGTGTCGATGGGGAGAGTGTCGGTACTTCAGTGTCAGGGGAAAAAGTTTTTGCTATCACCTATATGGAAAAGAGTCGAAATTGGTGGGCCAAAAGTAATATTTAGTGTTAGCTGGAGAAAAAAATAATAAATTCACTAAAACACACTCGAGTGAATAAATGTGATATAGTAGTATGCATGTGGTTATTTTCTCATCCTTCAAGGTGTATGTGGGAAAATCGTCTTAACTTTATATATATATATATATATATATATATATATATATATATATATTTGATAGATAAAATAGTTATCCATGGACACGTGTTTCGGCGTTACTGCGGCCAATCAGTGTGTCTGAATATAACAGGATTCGAACTATGTGATCGAGGGTTCGAATCCTGTCATAGTCAGCTACGCTGATGAGCCGCAGTAACGGCGAAACACGTGTCCATGGATAACTATTTTATCATATATATATATATATATATATATATATATATATATATATATACCTTCGTAAATAAAATTGAGCTCATTCGGTAGTCGGAGATGTAAAAAAACAAAATTATTTTCTGTATTGTACGTAATTTAAGACATTAGGATCCCGGGCGAAGCCGGATAAGCCTGCCAGTATATATATATATATATATATATATATATATATATATATATATATATATATATATATATATATAATCTACTTCCGCACAGTTTATAGATGCGTTCGTTCATTCTTTGCGTTCGCAGTACCGCCCCTCACCCCCTCCCTCCCCTCGCCGATCTTTTGCATCAAACGAAGTAAAGACATTTCATGATCAACAAGAAATGTTGCATCATCGTCTTCGTTCTCCCCTTCGTTTTCTTTTCAAGTCAGGCGAACGGCGTCGCTCCTATCTCTTTGCAAGCGTTCTTGTCTGTCACGTGATACCGCTGATGGTGGCGTGTTCGATGACGTCAGTCATGACGTCATCCGCTCTACCACCACCCCTCCACCCACCATCACCGCCGCCATCTCTCTCTTCATTTTTCATTTTCTTTCATCGACCATTCGATGTACGATGTTCGAGATCTGATCAAAAAATAATCAGACTTGGAAAACGAATTCAGGACAAAAGAAACAACACAAAAGCAACAAATAACTTATACCAAACGCAGTATAATTTAATGATCTCTACTCCAATATGTGGTCTACGAGTTTTTAGAGTTAGGGTTAGTTAGTTAGGGTTAGGGTTAGGGTTAGGTACGGGTTAATAAAAGTAATAAAATTAACCCCAACATAGTTCACCCCAAACAAGGCAAGCAGCAACTGTAGTCGTAAAGGGGCTACTGAGAATTAGGGTGAAAGTTTTGGGGGTCATCCTAAATTTGGAGCGTGCAGCGAGATGCTTGTTCACATTAGTTTTAAATTTCTGCATGTCGGTACAGTCAAGGAAACAGGGAGCAGGGAGGCAGTTACAAAGGCCGGCACCCCGAGGAAAAAAGCTATTTGAGTAGAAGGCTCTCCGGCATCTGGGGACCTCCACAGTGAATGGATGGGATTTAGCTGATTGCCGAGTTGATCGAGTGTATAATGGATCACATATTGGATGATATCGGAAGAGTACCGATTTAATAATCTACCGACCTGTATACGTTTAACGTTCTGAAATTGTTTATTTTTATTTTTTTATTTTAAAATTATATTTCATTCAAAGCGGTCTTTACGATACACGAGTAAAAATGTGTTCTTGTCGCTTAAATGCTTTGGGGCTTAATTTCTGAAAAGATTGAAAAAAAAAATTGCCTTACCGTATCACTAACCCTAAGTTCGAGTGGCAAGCACCCCGGATTTAGTGGTAGCGTAAATATTTTTATTTCTATCTTTTCAAAAATGAAGCTCCTTTAATAGTGAAGCGAGAAGCGGACATTTTTTCCTCGTGTGTTTTAAAAAAAAATTGAAAATAGTTTCAGCGCGTTAACAGTGAGTTGGATAATTAAATCGGTAGATAATTAAATTCTGCTACATTTGGTATAAGTTATTTGTGTCATTTTTTGTTTGTTTGATTATGCACTTTTACCCAGTGCTTGTTTAGAATCACCCAGAGTTTGTTTTGATTTTCGGACCTGTATTTTTTTGTCACATCGCAATATATAATTTTTTCCGAATTGCGAACTTTGTTTTTGTCTTTCTGATAAATTCAGTTAATAATACAAATATAATACATCACGATAACAACATGAAAAGATTAAAAAAATTCTTGAAGCACTTTACAAACATCCTACAATCAATACTGTTGATTACGAAAGTGGTCACAAAATGTTAACGTATCTCACGTAGTAATTAACATTACCAAATTCTTAACCGTTAAACAATCATTCTTTTGAATTTTGCACGTTATCACGTTCGCATGCAACATCTCGTAACTAACGACTCTTATTTTAAAGCCGTTTAAAAAAAACAAAAAAACTAAACTGTAAAAGACAATTGGTAAACCCACCAAAACTAACCCTGCCTGATGATGATTTGATGAATCTAATCAAAAGAACCCGCGAAAACAAGAAAGAAAAATGGAACAAAGCAACCCACGGAATTTACAAACAATTTGACCGAGATAGACTATTCGAAAAATGTTAAAAAGACAGAAAGAAAAAGTCTTATCAAGCATAAACACCCTGTGTTATTTAATAATGTTTGCATATATATATATATATATATATATATATATATATATATATATATATATATATATATATATATATATATATATATATATATATATATATATATATATATATATATATATATATATATATATATATATATATGCATATATATATGCATATATATATGTATATATATATGTATATGTATATGTATATATATATATATATATATATATATATATATGTATATATATGCATATATATACATATGTATATATATGTATATGTATATGTATATATATATATATATATATATATATATATATATATATATATATATATATATATATATATATATATATTACTATTTCATGTATCCACAACATTTTTTATAAGCCTGAAGATTCCCCCTGTGATGAAACGCGGAAGCCTCTGTGTAGCTTAATTGCCATAAATATATTTTACTAACTTACTATACACACACATATATTGTATATATATACATATATATATGCATATATATGCGAAAAATATATATATTTTTCGCTCTTCTGGCTAGATGTGATGGGAGTCCGTCTTATTTTGCTCAATTCGGATTTAGCGGGTTTTCTAATTAAACAACGAATTTGGATTTGATTAGAGTTGCACATGTTGGGATCTCGGAACTTTGATTGGACTTTTTGTATTATTTTGATTGATTTATTTATCATTAACATTGAATATGGACACATTTCGCGACTGGATAACTTTGCCGGCCCCTTCAATTTCACATATTTGGACTGCTGTTTGTATCTTGGAGTAATGTCCTTCCTGATTATGCTTCTCAACTTGTATGACCTGGATGGACTGTATGGATTCAACAAAAGTATGTTTTTGGATTGATATGGTTGATGTTATGTATTTTTATATATTTGTGTATATAATTTTATATATTTTCAAAGCGTAATTTTATTGCCTGTAGTAGTATAACTGCGGTAATGGTCCTCTGAAGAGAAGAATTATCTTTGAAAACTCATGAGCTAAGGACTTAAGGATGCTTTGCATGAACTTTGAATTCTAATAAAATTTGATTGACACCTTATTTTATTACTTCATTTTATATTATAATATATGCATAATATATATATATATATATATATATATATATATATATATATATATATATATATATATATATATATATTCCCGAAACAGTTTTTCATGGTAAACAACTGATGATCCCTTAAAATAGTGTTAGAAATAAACTTATATAATAACTGTAAAAAATAAATTGACTTACATGAGGGATTTTCCACTGGAAGACTTGGGACTATAAGTTTTTTTGTTGTTTTTTTTTAAATATAGTTTTAATGGTTGAGAAACTTCCGAGACTATATATATATATATATATATATATAAATTTTATTAGTTTCTTATATATATATATGTATATGTATATACGTATATATATCAGGTTGGAAAGAAAGTAATATCGTTTTTGTCCAACACATTTATTTCATTCCCTCATTTTCTATGACTTCTGTCCAACGATCAACTAGCTTCTTGATGCCTTCTTCAAAATATTTCTCTGATATTTGAGAGAAAAACAAATTCAGGTCATTTTTTAGTTGGCCGTCATTTACATAAATTTTATTGTTTAAGTGATGCTGCAACGACCGGAAAAGATGCTAGTCGGATGGAGCAATGTAAGGTGAATAAGGTGGATGATGCAAAACTTCCTAATTGAAACTCATGACCTTTTCCTGAGTGAGTTTTGCTGTGTGAGGTTTCGCGTTATCATGCTGAAGTACTACACCCTTCCTAGTGAGTAATGCTGGTCGTTTTTTTGATAGAGCAATTCTTAGATCAACGAGCGGCGAACAATATTTTACTGCTGTGATTGTTTGATTAGGCTCTAGTAGCTCATAATGAATCAGTCCTCTCATGTCCCACTATAAAGAGAGCATAACCTTGTTTGGGTGTAGTCCTTGTTTTGGAACAGGCTGTGGACTTTGGTTTCGGTCTAACCATTGTCTTTTGCGTCGGGTATTCTAGTAAAGAACCCATTTTTCATCTCCAGTCACAACTCTTTGCAAAAATTTTTCTCGATGATTCATGGAAAGCAAAGATGTGCAAACAGGCAATCTTTGATTTCGTTGAGCGTCGGTCAAATCGTGTGGAACCCAGTATCCAAGTTTTTAAACTTTTCCTAACTCGTGAAAGCATGAAATAATTGTGGTATGGCTGGAATGAACGGCCGATCCGTTGCCGGCATGGACTGCGCATACAACCGCTTGCAACCACTACTCCTGCACTGATGAGCGTAGAAAACCCGAAACGACGTTGTCTGTAGGTATAAAACACTTTAATATTTAACAATATTTATAGTTAATACCCCTTTAAGAGTAGTCTTAATAGTAGAGCCCTGTTTGAAATTACAACATTGCTGTCATTCTGCGATAAGCAAGTTCCGCTCAAGCGTTGAACACTATAGACAATATAACGTTTTCCCCCACCTCCCGGGTAAGTGTACATTAATTAAAATTACTGTATGTGATGATTTCTCGCGGCCGTGTCGGTTTGGGCGTTAGGCTCGTAATTCTAAGGCTGAATCTACGAACTGCGTTCGAACCCATACGACCGCTTGCAACCACTACTCCTGCCCTGATGAGGGTAGAACACCCGAAACGACGTCTGTAGGTATAAAAACACTATATATATATATATATATATATATATATATATATATATATATATATATATTACTATTTCATGTATCCACATACAATTTTATAAGGAGATATAATTTTTTATGTATCAATTTTCAGTATTTACTTCAACAGTGCTCAATACGTAAGTAGAGCTAGGTAGTAAGCTATGAAAATATATTTATGGCAATTAAGCTACACAGAGGCTCTCGCATTTTAGCCTGAAGAGTCCCCCCGGGGATGAAACGCGGGAGCCTCTGTGTAGCTTAATTGCCATAAATATATTTTCATAGCTTACTATATATATATATATATATATATATATGTGTGTGTGTGTGTGTGTGTGTGTGTAAGAAACTGATAAAGTTAAGGTCTGATATGAAAAGAGATAAGGAACGAACGATAGTGTTGCGCCAAATGGCGGCAAAAAAGCCTTGAAGATTATATAAAAGCTCATAAACAATTGAATTGAAAGAAAGAAAATGGCGAATAAATGTTATCTTTTCAACGTGTCATTTTTTTTTACAAGTGGAGAATATTTAATGACGGCTTTAATCTAAGTAGAATCGAAATGTTTTTCGTAAAACAAACAGACACGTCATCGTTTTTTTGTACTTTTCTAAAATTCCCAATGCTGTCACTTGTTTGATTCTTGCCTCTTTTCTAGAATAGTGGCGCCTGTTTATCCTTTAAGTGCTCTGGTAATAGCACGGTACCAAATTGCTGATCTTTTGAAAGGCAAATTTGGGACACTAAAAACGCAAGACGACTCAAAGAAGCAGCTCACGTGTTGGGCGACAATGACTTACTAAGCAGACCTAGTATCGAAATTAGTACAATATATATATATATATATATATATATATATATATATATATATATATATATATATATATATATATGAAGCAATCCAACAAAAGATATAAGCGTCAACTAATATCTTATAATTAGTGAAACATCCGGATAAAAACTAAAGCTCAATATACTGGATAGAGCATTAATATTATAATATAAAATGAAGTAATAAAATAAGGTGTCAATCAAATTTTATTCGAATACAAAGTTCAAGCAAAGTATCTTAAAGTCCTTAGCTCATGAGTTTTCAAAGATAATTCTTCTCTTTAGAGGACCATTACTGCAGTTATACCACTACAGGTAATAAAATTAAACTTTGAAAATATATAAAAATATATACACAAATACATAAAAATTAATAACATCAAATATATCAACCCAAAAACATACTTTTTTGTTGAATCTATACAATTCATCCAGGTCATACAATTTGCAAAACATAATCAGGAAAGACATCCAGAGGGTTGACGGAAGATTAATCCTGGTTATAAATAGCAGTCCAAATACGAGAAATTGAAGGAGCTGGCAAAGTTATCCAGTCGCGAAATGTGATAAGAATTATCTTTGAAAACTCATGAGCTAAGGACTTTAAGATACTTTGCTTGAACTTTGAATTCTAATAAAATTTGATTGACACCTTATTTTATTACTTCATTTTATATTATAATATATATATATATATATAATTATTAATTACGATATGGGAGGTGACGGTGGTTAAGTGGACGTAAGACCTGGGTGTTCCAAGTTCGAATCCAGTCGGTTCCACAGTACCAGTTTCACTTCTCGTGGTCCTTCCCGTAAGTACCCGATGTCTTTCCAGAAATATTTCTAACTAGAAAAACATCGGGGAAACTAATGCCAACACCAGAATCATCTGATTCACACGCAAGAAGAAGAATGACAATATACTAGCAGTGCCTTTTTTTACTTTGCAGTCTCTTTAAAAGATTCAGTAACAACAAACACTTCAATCCAAGAACTTTTTACTCTTTGCGAATTGTTCTGATGATTTTGTAGTGTTGCAGAGACGATATTGACATAAAAATGTTGTTTGCCTCACGACAAATGAAACGGACCGTAAAAAATACATCTCACAGAAATGTTATGTTTTTTGGAAATGTGAAAAAATAAAAACATGGTCATTGGAATATAAAATGAACCTGACCTAAAAAATGTTGTCTATTATCCTGATAAAGATTCCTGTGTGAATCGAAAATTTGAATTTAAATAAATATGTTTATTAAAAAAAAGCCTCTGCATTTTACAGGTTAAAAAACCCCGTTTCAATTACAAAATATAAATGCATTCTATACAGTGGAACTCTTTATATATATATATATATATATATATATATATATATATATATATTCTTCGGGAGGGTAGATTCTTGGATCTTTTCAGCTAGAATCTCATTGGATGTTTTGCTCCACTTTTCAAACTTTGAGTAGTGGTAGCAAAACAATAGCACCTTCTTTTGTGAAACAGTCCATGGTTGGGCTTTTAAGCCTCTTATGTTTCTTTTGTTGTTGCTGCATTTGATGAAGATGGGGGGGGGGAGGACTATTTGTCTCAAGGCCTGATGACTGACCCTGGAGCACCATTTCCAGAGGCAGGAAGGTTTACACCATTGCTTACATCTTCCCGACTGGTGTATGAACGGGTTGATGGGCCCTTTTTATCCTGGGTGCCGGTCTGCCAGTATTTATTTTTGTTTTTATTCATATTTTTTACCATTCATTTCCTTATTGTCAACGGCTTCTAATTCATTATTCGAAGCTGCCCTCTATTAATAGAGGAGGTGCCCCCGTCCGTAATTCGGGAGACGTGCTGTATAGACAGCACACCATATTTAAAAAAAATACTTGGTCAGGGTTTACTTCGATTAAAAAGTACTAAGTTTAATTCAGTCTACGTGATAGTCATCTGAAGGTTGAATTGCGAATTACTGAAGACTTCTCCCAGTCATGACTGACGGAACGAGAGTATGCTACCCTCGTGGATTAAATAAAGGGTCTCTTTTGAAATTCCGTCCAGATTCCCGAGTTCGACAGAAATATTCCCGAGTTCGAAAATATACACCTTAAGAAGGCCAGAGGTTACATCGGCCGAAACGTTGTGAGAACAGTAGTCCGAATAATCCAAACCACACTTTTAATTTAATACTTTTAATGTTTATGATTTACAATAACTAAAAACTGGGTTTTTTTCATCAGCTACAGAGAATTTCAAACCTCTGAAAACAGCAATTCTCCCCCCTTTGTCAGAAAACATCACTCATGGAGTGTGAGGACTAAAGGACAAAATAAAGGAAGTGAGAGTTACGAGGCTGCCGAAAGTAAACCCAAATCCCACTTTCTACTCTCTATTATACTATATACTGCTTACGTATATGCGATATCAAGATGATTTTCCCTCACTTAGATACCACTCCCATTTAGAGATTGACCCGCTTGTTTTCTGTTCCTAACAAACCGGAAAACAGTGGGCGGTCTATTATTTAAAAAGGGTTTTGAGGGTCTTACTAACCAGGTTTTGATTTTCTTTCTCCCACTCCCTATTATACTCCAATGAATTCTTGTATATATAATCATATTTATGAAAAATAAAATTTCAAACCAATTTGGGCATATGACCCTTAGAGTAAATGTGATATTGTGGTGACTGAAATGATTATAGTTAAGAGCAGGATAGCATTGACCAACGACCCTCTACTCCCCACACTTTTGATGGCCTTGTGCCTAATTTGTTCTAAATGTAAAATTTTATATTTTGTGCAAATAAATAATTCAAAGTGTAGTATCTGTTTTGCCCAAGAATGGTACAATAATACCGTGGGGTCTGCGTCTGCGTCTGACGTCCATAGAAAATTACATTGATCATAGCATTAGTTTGAACATAGGAGGTACAATAATATCGTGGGGTCTTCGTTCGCGCCGGACATTCTTGGAATAGAAATATTTTAAGCATGGAAGCAATCTGCAACAGACGAATGAAAACAACTGTGGAATTTTCACGGGTTAGGGTTATGGTTAGGTTAGGGTTAGGTTAGGGTTAGGGTTATGGTTAAGGCTAGTTATAATAAATGCTTTTAAAAATTCTGATCCGTAAAAGAATTGTATAAAAACTGCGCAATATCTAGAAACAGCTGTCCGCTTTTCTGCGCTTCTTTGTAAAAACGAATGATCAATTATTGCTATCTTTTTTAAAAAGTTCCATTGAAAAAATTATAAACAGAGATATTTCTAGTGTTTTGTTGTGTGTGGAATTGAATATTTTAACTCTTTTTTTAACATCGTAGTAAAAAAAAAAGAAAAATTTACATTTTTCTTTGTGTGTGTTCGTTTGTCTTTTCAGAGGAAATTGAATCCGCCGCCATGACACCCGACAGAGCCTCGTTCTGAATTATGACTTGTCTACGTGCAGTTGTCATGGCAACCAGTCGATCGGGTGATGTGGTGGGTCGTACAAGCTCGTCACAAAACGAAGATCAGGTGAGTTTCGTCAAAAGACAACAGGTGAGTGTAGGTATGCCTAGCACCACAGACGCCCCTGACTCACCTAGTGGTGCTTGGCAATAACACTGATCAAAATTATGTCCCGAATCTTTTTATAAGATGAGAATTAATAATTTGTATTCTAGGGAGAGTAAGACGACTCAAAGAAGCAGCATACATGATGAGTGACAATAATTTCTTAACTAGACCTGGTATAGGATTTAATATAATATGGGAATCATTAAGCTCTCAATATAAAACACAGTGTCTGTGTGTATGTGTGTGTAATTTTTGCTTCCTATAGAAAGAAAGGTTAGAGAATCTATATAAAATCTAAAAGCACATTCTTATGTAAAATTTATCAGGAAGACAATGGAAGTGTTTCCGAATCACTATGTGCACTCCTAAGTAGAATACTTACACAAGTAAAATCCATCGTGGTAGAAACTTGAAACTAGAGTTCTCTCCCCCTTATTTGACTCTCCTCAAATTAAAGATAAACATTTTTTCGAACCTACAGTCCACAAGCACCAGAAAGAGATATCATTAAAAGAAGGGAATACATTTCAATAGCAAAGTAGACACAAAGAGGAAATGGACAAAACTGAAAAAGGGAGAAGTTATTTTACCGTATTGCCCTTTTGTTAGTTGAAATGAAAAAGGAAAAGGGGACGTTATTTTGTCCTTTGATTCCTGTTCGAGCTGAAGGTTCACAGTAAATAAAGGACGGCACACACTAGATAAGGGTTAAATAATTATCAAGTTATCCAAACTATTCAAATAACTAGCTATTTGTGTTAAATATACAATAACTCAATAGAAAGTCCATTTAGTGACCGTTACAGTAAATATGTCAAGAAGGCTGGGGGCAATGCAGAGTACCGGATTGATAATAAGCTGGAAAGAACAAAAATAATAAATCGAACTGGGGGGACTTACAATTTATTTTTCTTTAGAATCTTACATAACAGCAAGTGTGGTGTCGGCTGTGTGTGTTGTCCGGATGATGATAAAGAATTATTTAATATTTCGGAAAAATCTTCCCTTTGTCAAAAATAGACACCAAAGGAAAAATCCGTCTGTGTGGAGAATTCGCCAAAATGGATGCCAGAGAGTAGGGTTGGAACAAACAAGTTCCGCTGTAAATAATAATTAATAAATTTTTAATTTTCTAAAATTGTGTGTATATATATATATATATATATATATATATATATATATATATATATATATATAATGGATTTTCATATCTGATGAAAGCGGACCCACCGCTTGAAACGCGTTATATAAAATCATAAAATGGTAAAACAACAAAATAATAAATAAATGTTGAAAAAAACATTCTACAAATGTTGGTAGCCTTACTCCTTTACATATATATATATATATATATATATATATATATATATATATATATATATATATATATATATATATATATATATATATATATATATATATATATCAGCTCCAGCCAATAGCGGCAGAGAAACTGAAAACGGACAATCTCTTCATGAACGAGATGAAAACAGAGTTCAGCGATGTATACCTTGCAGAAACCACAGAGTTGGACCCACAAGGCAAGACCCTCCGCGGCAATGAGAGCTGGCGCAAGAACAAGACCCTGGGCTCCCTGTTGTGCAGCACTATAGACGTCACAGACCGCTGTATACATGGCAATGTAGCGTTTCATTCATTACATAAACTCTGGAGCCGACGAACCAAGATCCCGTTGAAGACTAGACTCCGTCTCTATAACGCGTACTGCGTGTCCATCATGCTCTACAATAGTAACAGCTGGGTAATAACAAAAGCCATGCTTGACAAGCTGGATGCGTGCCACCGCAGACACCTCCGTTCCATCACAGGTCACTGCTGGCCGAAAAAACTTATCAGTAACAAGGCACTATACGAGCTGTGCATCGAAAAACCCCTCTCCACAAAGGTCGCTGAACAAAGATGGTCTATGTTAGGCCATGTCCTACGAATGTACCCTGATACTCCAGCACAGAGGGAACTAGACTTTGCCGTTATTGGCTCGCAAGCCTACAAACCGCGACTAAGACGGCATTGCACAAATCTGCTGGGCACACTACGTGCTGACCTCAAGCAGGCGGGACTAGGACCATTACGTACAGCGAAACAACTTCATTGCCTACGACAACTTGCGCATGACAAGACCAGATGGCCTGGGACTAGCATGGAAGACTGATTGCAGCTACGGGATGTCACTTGACTACCGTAGCCGCAGAACACAGTTTTTAATAAAAATTAATATATATATATATATATATATATATATATATATATATATATATATATATATATATATATATATATATATATATATATATATATATATCTCGCGTTCTGGCCATGTCGGTTCTTTTAAGTCAGAAGTAAAGGCTTCAGAAAGAGGCACATCATGCTAGCGGGTGAGTGTCATTCTCTAACCTTCTAGTCTACAGCTGTTGTCTGGTTTCTTCCTGAGATGTTGTTAGAGGCTGAACATTGCTGGGGAAGCTTATTATACATTTTTCATTGTATACGATTAATTGAACACAAGTTGGTCACAGACGTGATGTTGCTAATCTTTTTCATAAATACTATTATGGCATGTGTTCTTCAAAATTGTCTGATCTATTCCATGCTTTTTTTGTTCCAGCTCGTTTGACTCGTCAATTTGCTGTTTTGATAACTTATTGTAATATACAGCTTCCTATTCCAGTAGCTTTTTTCCAAGAACTGCAGGCTTGTGAAACTCTCGTCCTGCTGACTGATTTTCTCTCTGGTCTTTTCTAGACTAAAGCCAATAGGCAGCTCCTATCTTTGCGATAATCATCTTCTTGTCATGTTCTTGTTAGCGCCTTACACCAAGTGGCTTCATGCTTTGTCTGGGGCAATTTCTACTAAAAAAAATACGTAATGGAACAAAAAATTTCGGATTCATACCTTTTCTGATAGTAGTATACGCTTGCCTAGAAAGTGCCTGAGCATCCCCGTCGGAATTCCACGACAAGGACTACTCAGGCGAATAGCAATAAATTAACTCTTTCTCAAAGAGAGACGGTACAGCCTTGGAGGGTGGATTTCCTAGGACTGAACAATACCATACATAAACCCGACAGAAGTAAGCCCACTGTCGGATTGATTGTCGAGGACGTAGGAGAAGTGCACTCTAGCCTAAAATATGCCTGAGCAGTCTCCAGTAAAATAGTTGTTTCATTGATGTGTTTTATAATTTAGCATAGAAACCGTTGATAAGTCATGTTATGCCGAAACCGTGTTTTTGGATACGATTCGTTTGTTGATTAATTTGTTTTAATATATAATATAATATAATATAATATAATATAATATAATATAATATAATATAATATAATATAATATAATATTCGGCTCAAGCCTATCAGGGCATTCACTAGAAGCACCGGACATATAAACAAACTCTCCAATAACATCGGAGGAGATCGTAAATCTTCAGCCACGCCGTTAGATTTTCACCATGAAAAAGGAAAAAAAAAACCAAACAATACATTGTCTGTTTACCATGATTATGGTTTGTTAAACCGAAAATTCGGATTTATAAAATAAATAATTTAAAAAAATGATTAAATAAATCTTCATTTATTGATATAAATTCACGCGTCTGTTAACTGGTTTCTCAAAAATGTTCAAATATAATATATATATATATATATAATATATATATATATATATATATATATATATATATATATATATATATATATGCAAACATTGTTAAAGATTACAGAATTCGTCTGTTTAATTATACCATTTTTATTTTATTTATTTTTCTGATGGTCTTTTTCGTATTAAAAACAAAAAAATAAATAAATGTTCCATAAGTTTCACAGGTTTCACGAACGTTTTCGATTCTTCGTCGAATCATCCTTAGGTGTCTAAAGCAAATGCACAAAAAGAAGAGAATTTTAAAAAGACAGCGGAGAAACGCGCAGAGAACGTTTTCGTATTGTTCCAGCAAGTCTATGGAACATTTATTTATTTATTTAATTATTTAAATACAAAGTCCAACTAAGGCCAATATGATAAAAAAAAAACGCAATTAAAAAAAAAAATTCCGTAGGATTCATATTAAATGCGACTCATACAAAAGCATTGGTATTTCAAATTTTAGCTAATTTTAAACGAAACTGAAATATTTTTTTTTAAAATCAACGAAATTGCAAGCTAAAACGGCTAATTTACGCTAATTTGGTGGCTTTCATGCAAAAAGCACATGGTTATGTACAAAAACCTGATTTTTAGTGAACTTTTTTGGGCATCAAAATCTAATCGAGGATTTTCGCTATTCGCGGGTGTATCTGAATCGTAACCCCAGCGAATAGCGTGGGCCCACTATATATATATATATATATATTTGAAATCAAGTTAGTTTCGACAATATAACTTCTTCAGGAATAGTAACGATTTTTTTAAATTTTCGACGATATAACGTCTTTTTCAGGAATAATAACATTTATTTTCCTTTGAAAAAAAATGTTGCTATTCCTATTAGTTGATTTTAGATGAATAAATATTTTATTTAAAAAAAAAATATCTGCATTGTTTTGGCTTCTAAAACTTACAAATTTCAAATTACACAACGCTTACACTGAGGAACTATTTCTAATTCATTTCACGCGCAACAAACCTCATTACTAAATCATTTTAAAAAGATCACCGTAGAAAGACCAAACAAACTTTTCTAGTGATATACCATTTCCCGAAAAAGGAAAGAGAAAAAAATCTTATCATTCGTGAAGAAGACGTTATATCGTCGAAACTAAGTTGATTTTATTAAAAAAAATATATGCGTTGTTTTTTGGCTTCTAAAAAACACAAAAATATTAACGTTTTACTCTGAAATCCAATTCATAGAACCAGCCATAAAAATGGAAAAAGTATAAAATAAAAAAAACACAGAGTTTGTTATGCAGTGGCGAGATATATTGCATTGTTTCAGTACATAAAAAAACTTTGATCCCGGTTAAAGTAACTATTCATTTTTACTACATTTCGTCAATGTTTCCATTTCTTCTTTTTCTTCTTTTTTTCATCCCCCCTTTCCCTATTCTAACGTCTTTGTCGCACACGCTGCATATTTCTTTCTTTTATTTCAAATAGTTAAACACGTGCCAAAACATCCCGTTGTGCGTTCTTCTTTTTTCCTATGCTTTGCCGTTATTCAATAAATTTAAAATCTTCACTTTTTCTGAACACGTTCGTTGATCCGAACGAAACCGGTAAATCTCTCGTTTTTTTATGATTTATTCCTGTATGTAATTTGTTTTCCCTTATGTCTCTTTCACACACACACACACACACACACACACACACACACACACACACACACACACACACACACACATATATATATATATATATATATATATAGAGAGAGAGAGAGAGAGAGAGAGAGAGAAAGAGAGAGAGAGAGAGAGAGAGAGAGAGAGAAAGAGATAGATAGCATAGAACATTGAAGGTCTAACGAAAGACGATAGAAAAGTGTATATTTAAAGTATATTTTAAGTAAGGCTACCAACATTTTTGATGAAGGACCCTAGTTGATAATTGCTTCGAAACCCGACCGTTTGGTCAGCAGTCAAGACATCTTACCATTGCGCTCGTCACGAAGGACCCTAGCTCATCGGTTTTACTTGGTTTTAAGGAATGAATTTGACGAAATGTTGTATAAGTGCAATTCCTGATGCTTGATGAAATAATCTTAGCATCTTCTTCAGTTTGGCCTCTTTAGTCTTCTCGTGATATTATTAATAAACATTAAAAGCAACAATTATATATCATTATATAATTAAGAGACTGCTGTCGTCTGCTTCATATAATTATATCGACTTTCTTTTTCTTTTCATTTTGTTTTTGCTGGGGAGCTGACATCCGGTAGGATGCTAAACATTCACCTGCTATTTCAGAGACTCCAACCGAGAGATCTTTTTTAGGATTCTAACCGCCCCTTTAAGCACACTTGAACTTTGATTCACCGGGTATCTTCGCTGGATAGTTTTTAAGTTTTTTTTTTCATGAGACCAATCGCATCTATGATTACTAGAATGATTGAAAACTTCCTAAGGTTCGAGTTTCTGTTCAAGTCGTACGTAAGACCTTGGTATTTAGTTCTCTTCTCCCTCTCAGGTCTGTTAAGTGATATTGACTTAAACCACTTCCGCCATCTTGTCCTATATCATTATGTCAGGTTTTCTAAGTATGTAAGTATAGGGATTGCATAGTCATAGTGTATGGTGTATAACTTATTTCCCACGGTTGTCTGTCTGTCTATCTGTCTGTCTGTCTGTCTGTCTGTCTGTCTGTCTGTCTGTCTGTCTGTCTGTTTGTCTTTCTGTATGTATGTATGCATGTATGTATGCATGTATGTATGTATGCATGTATGTATGCATGTATGTATGCATGTATGTATGCATGTATGTATGCGTGTATGCATGTATGTATGTATGCGTGTCGTGCCATCACAGTTAAACGATTGATCTCAAAGTCAAGCAAACCGAAGATTTAGAATTAGTACCTTCGATCTGATGTCCTTATCAATGTCAAAAGTTCTTGAACCCCTTTTTCAAAATTTTAAAATAACATTCGAAACAAATGTTCCGACATTTTTAGCATCCCCTTTCCAAATCTATACGTTTACATGTAATTTGTCAAAGCAATTAAAACGAATACGTTGCCCAATATCAATTGAATAGAGCTATGCATTCGATGTGTTAAGCGGGAAAAGCGGATCGACAGAAATACCGACAGTTTTAATATTCAACACCTATTCTTATGGTAAATGTGAATTAATCGACGTTTATTTCTCTAAGGCTATTTTCCTACATACTTTAATCACACAAAATACATGCAAAAATATACGTTTAAAAAATTTAAAAAACACTTTTGTTCATCCCAAATAAAGCAAATGGATATATATATATATATATATATATTACAGGGGTGAAACGCGGAAGCCTCTGTGTAGCTTAATTGCCATAAATATATTTTCATAACTTACTACCTAGCTCTACTCACGTATTGAGCACTGTTGAAGTAAATACTGAAAATTGATACATAAAAGATTATAACCCCTATATATATTATAACATTTTATGTGGATACATGGAATCATATATATATATATATATATATATATATATATATATATATATATATATATATATATATATATATATATATAACATTTTATGTGGATACATGAAATAATATATATATATAGATATTAATTTTAAATAAATAATATTAAATTCTTTTTACCTACATATGCAAGTGTTTCGAGCTTTCGCTCTCATCAGTGCAGGGATGCTAATCTCGGACGGTTGCACGATTCGAAACTCTGCCACAGAATCAACCTAGACTCCATAAGCAAGCGCTTAAGTTCTATTTATGCGAAGGGTGGAATATTAAGAAAGACTGACTAGAGTATTCAACGAACGTTGTCGGAATATGCCTTATAGCTACGTGTCAGTATATTTTTAACTTCCCTGAACAGGGTTCAACTTTAATCACATTATAAGGGCTTATAATATTAATTTTAAATAAATAATCTTAACTTATTTTTACCTACATACGCTAGTATTTATATATATATATATATATATATATATATATATATATATATATATATATATATATATATATATATATATATATATATATATACAGGGTGGGCAAAAATAAGGGTCCTATTTTTAAAAATTCATAACTTTTTTATTTATTGATTTTTTTTTTTTTTTTTTAGAATAAGTAAAGGACCCCTTCCGAAGCAAGCATGAGCCGTATTAGCCCTAAGGAACGTACCCTCATTTAGAAAACATTATTTTTGCTTAAAAAACTCAAAACAGTGTAAAAAAAAATACTTTAGTTTTTGTAAGTTTTAAGAAGTGTTTTTCGGCTAAAATTTGTTTTGTTTATTTCAAAAAATCTCGGAAAGGTCAGTCTACACACACATAAAGTCTGGTGAGTTTAACTTTTATTTTGTGGAAGTTATTCAAATTCAAGTTATTCAAATTTAAAGATAGGACCCTTATTTTGGCCCACCCTGTATATATATATATATATATATATATATATATATATATATATATATATATATATATATATATATATATATATATATAGAGAGAGAGAGAGAGAGAGAGAGAGAGAGAGAGAGAGAAAGAGAGATAGATAGAGAGAGAGAGAGAGAGAGAGAGAGAGAGAGAGAGAGAGAGATGAATGATGAGAATAAAAAATTGTGTTCGTAATGCACACTTTGATATATACCGACCTCTAACTGACAAACTTCATTCTGAATCCTGTGAAACGGATAATTCCAGTACCAAACTACTGCAGAGACAAGATAAACTGGACGTAACCAATTGCCGTCTAAATATCAGCCTCTTAACAAAAACATTTGGATTCCTAACCAATTTGAGTATTATTCTTTTTCAAACATTCATTTCCAATATAACAGCTGTTTAATTTTTGACGTGTTTTTGGACGACGTCCACCCTGACTCTACGCTCACATCTACACATAAGACTCTTTACCTGTTGGTCCTTATTTTGTTTTATTTTGTATAAATTTTCAAAGTTGAATGTTGCCGATAATATTCACAATTACATTGTCGGGTTTTCTCTATCCTCTGATGAAAAGAGTTTATCTTTGAAAATCCATAGATTAAGGATATGAAGCTCCTTGCTCTGAACTTTTAATGTTCTAAAATAAATAGTTTATCTTTACAATTTTTTATTCTCATCTTTCATCTCTAGAATTGATTGCTCTATTCAATATATTGAGCTTTATATTATCACGATAGATTATGATTAAACGATAATTCAATTATCTTTAATTTAATTCAACATTTAAATTATATATATATATATATATATATATATATATATATATATATATATAAATATATATTATAAAAAGTATATTATATATATATATATATATATATATATATATATATATATATATATAAAATATTCATTATTTTTTAACCTAATGTTTTTGCTTTCGCAGTTATCAGTGTAGGAGATGACAATTACTGCTGGTCGAAAGATTCAATATATATATATATATATTTATATATATATATATATATATATATATATATACACAGGGTGTTTCAAAAGTCTTGGGAACATAACGATTTTTAATAACTCAAAAACTATTAGGAGTTGAAAAATGAAATTGGTACCGTTGGAAAGGTTAAAGTTTCAAGTTTTGTGGGGAATCTTCAAAGTTGCTCAATATGAGCACCATTCGTCACACGGCAGACATCTAGTCGATAGTCCATTTCCTACCAAACGCGTTCCAGCATCTTGACGTCAATGGTTCCCACAACTGCCGTTACTCGAGCCTTTAGTTCGTCAATATCTCTTGGAAGGGGCGGCACATAGACTTGTTGCTTGACAAAGCCCCAAAGGAAAAAGTCACACGGGGTAAGATCTGGAGACCTAGGAGGCCAGGGCATGAGAACGTCATCACCTCGCCCAGATCTCCCAATCCATCTACCAGGCAGCCTTGTGTTAAGAAACTGCCTTACTCTAAGACTCCAGTGTGGTGGTGCACCATCTTGTTGAAAAATGAAGTCATCAGATTCTGCTTGTTCCAACTGAGCCATTAACCAGTCTTCCAGCATGTTGAGATAGGATTCACCAGTGATAGTTGCCTCTTCAAAGAAGAACGGTCCATAGACACCTTTCTTGGAAATTGCACAAAACACGTTCACTTTTGGTGAATCTCGCTCGTGCTCAAGAAGTTCATGAGGATTCTCAGTACCCCATATGCGAGTGTTATGCTTGTTAACTTTGCCATTCAGATGGAAGGTCGCCTCATCGCTAAAAACAAGCCGGTCATCAAAGCCGTTATCTTCCAACTTCTCTTGCATTGCAATGCAAAAGTCACGGCGAAGTGGCTTATCAGTGTCCTTCAACTTTTGGACCAACTTGAGCTTGTAAGGTACCATTTGCAGTCGTTTCCTTAAGACACGCCAGACAGTTGCTGGAGCAAGCTGAAGTTCCCTGCTGGCTCTTCTCACTGATTTACGGGGGCTCCGCTGAAAGGCTGTCCGAACTTGCTCAACTGCATCTTCTGAAGTTGAAGGGCGACCTGTTCGCTTACTTGGGCACAAACACCCATCTTTCACAAATTTAGCATGCCATCTGACAATGGATTTCCTTTCAGGGGCTTCTTTTTTAAATTTCCTGCGAAATGCACGCTGAACACATGTCCACGATTCAGTCTTTGCAAATTGGAGGACGCAAAATGCCTTGTCTTGTTTAGAGAACGCCATTACTGCACCTGGAAAGATAACACGAAAATCATTAGTATGACCAAAAACTTGATTAAGCAAGCTTTAAAATGGCACCAGTTTCATTTTTCTACCTGGAATAGTTCATGAGATATACGCATTTGTAATGTTCCCAAGACTTTTGAAACACCCTGTATATATATATATATATATATATATATATATATATATATATATATATATATATATATATATATATATATATATATATATATATATATATAGATAGATAGATAAAGTGAAAGAATAAAATAAGGTGCGAATCAAATTTTATTACAGTTCAATGTTCAGGGAAAGTACTTTAAAGTCCTTAACTCATGAGTTTTCAAAGAAAATCTTCTCCTAAGAGACCATTACAGCAATGACATTACTGCAGGTAATAAAAATTAAACTTTGAAAATATATAAAAAAATATATATAAAAATACATAAAGGTATATAAAACATCAAATATATCGTCCCAAAACATACTTTTTTGTAAACCTATACAGTTCATCCAAGTCAAAAAGTTTAAAATAGCTCCAGGAAAGATATCAAAGAGGTTAATTAAAATATAATCCAAGTGGTGAATGGTGGTCCAAATACGAAAAAAGTTATCCAGGTGGGAAATTTGTTTGCTATCGATGCAGTAGATAACAGTGATAACAGTATATATATATATATATATATATATATATATATATATATATATATATATATAATTTATTTGTTATTCCACGTATGCCTCTAGAGAGATGTTTTAAGGATGAGTAGTGATATATGACGCATAAAAACGATGTTTTTGTGTTTGTAAATATTATATCATATATTATATTTACAATATATAATATTTACAAAAACAACAGAGTCTTTATGTTTCATACATCACCAATCATCTTTTAAACACTATATATATATATATATACATATATATGCATATATATATATACATATATATATATATATATATATATATATATATATATATATATATATACATATATAAATCAGCTTGACCCATCCCTGTTTATTTCTTATTAATCTTTAGGTGCTAACTTTCCAATGTGTCAATTTCATCCACACCCTTTCTGTTCACCGTAGCTAGGTTCTCTGCCGCCTTCCTCCCCCCACCGCCTTTGAAGAATGTATCACCTACTTATCATGTCCCAAGATCTCTTAATGTCTCCTTACATGATCCAAGCAGATCATTTTCCCCCCCTCATCCCATGTGTGTGCCTTCAGTATAAAATAAAATTATTTTCTGTATTCTTCATTTTCTGAAGACGTTCCCCACGAACGAAACCGGTCAAAAATATCTCTTGTTTTTGTTTTTCTCCTGCATTTTGACTTGTTTTCCGTCTGTCATCTTTTCACACACACACACACACACACACACACACACACACACACACACACACACACACACACACACACACACACATATATATATATATATATATATATATATATATATATATATATATATAAAGCATGTTCGTTCAGTAGTTGAACACTCTTTGACGACGGCAGATTTTAATAGGTTTGATATCTTGCTGATTTATCAGGTTGTTTCAACTGTGGAATTTTACATCGAGGGTTCAATCTCTGCCCAGGGTAGTCATGCTGATGACGGCTCATGACCAGAAACATGTGTCCATGACTTTCTTTTATGTACGTAAAATAAATTTATAAAAATATTAATCAATTAATATATATATATATATATATATATATTAATCATAAATATATAATAATATATATTAAAATTACGGCTAATGAAACCAATTAAACACGTTTTTCTCAAACATAACGCAATCCCAGCATTAAAGCATGGATTTTTTGTTATTAAAGTTTATATGAAAACGCTTATGGGGAACAAACGTTGATTGACTCAGCTTTAGTTTAATAATAGATACTGTTAACTTCTAGTGTTCCGGCTGAACCACCTGAGTCGTGCTGTGACGCCACACGAGACTATTTTTAGTACCGCAACAGGCGGCATTCTCATTAGCTTAATCAACAAACGACCCGATTTAGAAGCGATAAAAACACATGGCATCAAATTCCGATTTATATTCGAAATCAATTTGGAAAATTACGCGAACACCTCTCGTTTATTTTAGCACACTTGATGACAGCGCCATCTTTTTTTGTACTGTTGTCCAGAAACACATGTGCGCATGCGTCAGGATATCCATAAAATGGCCACATTTATCTAAATGAATAAAAGCAAACGTCTATTTCATTTATCATTCCTATATTACCATGAAAACGAGTTACTGGTATTTATTAGGTCATTACAAAACCCGGCGTAATGTTATGATCTGTGAGTGCGACTTGTATTAGGTCGTTACAAAACCCGGTGTAATGTTAGGATATGTGAGTGCGACTTGCATTAGGTCGTTACAAAAATAATGGCCGATTTCAGAAACAAACATTTATTCATGAAATTTTGTCACCTTTCCAATACTCTGTAAATGGCTTGAAACTGTTGCAGTGCTGACAGCAAATGTCTGAGATATTTCTTTGACACTTTGACGTGGATTTTCCTCAACAAATGCTTGCAATGATCTTACTTCACCCCAAAGAGGGCAGGCAAGGCCTAGGATGGTGCCCCTCCTAGGACTACCCAGGACAAAATACCTCAGCCCCGGCAGATAAAAAGGTACCGAAATGGTCCAGCTCCTGCCGGACTGATTGTTAAGAACAAATCCTAGACTGGTATTGAACAGTCCGAAGTCTCTGAGCAGCTGACGTTACTGAAAGACCGCACGGGTTGGTGTAGGGTCAGGTATTTAATTTCTTCCCACCGCAGGAATATGTGGCACACGCCCGGAAGGTGGAGGAGAGTCAGCCAGCGCCATTAAAGAAGAAGCTCTTAGGCCTATCAAAAATTGCCTGGGCAGCCCCGTCGGCATTCCCCGGTCAGGGCCCCCCAGGCAGTAAGCAATAAACTTACTCCACCCGAAAGAGGGGGGGGCAGGCCTGGGAGGGTGTACGTCCTAGGACTACCCAGGACCTATATCTCAGCTCGACAGATAAAAGGCCACCGAAATGACCCAGTTCCTGCCGGACTGATTGGCGAGAGCGAATCCTCGACTGGTATTGACCAATCCGAAGCCTCTACGCAACTGATGTTGCATAAAGACTGCACGTGCTTGTGTCGGTCTAAACCTGAGAGGCAGGTTCTCCCGGTATTAGTCCGTAAGGTAGGTACAATAACACTCCCTCCCAAACATTAATTCCTAACGTATAACCATAACAATTTTATACTTTGTCAATGCCGGAAAGAGTACTCTTGGCGGCACCTCCCCAGATGTGGCAACAGTACTTCTTCATCTTAGGATGTATTTGATGCTTGAGAGCTTATCAAAGCAGGAGGCTTTCTCAATGGAAGAGCCATTTATTTTCGATTCGGGGCAAAAACAAGGGTCAGAGCGTTGGTGGTTAAATGAGAGAAGCTTGGTTTTAGATGTATAAAAAGTAACAAGCCACTCCCCGCCATTGTACCACGTGTATTAGGTCGGAAGAGGGATATATATATATATATATATATATATATATATATATATATATATATATATATATATATATATATATATATATATATATATATATATATATATATATATAGAGAGAGAGAGAGAGAGAGAGAGAGAATCGGAAAGATGCGAGACATTCGATCCAACTCACCCAACACCAACCCGATATCTTCGCTTATTTTGCAGTTTGCAAATGTCGGTAGCACAGGGACAAATTACAATAAATAAATAAATAAATAAATAAATAAATAAAAATATAAACGTTGGCGTTAGCGTTAAGGTTGTGTACGGATGGGTGGGCTGAAAAGACGCAGACACGCCACGTAAAATGGCACAAGGCCGAGCAGACGGGAGGCCAACAGCTGATGTTGACATTTTCCCGAGTATCTGTTGCTGAGCCCAGTCTAATTAAAATATCAAAATTCTCGCCTGAAAAAAAGAAAGAAAAAAAAAGATGGTCTGATCTGATACAGAAATAAATGAAAAAAATAAACATAACAAACATAATAATGATATTATCTTCATCATCGGGTTGACTGGCATGTGTTGGACGACTTCTAGAAGTTGCCTTCCTAAACTAACCTATCTCTTCCCAGGTCTTTATTTATCACTCTTTCTCCCAATTTCATCCTTATCGCTTTCTCCCGTCCATTATCCTTGGCTGTAGACTTGACCTGCCACCTCAACTTGTTAGATAATGATGGTGCTTGTAGCAGACACCCTTAGAGAGGATGACAGTAGCAAAGGAAGGGAAGTGATGTCACTTCCGTCCGCGTTGATTTCGACCTCTTCTGACAATCAAGAGAGAAGCACGCGCGAAGCAGTGCCCCGCGGTAGAGCACACATAGCCTGAGTGACTTCCCCATGGGTAATTGATTCGTACTGTTCATTCATTTCTTTCTTTCTTTTTTCTTCTATTTTTCCCCTTTTTCTTCTTGTCTATCCTTTCTTGCTATTTCCTTTCATTCTATTCTGTATCATTCTTTCTTTTTCTTTTTCTTTCTATTTCTTTTTCTTTCTTTCCTTTTTTTATTCCGTCTTTTTCTTTCGGATTATCCACCCGTTCTTCTTCCCCTGTTACATAATGGATGTATGTATGTGAAGAACAATTACATCAGCTAGTATGGATTTAGTATCTAGGTGGACCGGTGCAAGTTACTCTGAAACGAAAATTTGAACATGTTTGCTGTCAAACTAAAAGAATAAACAAACCTGAACTCAGGTTTGGAGTGCAAGGAAAGGTCAAACAGGTGCGTTGTAACAAACTCATTGTCCCCCTTGAAGAGTGACGTCACGATATAGTGTGAATGAAAAGAAAGACGTTTTTAGCCAATCTGTTTTCTGGGGCGTAGCGAGTCGATGTGAAATTCGAGATATAATTCAAAAAAGGAAAATGGGAATTTAATTCCTAAAAGAGTTAATAGCGACTGGTCTGCCCACTCGTGTTCCTTTCCCCGTAACGAAGTAGAACTAAGTTAAGAAGAACAATTTGGCCTCTTGTGTAAGCAAAAAGAACACCCGTCTGTCTGTTTGTTTAATAAATATTCGAAACGGCCTTCGGTTTGATCTGTTCATGATGATGATGATGATGATGGTGGTGGTGGTGGTGGTGGTGGTGGTGGTGATGATGATGATTATGATGATGATGGTGATGGTGGTGGTGGTGGTGGTGGTGATGATGATGATGATGATGATGATGGTGGTGGTGGTGGTGGTGGGGATGATGATGATGATGATGATGATGATGATGATGATGACAACAACAACAACAGGCGGCTTGTGGCAGTAAATAGTCGACAACGGCCAGCCAGGGCGAGCAAAAAAGCTGATACTCGAAAGTAAGCAAAAACGTAACATCCCCGATAAGGAGAATCAAACATCTGACTATCGAAAATGAAACAAACTGCTCCACATCTACGAACCCAAGAACTCTCATCTATCTTTCAACATGTCTATACCATCAAAGTCTCCTGTTCGGCACACATTTCACTAAACTGTCCAGATTAAATCTTCTTCTGAGGTCATCAGATCTAAGTCCGTATTTAAGATTTACATTACACACCCATCATTTCTCAACATGCAACGCATGTCCTCAACCCTCACCGGCCAGGTTTCACTTCCATATATCATCACAATGCACACACATGCCTGAAATGCAGCTATATATCGCTACAAATGGAAGTTAATTTTTAGGTTAGACACAAGGTCAGGTGTGGGTTTGCTGAAAGTGTTTCTGTGGAACAAACTGGATTCTAACCCGGTAAACCCAGGCCCTCAGTCCGCGACGTTAACCACTTAGCCACCGTATCAGGTCGAAAATTAACTTAACATCGGTGAGAGAGGACAATACAAAACTGGAATTGAGCGAAACGAAATTGCTCTAGTGAAAGGAGGCTAAAAGCACCGGCGAGGGGTGGGGGTGTTTATTTTGATGGTAGGTGCTCGGCTGAGCTCCTATCTTTAGTAAAACATTCACATAATAATAATAATAATAATAATAATAATAATAATAATAATAATAATAATAATAATAATAATAATAATAATAATATCCAACATCACAACTTAAACTATATAAACCTATACTATTGTAATCAAATGCAGCCAAATTTAGATTCGCAAAAAAAGCCATGAAAATATTGTACACCGAGTACTGCATTATATCGCCTTTTATCGGATGTGTCCTCAATTACACACACACACACACACACACACACACACACACACACACACACACACACACATATATATATATATATATATATATATATATATATATATATATATATATATATATATGCCTAAAATACAATTACGAATTACTTAAGACATCTTACTGGTAATTGCTGACGGACCGAGAGCAAGCTAATCCCCCAAAGGGTTTCGTTCGACATTCCGTACAGATTCCCGAATTCGACAAGATACACCTGATGAAGGCCGAAGGTTACATTGGCCGAAACGTCGTGAGAATAACATCCAAAATGAGAACAGTAGTCCGAATAATCCAAATAATACATATCATCAATCTTCATCTACAAAATTCCGAAACAAACAAACAAAGAAACACCAGTTGTCGACCATTTGTATTAGACCATTTGAAATATTAAACAAAGCAAAGGCGGGAAGTCTCAAAAAGGTTGAATGTCGCGATAGCTTGAACTTTTGTTAACGGTCCAATCACCTTGACTTGCTGCTCATGAGAAATCACGGTTCCAAAAACAAAAGATCATTATATATATATATATATATATATATATATATATATATATATA
>OY744548.1:68573114-68608114 GCA_963556195.1 Sepiola atlantica
TACTAGATAATCACCGTTTCAGAGGACAGATAAATTAATACCTCCGAACATAACGTTTTGCACCACTTTTATATCCCCTAACTCAGGTTAAAACTGCCAACATAAGTGGAGTGCTGAAGACACCCTTGGTCCTAGACAGTATGAGGTCGTATATGTCGATATCTTTCACATACATATATACGCAAGCGTGCGATGCGATATTATCTCCATTTCTCAATCAACTCCTAATGTGTATTTTCATGTCTGCCTACACAAGTAAAAAAAAAAGTTGAAAAGATAAGTAATAGTATATTTGCCGCCTGAATGCATTGAGCAGTGGGAGTTAGAGTTAGGGTTATGGTTAGGAGTAAAAGAGCAACACTGTCGTCTCGTCCAGAATCAATCGGCCAGGGTCGAAATCAAGATGGGTGAAGTGTTATGGTTATGGTTAGAGTTAGAGTTAGGGTTATGGTTAGAGTTAGGGTTAGGGTTAGGGTTAGGGTTAGGGGTAAAGGAGGAATCGACCGCAACACGCAAGTCATTGTAATTTGTCGTCTCGTCCAGAATCAATCGGCCAGGTTCGAAATCAAGAAGCGTGAAGAGTTGACTGAAAGGTGGTTGCATTTGTTGACATTGAGAGATAAATCCCATACAACCATAGTTCACAATGGCATAGTTCACAATGGCATCTACACCTGATGTTAACCCCTAATTTTGTCAGTGGGGTTGAGAGTAGGGATAAATTATCTAATCCGGGTTGGAATAATTCCTCCGTCTTTTCTGATTCTCCAGAAATATTCCATGTATTCCGGGTTGACATTCCAAGTGAACACTTCCGGTTGACTGGATATCTGAGAAATGTGAAATGTCGCGCTTCTGAGAACAGGAAATGAGAGGCGGTTATTATTGCGCATTTGAGGGCGTTGGGTTAGGGCGGGGTTTGAGGGTGGGGTTGACGAAGCCCCGTCGTCGACTAAAAATGGGGGTTTGTTGTCTTTCTTATCTGGTGTAATCTAGATGTCTAGATGAGCATTCCTAGATTTGCAGTCACCACGTGTTGTCTTGTGGCTTCTTTTTATGCCATCTAAGTTTATTTCTGCCTGTTGACCTCTCTTTCTCTCCCTTTCCCCATTCCCTCTCTCCCATTCTTATGCTCCATCTCTCCGTCTCTCTCTCTTTCTCCATTTACGTTCTCTTTCTCTCACTTTTCCCATTTCTTTCCCTCCCCTTCTTACACCCCCTTTATCTGTTTATTTCTGTGTGTTGATCTGTGAGTGCGATTTCTATCAGATCGTTACAAAAATAATGGCCGATTTCAGAAACATACATTTATTCATAAAAGTCTTTTTACCTTTCCAATACTCTGCAAATGACGTGAAACTGTTGCAGTGTTGACAGTAAGTGTCTGAGACATTTCTTTGACACTTTGACGTAGATTTTGCTCAACAAATGCTTGTAATTGTTCATTGTCAAAATTACACGGCCGTCCTCTACCTTCTTCATCTCCAAGGCTCTCATTTCCACTACAGAATTTCTGGAATAACCTTCTGTACTGTCTGATCGCTTGTGGATCCATCTCCCCATACTATTGGCAAAAGTTTCGGAGGAATTGCGTCCAAGTTTGAACTCATGCAACATAAGAAGACGAATGTCATGTTTTTGCATGTTCATCATTGAGTGTCTTCTATGCTTCAAAACTACTTTCTATCTGAAAAAGAAAAGTTACAAATTATTATTGAGAACACATTAATTATTATATATGTTAAAATTTACCATAAATAAACTACAAATTCTCTGTTAAAATGACTTTGTAAAACCCAGCGCTTCAGGCGGCCATTATTTTTGTAACGACCTAATAAATTAATAATAATAAATTTATAATAATTAATTAATTAATAATAAATTAATAATAATTAATTAATAATAATAAATTAAAGAATTCTACAACGTCTTATCTACATTTTAATAAAATTCCCATGATGTGGTCATCTTGCTTGCCACGTTTAAAACAACATGAAAAGACCAGACTACAGATGTAGACTAGACGGCTATAAAATAGCCCCCCCCGTAGTGGTAGTGGAATATCTCCTTCTGAGGCCCTTGTTCCTAGTTCAGAAGCACCCTGAGCCCATTGCAAAACACTCAACCACATGAGAACGGGAATGGGGCAATCAAAAGTTGTTATGGCTAAATGGGGCTACAAGACTGACCCAACCATCTGAGATTGTGGAGAGAAGTTCTATACAATGCAACACTGCTTTGTCTGCCCTCTACTGCCCAACTAGTGGAGCCTGAAAAATCTTGCAGAGTGCAGCAGTAATGCAAAGGACTGGCTAACACGAATAGGAAACTATTTTATGACCACGTGTTTTTGTAGCAATCACGTGGCTGAGATCCATTTCCTTTTTGTATTTAAACGCAATATATTTCGTTGTAATGAGTTGAGATTCGGTTGGCTAAAACAGGCATGTAAAAACTCGCGTAGAAATACTACTTAACTGACCCAACCATCTGAGATTGTAGAGAGGAGGACCGTACGATGCAACACTGCTTTGTCTGCCCTTTACTTTCCAACCGGTGCAGTTTTAAAGATCTGGCAGACTACAAACATAACGCAAAGGACTGTGTACAAAAAGTGTGAAACTGTCGTATGACCACATGACACTTCAAAAACACACAAATAAGAAGATTGAACAAAGGTGGTGTTATAATATCATCGCGCCGGATGTCCATAGAATGCACAAAGACACAAGCAAAGAAGAAGTTTTAAACTCTGCATAGATCGCGAGTTTTAAGAATATTCCTGTAAAGCGCTACTTGAGCGTTCCGTCTCTATAGCGAAGGTAAGTGTTTATAATTAACCGAAAAGCCCCCCCCCCCCAAAAAAAATTGAACTGTTCTAATGACTAAATAATAAATACGCGCGAGTGTGCCATTTTAAGGGAACAATAAAAGTCGCTTTCTGTGTAGAGCTGAAAATCCTACTTTATAGCGGCGTGTGTACATCAACAGTTGACTTATAATCCGGTGCACCTCCCCCCCCCCCGTCCCCTGAAAAAGACCGATTAAGGATGAGCTGATAATCCTTGTCTTTTTGTTTATTAAATTAATCTGAAATCCATCATTTCCGCAATTAAGTAACACGGTATTAATTATTTATTAAAATTCGTTGACAAAAGACACAAAACCCTAACCCTAACCCTAACCCGAACCCTAACCCCATAACCCTAATCTTATTTTTTGGAGGGATTATTTGTGCCGGATTGGCAGACCCGTGTATGTACAGTACGCGGATATATATATATATATATATATATATATATATATATATATATATATATATATATATATATATATATATATATATATGACACCGGACTTTTTAGCAATCGGACATTTGCTTGCATTCGGGCAGAATTTTGCCTTGTGTTTCTTTCCCTACAACTTTTATTTTATTTTTTCAAATTTTAAATCTTGGCCTTTGACAACTTATCTATCCCAGCGACTTCCTCTGATGATAAGATTTTGATCTTTGAAAAGCCTGGCTTAAGGAAAATTTAACTTGAATAAATTGCCTTTTTTGCGGAATATACCTTGCTCTGAGCAATTGAATTGAATTTTGATTTGGCTTTTGCTTCTCTAATTCCTTTCCATTCTCCTTCATATCTACCTGCTCTATCCTGGATATTGAGCTGTATACTCTTCACAATAGGTTTTACCTTTCCTAAAAGTTCGCTTTATATATATATATATATATATATATATATATATATATATATATATATATATATATATATATATATATATATATTTGTATATATGTATATATATGTATGTATGTATGTATCTATATAATTATTTTTTGTTTATACAGACATGTACATAATCCGCGACACTGGCATGTCGATGTTATCGATGTTATCGATCAACAGCTGTTAGAAACTTAGATCTCATCAGGTGGAAAGAGAATCTGATCCTTCCCTCAGATCATATTTGGTTCTTTCAAAAAATATGACCTGAGGGAAGAATCAGATTCTCTTTCCGCCTGATGAGATCACAGCTGTTGATCGATAACATCGACATGCCAGTATCGTGGATTATCTACATGTCTGTATAAATAAAAAGAATCATATCAAGAATCATGTCTGTATAAATAAAAAGAATCATATATAAAAGCTTTATTTGATATTGAGCACTCTTAATAAGCCCGATTTAAATTCTTTGGATTTTTACCATGTGGATGTTTACCTGGATTATTTATATATATATATATATATATATATATATATATATATATATATATATATATATATATATATATATATATATATATAATATTGAACGTTTTTACACCTTTAAAACTAAATGAACAAAAAAACATTTATGCTAAAAAAATTCGTTTGCTTATAAGTACATCACTTGTAATTACTGTATTAAGTAGATTCAAAGAATATATATACACACACACACACACACACACACACACACACACACATATATATATATATATATGTGTGTGTGCGTGTGTTAAGTAGCTGTACTGTGATACAAAACCCAATACAAAACCCAATCGCATGCATATATTTTGAATTCTATTAAACTGCAGAAGTGAGATAGCAAACAGCTGCTTACACAGAAATAAATTTACCTTAGGCTAACGATAAATAAATAAACAAATAATTAAAAAAAAATACACAAAAACTGAACAATTTAAAAATAAAAACCTAAAATAGAAATACAAGGAACCACGTGTTAAAATAAATTCACCCATTATATTGACACAACAAAGGAAACACGATATAGGCCAATCTATTAAAAACAGAACAATAGAACAAGACCTTTGTTCGCGGGAAGCCCAACGATTGGCTGAGAAAACAACAAAGAATCTGATTGATTAACTAGCTAGCGTGTATATAAAAACACCCGGCAAAAATAACTCCATGCATTTTAGCCTGAAGATTCCCCCGGTGATGAAACGCGGGAGCCTCTGTGTAGCTTTATTGCCATAAATATTACCTATATATATATATATATATATAGTAAGTTATGAAGATATATTTATGGTAATTAAGCTACACAGAGGCTTTCGCGTTTTATCCCCGGAGGGAATGATTCCCTCTTGGGATGAAACGCGAAAGCCTCTACGTAGCTTAATTGCCATAAATATATTTTCATAAATTAGTACCTAGCTTTACACACGTATTGAGCACTGTTGAAGTAAATACTGAAAATTGATACATAAAAGATTATATTCACTTATAACATTTTATGTGTATACATGAAATAATGATATATATATATATATATATATATATATATATATATATATATATATATATATATATATATTTGTGTTATAATGGAATAATTCCAGGAAGAAATCCGGGTATGAGAGCTCAATGCGGTAAACAGAGCAAGAATAACATAAAATATAATAACGGTTATGAAACGGTTAACACTGAACACAGATGTTTATTATTCTTTGAAGAAATTTCATTATTTACCATTTCAGGCAGTGCTGACGAAGACGGGGTTTGGGGATCCAACCTTTTTCCTGTCAGAAATCGCCGGTCCATATGTCTGATTAAAATCTGTATTTATAAATAAAAAAATATTATTTCCCATTTATTATTTTTTGAGTATACCTTTATATATATATATATATATATATATATATATATATATATATATATATATATATATATATATATATATATATATATATATATATATATATATATGAATGAGATTAATGACTTCTAATCCGATAGAATAGATCATTTGTCGCTTTATCAATAGGTGACAAATCCTGTGGCCGTCGGGGATGACAATCAACTGGAACAAAGCCTCGTATTTGACGGCGTCGATGACGTCGTACGATTACAGGCGTCATGTCATTTATCATCTCTTTGTAGAACAAAAGCCGTGTAAGATTTGATGAAAACGACAACAAAAGAATTATTAAAAAAAAAAAATTTAAATAAAAAAAACCAACTTGATTTTTCAGATGAAAACAAAATGGACGATCACGCATGCGTGCTGGGGTTTCCCCCTCGAGTAGAACTTATTAAGATCATTTTATTTTTATTTTTTCAAATTCTGACATATTTATTTTGAAAAGTTTTTAATTTTTAATTTTATTTTAAAACTGACTTGTTGAAAAAAAACACGGAATCCATTCTAGCTGACTTAATTTAATAAGAAATATTTTTTTGTAAATTATATTTTAAATAAATAAACCGAAATGCATTCTAGTGTACCTAATTCGCCACTCACTCTGAGCGGGTTTATAGGAAGTTTCTGTGGAATATCAAATTCACAAGCGGTACCCAGTCGCATGTATATTTAATTTTTAAATATTTAATTGATATTGTGAAAAAAACCTTTATGCATCGAATTTGGTTTTAAAACGGATTTCTTATATTTTTAAATTTTATTTTTAACTAGCAGACCCCATTGCAGCGGTGGCGTTTCCCGGGAAAATTGAAGAACCCAATAAACTCCTTCTCTCACCCCTAAACCCCGTATAATCGAATGATTAACTATCAATAAGTATTAATTATTGTGTTCTGTAATTATTACATGTATAAATAATAATAATGGGCATGTAAACGTGCGTATTGTTTCATAACTTAGAAAGAGCATTCTTAAATAGAGGACATTTTTGTGTTTTCAAATTTGAGGAGGAAGCGGAGATTCTGAATTATAGTGTCTATATATACAAACACTAGAAGGAAGATCTACTGTCATTGAACACTGAAAGAAGCAGATGGTACCTGTAATTGCAAAAGGGCCGCCCTGAACCAAAACTCTTTTTCTTCTGTATATAAATTATCTTTCTGAGAATATTATTCAGAAGATTAATATCTATGTTGATGATACCACTCTCTATTCTGGTGTTGCTTCTCGCCCATCTCCCTCGGATCAGTCAAAATATGCAGCTGATCTAGAAGTTGACTTGGGTTCGGTTGTGAAATGTGGTATAAAATGGTTTGTTTTGTTTAATTCAGTTAAGACTCAGCTTGCGTCTTTCAATCGTAGTCGTGCACCTTTTCTTCCTGACTTCCTCATCGATGGCTCTGCTCTTGAGGAGAAATCGACTCTGAAACTTCTTGGTCTTTCTCTCTCATCAAATCTTTCTTAGAGTTCATACATTAGATCCATTGCTCTTTCTGCATCTCGTAAAGCCAGTTCTCTTTATCGCTCCAAACACTTTCTCACACCTGAGGCTATTCTCTATCTCTACAAATCTACTATCAGACCATGTAAGGAGTATTGTTGTCATATTTGGGCTGGCGAATCTCTGTCCTATTTGAGGGTACTTGATAAAGTTTAGAAACGTATCTGTAATTTGATTGGTCCTACCCTTTCTTTTTCTCTGCACCCTCTCTCTCACATACGTGATGTTGCTAGTCTCAGTCTTTTCTATAAATACTGTTATGTCATGTGTTCTTCAGAATTGTATGATCTATCTCCGGCTTCCTTTGCTCCAGCTCGTTTGACTCGTTGGTCTAGTGGTCTCCATCAAATCGCTGTTTTGATACTTCTTGTAATACAGCTTCCTATTCCAGTAGCTTCTTTCCAAGAACTGCAGGCTTGTGGAACTCTCATCCTGCTGACTGTTTCCTCCCCTTTGGTCTTTTCACGACTAAGGTCAATAGGCATCTTCTGTAACACTATTATTACCCCCTCTACATAAACACAATTAAACTAAATAAAGCTCACATTACCCACCCTGATGCCTAGCAGCCGTGTTCCAGAATTCATAATGGTCGATTAATTGGTTTAGGAGTGAATCTTGTACATACATCACTTTATATCGAAATAACATAAAGTACACGCTGAAATATATACTTTTGTTCTGGGATTGAGTTATGCTTAAAATATGTTTTAATTGTTCTAATTAGCCGTAATTTATAATTGAGACTAAACAAGTCACCTATCTATCTACCCCCCTCTCTCCCCCCTCTCTCTCTCTCTCTCTCTCTCTCTCTCTCTCTCTATATATATATATATATATATACATATATATATATATATATATATATATATATATATATATATATATATATATATATATATCTGTCTGTCTGTCTGTCTGTCTGTCTGTCTCAGCTATCTATGTATTTTTTCACCCTCATAATTAGTGTATATCTTATATAATAAAACTGAATGCATGCTAGTCCGACTCACTTCAATAATTTACTGATGTCAATTCATTTTTATGAGAAAAGAAAGAAAGGAAAAGAATAATCACGTATGCAAATTTAATTTTTATGAGTAAAGAAGAGAGGCTGATAATAAAAATATAAATGGGAATAATTTCTTTTACTTTGAATAGGCACAAAACAAATGTTCCATTATTCTTATATTTTTGTGGGTGAAATAGAAATGAATCTACAGATACACAGACACTTTATTTACAGATTTAGGAGAGAGAGAGAGAGAGAGAGAGAGAGAGAGAGAGAGAGAGAGAGAGAGGGAGAGAGAGAGAGAGGGAGAGACAGACAAACAGACAGAAAATTATATTATTGCAACTTGTTTAGTCACTTGACGATTTTAATTTCTAAGGTATTAAAAAAAATATATATTTGTAAATTGTTATGCAATTTGAATTGTAAACAAAAAAGTTATGACATTTGAAAAATGTGCAGCGCATCTATCGACCAGCGAATATTTTACAAACATTAAACAGTTTTATTAAACTCTTGAGATGCACACGCACTTGGGGTGCAACTATTTAGGTGTGTAAACAGAAATGCGTTCATTGGAAATCGCAAAGTACAGATATACTTACGTATATATATATATAACACACACATATAACACGCAGACTTACACTTATAAAACACACACATATAACATGCACATGCGCATAATATAACACACACACTTACACATATAACACATACACATATAATGCACACACATACACATAACACGGAAGAGTTTGAATTACCTACTAGATACCATCCTTGAGCGTCTTCGGTCTCTCTGTACGAGGGTTTGTCAGAACAACCTGACATGAGGAAACTTTTCCACTACAAGTAAACCCTGATCAAATATTCAAAATGACATAGTATTCGAAGCCCAAATAAGATCACCTTGACACGGCTATACACTAGTCCATATGAGGCATCGCGCAGCTTCTCCAAGTAATGTTACCTCACGTAACAGCACTTAGCTGGATACTCCACCAGACCAGATTAATTCTTGTCTTGAAATCCGGTAAGACCAAGAGACCACAGGGAAGATATACTATAACATAGTTAACTTGTCAATTGGGGAGAGGAAAATTAATGTTCTTAACTTCTTAATTAACTCAACGTTTGACAGGTAAAGGAGAACTTTAATGGAATATTCGAATACCTATGTATCTTATATAGAGATTAAGTGTAAGCCCCCAGGAAAGGGGCCCCTTGATTTCTGAGAACTTCCACTGAAGTAAAATGAAACAAAAAATAAAACACACACATAAAACACTTACGCACATATAAGACAAACACACACACTTACACATATAAGACATACACGCATATAATACACACATATTCGCATAATATAACAAACATATAACTCACACATGTATAACACACACACATACACATAATATAGCACCCCCCCCCCCCCACACACACATACACACTTATATAGCACACACACGTATAACCCAAACACATACACTTACACATATAACACATACACTTACTCCTATAAAGCGCACACATATCATACAAACGTATATGCATAAAACAACACACACACATAACACATACACACGTATACACATATAAACACACATATAGCATACACGTATAATACACACTTACATATATAAACATATAAAAACTTATATATATATGCATATATATGTGTATATATATATGTATGTATATATGTATGTATATATATAAATATCGTTGGTGTTTGTTGATAAACAAATGTTGAAAACACTTTAAAAATAGTAAATATTTTATCAATGTTAAACTTTGAATCGGAGAAAACAACACGAAGTAATATGAAGTGCTTACAAAATACTTGAAGATGTTTTTACACATCAAAGCATAAACAAAGGCGCACACATAAAAACAGAAACTAAGTTTATATATATATATATATATATATATATATATATATATATATATATATATATATATATATATCTTTCAATGTAAATTATTTTCCGAATCGTTTCGCTTAAAGTAAACCAAACAACATTATTATGTCAACATTGGATCTGTTCACTTCAAGTGCGTCAGAAAAAAATACATGAAAAGTTCTCAATTTGAAGAAAGTACAACGTATTTTGGAATGGAAGAGAAACGGTCAGAAGAAAAACTTCGAACTCAGAGAGATCTGCCATCTTGAGAATTTAGAACTTTCCATGTACTTTTTCTGACGAACTTCAGGTGAACAGATCCAATATTGACATAATAATGTCGTTTGGAAAATAATTCAGGTTCATTTTATATTCCAATAACCATGTTTTTATTATTTCATTTTTATTTTTATTTTTTCACATTTCCAAAAAGCATAACATTTCTGTGAGATGTATTTTTCGGTCCGTTTCATTTGTCGTGAGCCAAACAACGTTTTTATGTCAATATCGTCTTTGCAACACTACAAAATCATTACTTGCTGGGGTTAATACTATATATATATATATCAAGAGGATCTTTCTTGGTGCTCTCTCTCTCTCTCTCTCTGTCTGTCTGTCTGTCTGTCTGTCTGTCTGTCTGTCTCTCTCTCTCTCTCTCTCTATATATATATATATATAGTGTGTGAGCCACAGGAAGTAGCCTTCATTTATATATATATATATATATATATATATATATATATATATATATATATATATATATATATATATATATATATATAAGTCAGTTCATATCATATTCCAATAACCATGGTTTTATTTTATTATTTTTATTTTTTCACATTTCAAAAAAACATAACATTTCTATGAGATATATTTTTTACGGTGCGTTTCATTTGTCTTGTGCCAAACAACATTTTTATGTCAATATCGTCTCTGCAACACTACAAAATCATCAGAAAAAATTCACAAAGAGTATATATATATATATATATATATATATATATATATATATATATATCACGGCCTTCGTCCAGTCTTCAGAGACAATGCACCCTCCCTGTAAGAGTACCTACACGGGTACTCAATTGTAAAGCAAGGGTGGCGCAATCCCCAGCCACACCTCTCCTGAATCTGCACGTCTTGATTCCAGTGGCAAGGATAATTTATGGACGACTGCAAACAATGCCGAAATAAGCGGGGAGCACATATAGCACCTGGTATTTCTAGTCATCAACCTACAGTTATGATTTATTCTAAAATAATCGACAAAACCACACTTTTTAATATTCTAAAAACATTTTATTTCAAGTTAGTCACCCAAGCACGTCATGACATAAATAATATTATTCCCCTTTTTATTTTTATTTTTCCACACATTGGGTGCGATTTTACGTGTGTGTTTTGTGTATGTATATGTGCATATATATGCGTATGCTTAATTGTGTATATGTTTGTGCGCTATATATATATATATATATATATATATATATATATATATATATATATATATATATATATATATATATATATAGGTGTTAAATGTGGACACCTTCCCCACTCCGGATCTTGTTCTCGCCCTCCCACCCTTCCTCACCCCTTCCTCCTTACACGACCCTGAATTTTTAACCCTCCCGCTCTCTCATCTCATATCTAATTTAAAAAAAGATTCAATAAATATGTCTCATGCCCCCTTCTCCTGCTTCATGGTTTAAATTAATTTTAACCGCTACCAATGTCCGCCCCTACTCCTTCCACAATTATTGTAATGTCTCCCCTCTACCTAATGATCTTATAACTTCAACCCCCCCCACTCTCTACTGACAACTCAATTTTGGACTGCCACCATCTATTTGTATCTCATAATTAATTATTTTCATAAGCGGCCCGAATTTTAAGCTTACACCCGCAATTACCTCTTGTTTCAAACATTTGCTACTTGTATTTGTTTTTTTCTTCAGACAATCATCCCGAGGAAGTCTTATAATAAAGACGAAATGTTGATGAATACATAAGTAATATTTTTTGATTTTCCTTTTTTAATTTCTATATATATATATATATATATATATATATATATATATATATATATATATATATATGATTATTTTTATTTACACAGACATGTACAAAATCTGCGACACTGGCATGTCAATGTTATCGATCAACAGTTATTATAAACTGAGATCTCATCAGGCAGATCCGATCTTAACATTAGATCATATTTCTTTCCAAATATGATCTAATGTTAAGATCGGATTCTAACTCTGCCTGTCGATATCTCAGTTTATAATAACTGTTGATCGATAACATCGACATGCCAGTGTCGCAGATTTTGTACATGTCTGTGTAAATAAAAATAATCATATATAAAAGCTCTATTTGATATTGAGCACTTTTTATAAACCCGGTTTAAATTCTTTGGATTACTACCCTGTGGATGTTTTACCTGGATTATATATATATATATATATATATATATATATATATATATATATATATATATATATATATATATATATATATATATATATATATATATATATATATATATATAATTCTTGGGTTAACGGAAAGAGCCTAATTTTGCATCATATGAACCCGTGGCGCAAAGATACAGAGATGCCACAAATATATCAGAGTACAGATTCTACAACGGCTCAAATGATAAAAAATGTTGGTGGCATAGCAATGGAGGTTCCGAAGAAAACTATCGAATTTCAAATCGTTTCGACTGTATTTATAAACCGTAGAATCAAAGTAAGTAAAAAAAAAAACATACAAAGATATTCGTCTGCATCAGATAAGCGACGGCGTGGGCGTCAAGATAGAGAAGGGTTGCACATCGAACATACCGGCACAGCATGGGAGCGAGTCAGAACACCCACAAGGAATGCGTAGACATGAGCGAACACAGTGCATTGACTTTCAGACAAGCATACAAAGATCCGCTCGAGATAACACAAAGAAAATATTAAGCACAGATACGCATGCGCAAATCCTTCCCACAATAAAAAGAAATAAAACAAAATGGTGGATGGTTTGCTGGAAAAGAATCGTTAAAATTCACGAGGTGAAAGTGTTACGACACCCTAATCATTAACCTAAACATAATCCAATATATCGGTATATCTTTCTTTCTAGCTAGCCAAGTTATATTAGTTTCATTTAAACGACCTTCATGGAAAATGAATGCGCACATCTTAAGAAAGCTCGTCGTAATTTATCTTTTTTTTATTGAATCACTTGAATGAATTACTGTTAATATCGACGAAACTATTGCATATATATAGGTGAAATAAGACAATAAATTTGCAAATCAAGAACACCAAAAATTAATTCATTATAACATGTTTAAAGTTATGCAAATTAGGCATTCAAATATCTGGCTTTGGACCTTCCGCCAGTACTATATATACCGTATTTCGAATTATTGTGTTGTATTATTGATTTATTAGGTCGTTACAAGCGCAGAATTTGTAGTTTATTTCTGGTGAATTTTAACATATATAATAATTAATGTTTTCTCAATAATAATTTGTAACTTCTTTTCAGATAAAAGGTATTTTGAGGCATAGAAGACCCTCAATGATGAACATGCCCAAACATCGCCTTCTTATGTTGCATGAGTTCAAACTTGAACACGATGCCTCCGAAACTTGTGCCAATATCAATATAGTATGGGGAAATGGATCCACAAGCGATCGGACAATACAGAAGGTTGTTCCAGAAATTTCGTAATAGAGATGAGAACCTTGAAGATGAAGAAGGTAGAGGACGGCCATACAATGAATAATTGCAAGCACTTGTTGAGCAAAATCCACGTCAAAGTGTCAAAGAAATGTCTCAGACACATGCTGTCAACACTGCTACAGTTTCATGTCATTTACAGAGTATTGGAAATGTGAACAAATTTCATGAATAAATGTATGTTTCTGAAATCGGCCATTATTTTTGTAACGACCTCAACCGCTGAATACTCACCTGCAATGTGGGCTGGATCGTGCCATGCCAAATCAATCAAGCTAGAACTATATAATGCATGCCCCAAAATCACTTTGACATTACAACTAACCCCACTACCAGTGGTATTCAGAATGGATGGCATAGCACTTCCTCATATGTTCATTTTTTGTTCCATTTTACTTCAGTCGAAATTCTCATAAATCAAGGGGCCGTTTCCTAGGGCCAACACTTGATACTTGTATGATATACATATATATTTAAATATTCCATTAAAGTTTTCCTTTACCTGTCAAACGTTGAGTTAGTAAAGAAGTGAAGAACATTACTTTTCCTCTCCCCAATTGACCAGTTAACTATGGTATATATTTCTTGTAGGCTCTTGGTCTTACCGGATTCCAGGACAAAAAATCATCTAGTCTGGTGGATTATCAAGGTAAGTGCTGTTATTATAGACACTTGGAGAAGGTGCACCATTGCTCGTATAAGCCAAAGAGATTTTATTTGGCCTTTGAATACTATGCTATTTGAATATTTGGTCAGGGTTTACTTGTAGGATAAGTATCCTCGTGCCAGGTTGTCCTGACACACCCCTGTACAGAGAGACCGAATACACTCGAGGACAGTGTCTAGTAGGCATTCAAGTTCTCTCCAGTAGGCATTCAAGATCTTTCCAGTATAGGCATCCAAATTCTCTGAAAAGATGCCCATGTGAAAATTCAAAAACACAAACAGGAAACCGACAGAAGACCCCTCATCAAGAGGCAAATTGAAATCAAGAAGAAATTTCATGAACATAAAGAGCCTTGAGCCTGCACGAGTACAGAACAACCGCATTGACAGATACAATGATTGGAATGACTACTTGAACGAAGCTATGCAAGAACCGAGAGAACATCTCTTACATGGAACAGATCTTCCAAGGAAGTACTGGTTGATTCTGAACCGAGCAAAAGCGAATGTTGGAAGGACAGCCAGCAACCTCTACATGTAGGGACCATCAACAACAAGCTATTGTCATTGTAGAAATCTCAGACAGACAATGGAACATATCCTCAGTGACTGCAATTATGGAACCACTTGTACTGACCAAGATCTGATGCCCAATGATGGATCCAGTATTGGCATGATAAGGAAGACTATGGTTCCCAGGACGAGAGAGAGAGAGAGAGAGAGAGAGAGAGAGAGAGAGAGAGAGAGAGAGAGAGAGAGAGAGAGAGACTGGCAGTAACACAGACAGGTTGGGAGTTGATCGGTCAGGATCCAGTATTGGCATAAAATATGATGATGACTCCAATAAATTCCTTACAGACACAGGGAATATGTACTTACTTATATAGTGAGACAAGGTTTAAGTTAGCAAAAAAATGCATTCGGGGTTTAATCAAGAACTTTCTTCTTCTTCTTCTTCTTATTATTATTTCTACTTCTTCCCTCTTCTTTTTCCTCTTTTTCTACTTATAATTTTTCTTTTCTTCTTTTCTTCTTCTTTTACTTCTTCTTTTCTTACACAGTCCTTTGCATTTTTGTTGTACTTTGCAATATCTTTTCACGTTGCACTAGTTGGGCAGTAGAGGGCAGACAAGGCAGTGCTGCGTCGTATGGTCTCCCGCTCCACATTCGCGGATGATCACGTCGGTGTTGTATCTCCATCCGACCATAGCCACATTCTTTTTTGAATTTTAGACAATGACAAAACTTTGGAATACGGGAAGGACGGATAGGAAGGTGAGGTGGGGGTACATACCTTCACGGAATTCCACCATTGCTTTTAATGATTTACTCATTCTTCTTCTTCTTTGCGCGTCCATCGCTCCCCTATTCACATTATCAGATCGTTGGGTCGGTTTTGTAGCCCCACATAACCATAGCAACTTTTTATCGCCCCCATTCCCGTTCGCAGGTGTTTGAGTGTTTTCCACTTGACCCAAGATGCTTTTGAGCCAGGGGAGGAAGGTCTCAGATAGAGGATTCCTATGTCAATAGTAGAGGATCCATTACATACCCCTCTGGTCAACAGCTGCAGTTTGGTATCTTCCTGAGATCGTTTTAAGGGCTCGACATGACTGTGGAAGCTTCTTTATGTGTTTTATATGTCCAAACTGGACGCTGAACATGATGAGAAAGAGAAAGCCTCGTTTCTATTTCTGGTGTGACGTCAATGAAGAGTTGTAATAAAACAAGATAACTTATATAACTAACTATTGCATTAATAATAAATGAAACGTACAGTTAAAAGCTTGTTTTACTGCAGTTACAACACTATTTCTGCAAAGGAAAACAACGGAGAAATCTTTAACAGAAAGTGTAAACTAAAAACATTAAAATCGGATTCCACAAATCGGTACGGTAGTACCGGTAATCATATGAAAACCGGTTGTAACAGCTTTTATAAAAATCGGTTTCGAGCTCTAGGACGTAAGTGAATGAACTATATCCGACAAGATTCGAACTCGGCTCAGCTGATCCCATAATCCGCAACGGTATCAATTACACGCACACCCAAATATGTTTTAATCATTTATCTTGTCACATCAATAATAGGATATAAGATTTACATTAAATTATATTAACTGAAATAATAAAAAAAGGATTATCGAATCAAATCTAGGGATTATCCTAATCTGTACTCACGTCGAGATTGTCACATGTTGTCTTCGGTGACTTACATACATACAACACGATCTACATTGTTTGATTTATGTCAACAACACGGGATCAGCAAAACATTGGTGATATTTTAAACAGTTTATGCCATCGAGTAAATGTGGTATTTTGGTGACTGCGATTAGTTAAGTGTAGAATACAGACCAGCAAGAGTGTCGACCCACACCAACCCTCCACTATAATATGGCCGTATTATAATTTTGTATCTGGATTTTAATGAATAGATATATATCACAAAAAAGCAAGGGTTGGGAGGGGCCTGACAAAGTTGTCCGACGCTTGAGCAGCATCTCTTCCTTTATACATGTTCTAATACAAGTATTTATTAATTAAACAAAGAAACAACACAGAAATGATAATGTATATAAAAAAAACATTTATTCTTCGCAAACCCGACAGGGTTCGTCTTGAGATTGCGTTCATAAAAATGTGTACAATATAGTTTGAAAAGGATGTGTAAGGGTGTATGTGTGTGTGTGTGTGTGTGTGTGTGTGTGTAGAGGTTGAAGGAAATCTCCTACATACCGTGAAATGCGCGTGCGTAGCTCACATGCGCTGGTGAGTGTGTTCATCAGAGGCGAGACCCAAAGAGAGAGTGGCGATTTTCTTGTGCGTCCCTTTTTATATCACGGATTGTAGCGCCCCCTACAATCGCGAAAGTGGAGATAAATCGGGTCTGAAACGCCCTCTCGTAAATGTATGTGTAAGTGTGTATAAAACGGTAGGTAATGCTACATCCTTACTCACCTACCTTTTATTTCATTTTATTTGGTTTCTTTATTTTCTTTTGTTTTTAGCGGTGGGGGGGGGGGGGGGTCAGTCGTCCCACACCTCACATCCAGACATCTGTACACATAGTTCTTGTAAATATTATACATCACACGCTGGTGATTTCCTAAGTAGTCAAATGCCCATAGAGCAAATGCGGTATTATGGTGAAAGTGTCTAGTTTAATAGAAGATTATAGACCAGCACGACCCCGATATTTACTGGCCTTGTGTCTTATTTATTGTTAAAATTTGGTATGTAAATTTCTATAGCGAATAAATATTTTTGGCCCTCTTTACTATTACTGAAATAAACTATTAAAAAAAAACAGTTGGGAAATTAGTCAAAAACAATTTATTTTGGTTTACCTATAACTGTGACCTATTTGCGTTAAAAAAATATTTAATAGAAGTATAAGTCTTCATAAATACCGATTCTGAGTAAGGCAGCCACTTTGCTTACGTTACAGACTGAATAAACCAATATGGCTACTTTATGACTGTATTTATGCAAACTTACACGTTTACAACTTTTATTAAATATTTAATTTTTTTTCTTTTAACACAAATAGGTCACAAAATTAGTAGGTAAAATTGTTTTTGACTAATTTCCCAATTGTATTCCCTTTGAAATATTTTATGTCGGTAATGGTAATGATTAACTAGTTTTTTGGGGGGCAGGGTGTAATCTTTAGTACGGTTTTTTTTTTTGTATTATTGTAGATTTATACCCTCTAAAAAAAAAAATGAGATTCTACTTTTTTTTCTTAGGCGATTACGTATTGGGCTCTCTGTCAAACTTTACGAAAACAGCAATAATAGAACACAATTATTTTAGAATTTAGAGTGGGGATTAGTTTTGCATATAAATGTAACGTAAAATGATTCCCTATTCTAGCGTTTTAGGACATTAATCTTTTTTCTCGTTTTTTTTTTTTTTTTTACTATAGAAGATAAATTAATAATGATTACCATATTTTTTATGCTACAAAAATATTTTTTGTTGCTGTTTTCTTTTTAATATCTCTGTGGTCACGCGAAGTGTAAACCCCGGGAACACCTGCCACCCCCTTTTTTTTTTAGTATTTTGGTGCCCCAGACAATAATCCTTGACCCCAGCCATAAAAACCTAAGTCAGACAATCTACCTCTCCCCCCTTCCCGGTCGGGGTTTCTCTCTCCAAAATGACTCACGAATTACGCATTTCTTATTGGCTTCGGCTTTTTTCCATTGAATACCAACCACGGATCCGTCTGACCTCGTCATAATTTATGGGTGAACAAAACAAAGAAAAACAAGGAATAATGAAATAAAGCGTAGAAAAAAAAAAAATGAAATAAATAAATAACAACAGCAACAACGACAACAACAACGACAACAACAACGTCAACAACAACAAAAAAATGATAATAACAATAAAAACAACGATATATAATAATAATAATAATAATAATAATAATAATAATAATAATAATAATAATAATAATAATAATAATAATAATGATGATGATGATGATGATGATGATAATAATGCTTAATCATTGATATAGTCTGCCCTTTTGATACCAGAGTGGAGGAGAAAGAATACGAAGTAATAAATAAATATCAAGATCTAAAATATAAAGAAGTAAAGGTGATTCCCGTTGTAATTGGAACGCTTGGAACCATAACGAAAAGCCACCATAAATAAACAGATTGACGAGACAATTTATTTTTCAATTCTGCAAAAGGCTTGCCTGTTAGGAACAGCGAAAGTGTTAAGGTACAACTTGAATGTCAAAAGTCAAGGGAATTAACTTGATGTTCAAAAAAGAAAACTCCAACTAAAAACATCAAAGTTGAGACTACTATGAAATAATAATAATAATAATAATAATAATAATAATAATAATAATAATAATAATAATAATAATAATAATAATAATAATAATAATAATAATAATAATAATAATAATAAATACAACCAGGATATTCAGCCAGGATATCCAAATGGAGTTTGGAATAGAAAAATGTGCACTGCTTGAGATTAGAAGAGGAAAACTGGAGACGACAGAAGGTATAGAACTCCCCAACCAAGAGGAGATGAGGGCTCTAGGAGAACAAGATAGTTATAAATACCTGGGAGTTCTGGAAGCAGACACAATCAAATATACAGAAATGAAAGAGAAGATTGGAAAAGAATATATACGAAGAACAAGGAAACTCTTAGAAACTAAACTATATAGCAGAAACCTAGTAAAAGGGATAAACACATGGGATGTATCACTAATAAGTACTCTGGGCCATTCATAGGCTGGACCAAAGACGAACTCAGGCACCTAGACCAGAGGACTAGAAAACTAATGACTATGCACAATGCATTGCACCAAAAAGACGATACGGACAGACTCTACATGAAAAGAAATGAAGGAGGTAGAGGACTGGTAAGTATAGAAGATTGTGTGGAAGACACCAAAAAAGAGCTGGAGAAATATGTAACCCAGAACACGGAAAGACTGATCACCACAGCAAGAGACACCAGCTCAACAAACAACTCCGGAAGCACTGAAACCAGAAACAAAAAGACAAGAAAGGAAAAGTGGGAAGAAAAACAACTACATGGACGCTTTATAAGACTCACAAGCGATGAAGCCAATGAAAACCGCTGGGCATGGCTAAGAAAAGGACACTTGAACAGAGAAACGGAATCACTGCTGACGGCCGCACAGAACAATGCGATTAGGACAAACTTTATTAAAGCAAAGATAGATAAAACCCAGGAAAACAGTAAATGCCGATTGTGTGGACAAAGAGACGAAACGATAAATCATATAATAAGTGAATGCAGCAAGCTAGCCCAAAAGGAATACAAGAACAGACATGACAGCGTGGGGAAAGAAGTACACTGAATTTCGAATATGCAAAAAAACGGTACAAACACAAACCAGAAACTGTACTAGAAAACGAAAAACACAAAATCCTATGGGATATGAATGTACAAACAGACAAACCCATAACAGCAAGGAGACCGGATATGATAATAATCAACAAGAAAGAAACATCCTGCAAAATCGTAGACTTTGCCGTTCCAGCGGACCACAGAGTGAAGATCAAAGAGACGGAGAAAGAAGCAAATATACTGAACTTGCCAGAGAACTGAAAGGAATATGGAACATGAAGAAAGTCAGTATTACACCAATAATCATAGGAGCACTAGGAACAGTCCCCAAAAACATGGAGAAAAGACTAGGAGAAATAGGAATCAAAGGGATAACTGAGGCCATACAAAGGACAGTAATGATCAAAACAGCTACAATCCTGAGAAATGTCCTCGAATGCGGAAACCAACCCACATAAGCAACAAATGGAGGACAAACACATGGAAGCACAAGAAAACAGAACCGAGGAAAATACAACCGCACGAGAGAAGCGCAAGCATAGGCTGACACCACGAAAATTATGGACAGAGGGTCGAGGAGGGAAAGCGCAAACCAGACCTCCACTGGAAGAGCGCGGACAGCTCTGGAACCTTGGGGAGGCTTGTTGCCACCCGGGCCCTAGAGGGGACCAATGGCCCTTATCACCGTGAAATCGGTGGTAGGTGGCTGGTGCGATACCGCAAGGTCATCAGCGGTGATGAACGAAAAGAGGTGGAGCATACTGGAAGTCTGAGGAGACTTGTTGTCACTCAGACTCCAGGGAATACCACAGGTTGTTGGCAGTGAGCGATCACTGCCGATGACCAGTGTGATAACTCCTAGTGAGCAAATAATAATAATAATAATAATAATAATAATAATAATAATAATAATAATAATAATAATAATAATAAAGCCATGGGAGCCTGGATACTGGAACTGACAGCTGGGAGACAATACTTAACTGAGATAAGAATACAGAGAAGCATCTTCCAAAGAGACTCTTTATCACCACTACTCTTAATCATAGCCATGATGCCACTCAACAACAAACTCAGGAAATGTGATGCCGGATACAAGCTGACAGACACAGAACAAAGAATAAACCACATCATGTATATGGACGACATGAAGCTATTTGCAAAAAACAGAAAGGAACTGGAAATGTTGATAAACACGACCAGAATCTTCAGCCAAAAAATTCGAATGAAATTCGGAATGGAAAAGTGCGCACTACTAGAGATGAGAAGGTGAAAACTGGAGAGCCAGTATGAAACTGGAGAGTCAGTATGAAACTGACCAACAAAGGGGAGATAAAGACCAAATCAAACATGATATCTATAAGTCTTCCAATGGGCATTTGAACTCATATACGAGGCTCGTCCTATCTAAAACTCTGGTCGAGGTGGAAGAATTATTAGGAATAATAAGGTTAGCGGTTTTTAATTTACTGTAGTAAATGATAAAAGAATAAAATTTATCATTGCGTCTCCGACACCGAAAAAACATATACGTTGGCTTAACTACTACAACTTTGTCGAGGAGGTTAACAATGCATTTATCCCTACCATCGTCATAGCTTAGCACCTTACTAATCAGCATTCCTGCCCCCCCTACAAATTTCGAAAAAGCTTAGTAGAAAACACCAAAAGGCAATTAGGCATTCAGCGACTTTAGTATTGCCTTCTGATCGGCGTGAAGAGGTTCTGTTTATTTGGCTTGCGGGAGAGTGATTACCTTTAAATTTGATTTTTTTCATTGGAATAACTTTTGTCGAACCCGGAAGAAGAAATGGCCGAATATGTCAGCTCAATTTGATTTAATTTTATTCGAATCGGATTTAGCGGATTTTCCATTTAACCAGCTTATTATGGTTTGCACTAATCCGGTCATATCATTGGAACTCTGAATTTTGAACATTATGATTTCAACACTAAGTGAGTTTACTGAACTTTTTATTTGATTTGGTTCCTTTATTGTTTTATTAATTTAACATAAACATTGGATGCATTTTTAACTGTCATTTATTGCATCGATTGCGGACGCATTTCCCGACTGGATAGACTTTTTCAATTTAATCAATTCTTTCATTTTTGAACCGTCACTTACTACCTTGATCAATCTTCAATCAACCTCTTGGATATCTTTCCTGAATTTGTTTTAAATTGTATGACTTGGATTGTATAGCTTTAACAAAAGTATATTTTGGGCTGATATATTTGATGTGTTATATACTTTTATGCATTTTTTCATATATTTTTATATATTTTCAAAGTGTACTTTTATCACCTGCAGTGATGTCACTGCGATAATGGTCCTCTGAGGAGAAGAATTATCTTTGAAAATTCATGAGTTAAGGACTTTAAGATACTTTGCCTGAACTTTGAATTCTAATAAAATTTGATTTGCCCCTTATTTTATTATTTCATTTTATATTATACTATATATATATATATATATATATATATGCAAACATTGTTAAAAATAACAGAATTTGTCTGTTTAATTACACCTTTTTTATTTAAAAAATTTTCTGATGGTCTTTTTTGTATTAAAATAAAAAACATTAATAAATGTTCCATAGGTGTTTCACAGGTTTCACGAACGGTTTCGATTCTTCGTCGAATCATCCTCAGATGAAATACACACAGTATATATATATATATATATATATATATATAGAGAGAGAGAGAGAGATATATATATATATATAGAGAGAGAGAGAGAGAGAGAGAGAGAGAGAGATTATAGCTCCTTCGAGAAAAAGAAATGACTTATACGTTTCGAACATTACATATATCTTGGTGGTAGGCCGAAACAATTGTATGCAAAAAAAAAACCTATTTTTTTTTGTGAATTTGTGAGAATTTGTTCCCTACATTTGATGTTGTTTCTATAATATTAAAATATTTTTTATTACAGCTCGCGTCCAACACTATCGAGCTACTGTAAACTTTGTGTTATAAATATCTATATTTAAGATTTAAAATTTTATATATATATATATATATATATATATATATATATATATATATATATATATATATATAACATTTTTTTTCTGATATGCAATATATCATAAACACTTACGAAAAGGCTTCATCAGTGTACATTCGCCACAATCAAGCAGAGGAAAATCATAATGTAACCGTATTAACTTAATTTTTATATCCCTAACCCTAACACTAACTCTAACCCTAACCCTAACCCTAACCCTAACCCTAACACTAACTCTAACCCTAACTCTAACCATTCTTTTTTCACTCAGACCAAAGTGAAAGTATTAATAATAAGTTGTTGTTAAAAGTTCAAAATATATAATCAATTATCAATCAACACCTACCATTATTGGTTCATATTTATCGATTTTATCTCATTTTTCTTCCTTATTTTTCTGCATTATTTCTCCTTTTTTTTCTTTTTTATTCGTTCATTATACACTTCGCCATAGGTTAATCTATTAATCTCATATCTCATAAATAATTTGTATGATATATATAGCAGAAAAATATTTTTCGGAATTGTCTGATAATAAAGTGTTTTATGAAATCTGAAATATTTTCTGAATAATAATTTTTCATATTATATTTTGAGCTCTAGTCATATTATTGAGCTATGACATAAACACTTGTATGAACTTGAGGAAATTTATAGATATGAAAAAAAAATTATATCAGTTTGCTTATATAGTATCATGTAATTCGATTTTACTTGGCACATATTTAGATAATTGGTGACAAAACCTGTTCCGCCATCAAGTTTATCTGCTTGCTAAGGGCGATCAGATATCCAATTGGGCGTAAAATAAGACCTATTACAGGACTTGCAGAGAGTGTTTATAAACTTATTAATTGATGTATCTGTCTAGGGCAGGTGAAAGAGCATGACCACAATCTTCACAGTGCATTTCTCACATTTATATATATATATATATATATATATATATATATATATATATATATATATATATATATATATGTTTGCATGAATGAAAAAATGCTGCCTAAATACACACACAACATGTATTCAAACTAAGTGTGTGTTTGACATATATATATGTATATGTGTATGCTTGTATATGATTGTGTGTGGGTGGTGATGTGTGTATGTATGTACATAGGATGTGTACGTATTTTTGCATGCCTATGTATGCGTGTGAGTGAGATTGTGTCAGAATTTACTTTAGGTTCCTTCCTTCCACGCACAATATACATTCATCGCTAGTCAGTAGGTGTCATAAAACAATGATGAGGGTTAATACTGTTGATTTTTGACACGACCCGATTCTTTTGAAAAACAGGACCCCCTCCTCCCTTCCCTTCGGTGTCTGTAGTAAATTATGTTATTCCCCCCCTCCCAAGTTAGACTTAAGGATTAGATATGCTTCAATTTCCCCCTCTCTCTAAATATGTATTGGATGGGTTGTTACCTCTTCTCTCTCCAATTATATTTGAATTGTCGAGTGTGAATTTAATTCTTTTTTTTAAGTTTCAAAAATGTAATCGTCTGGATCGGATGTTTGAAAAAACCTCAAGGTTGAAATAAATTATTGCATCGATGATTATGTAATTCTGTGTTATTATACTTCATTTTATTCTTGCTCTGTTTATCACATTGAGCTCTCATACCTTATTTCATTATAATACAAATATATATATATATATATATATATATATATATATATATATATATATATATATATATATATATATATATCAAGGGAGGCGCGATAGCGCTCTATCCCTTAATAGACTTCAAAAACGACCTATGCTAGAAATCTCATTTCTTTGATCAGTCATAATTATAAACCAAATTAGTTAAAACTTTGCACAAAATTTTCATTTGATAGGTTCTATAAGTGTGTAGAATTTCAGCATTATTAGTCAAAGCAACAACGAGATCCAGAAAGGTCAGGAGTGATTTTGTGTTATCCGTGTGTATGTACGTACGTGTGTGCCACCCTGTATCTCATCAACTATTTGATGGATTCAGCTGATATTTGGCAGAGATAGAGGTTCTAGGGTGTAGTTGATGGCATTTTAATTTCAGTTTACCATATACCTTAGTTTTCCAGAAAATTCAAAAAACCCTTAAAAATTACCATTGTCTTGAGGCATAGCCTTTACAAAAGTAGTGACATTCCATGATAAATGCCAGTATACTGAAATCATATGCCCCTAATAGGGTTAAGATGAAAATCCAAAAGCAAGGAACACACACATATCAACCAAACCATTTCATTATCACATCACTACAGTATAAATCACTATGCATGAGTGGATGAAGTGTGTGAGGTGCGCTGAAGAAAAATTCCTACAAGTAAAATACATAGCCCTGTTGTGCTCGCATACCCTTAATGACAATAAAAGTGTAAAAATTTGGAAATTTCCTTGCTTTTGTACATTTAGTGTATATGAATTTTCATCTTAATCCTATTAGGGGCATATGATTTCAGTATACTGGCATTTATCATGGAATATATATATATATATATATATATATATATTTGTTTGTGGTTTGTAAAAATGCACAAAAATCGACGTTTGACTGCTACTGAAAGGCAAAGGGTTGTAGCTTGCCTTGCAGAAGGAGTGACACTTCTGGATTTAGCCAAGGAATTGTGAAGGGATAAGAGCACCGTGGTTTCTTTTGTGGAGGGGCCTAACACTGCAGCAAGGAAAGATAAGGGTACAAGAAGGAGCATTTCCCCTCGCGATATGCGAAAAATACGCAGACAGATCATTAGGGAACCAAATGGCACTAGCGCCTCCATTTTTGGCAAAGCTGGCGTTGCTCCGATGTCCAGGAAGAACAGATGCAGTGTCTTGAATGAGATGGCAAGGAACGTGAAGCCCATTTCCAGGCCTCCCTTGAACAAAACCCATAAGGGAAAACGCATTGCATTGGCAGAAAAATACATGAAAACGGACTTCCAACAGGTTCTATTCACAGATGAAGCTAGAGCCACACTTGATGGTGCGGATGGATGGGCTAAAGTTTGGAGTCCTACCGGAGCTGCTATTTCACATCGCGTTCGTCGCCAACAAGGTGGCGGGGGAGTTATGTTTTGGGGCGGGTATCATAGGTGATAAATCAATTGGACCTTTCCGAGTGCCAGAGGGTGTGAAACTCACAAGCCAAGCATACATATCGTTCTTAGATGAGCATTTGTCACCTTGGCTGGACGACCTGCCTTTACTTCGTCTGCGTTAACTGATTTTTATGCACGACAATGCTCCATCTCATGCAGCAAAGGCTGCGACTACCTTCCTCGCATCTCTGGGCATCAAGGGAGAGAGTCTCATGACTTGGCCGCCTTGTTCTCCTGACTTAAACCCGATTGAGCAGCTCTGGTCAATTTTCAAGAGGAAGGTTTATGAAGGAGGAAAACAATTTACATCAAAAGATGCCCTCTGGAATATAATTGTTGATGTTGCTAGTAGCATAATACCTTCCCAAATAAACAGATTGACTTCATCTGTTGATGGGAGACTGCAGAGGGTAATTTCAAGAAATGGGAGATTTGTTGATAAATGATTCAATTTTGTGGTGCATATCTGGTGATGTCTTCCTTACATTTCATTCATATTGTTACTTATGATTTAAATGATTAAAATAATTAACCCTGCTAAGTCAATTTTTTTTATCACCTATGGACTGTATTTTTAACAAACCTGCAATAAAGCGAGAAACAGTAAAAATGGCTAACAAATACATAAATGTCTCTAACTTTAAAAATATAGTATAGATTTGCAAAATATTTTGGTATCTTACCTAATTAGGAGCACTCTTTCAGTGTGCAAAATTTCAAACTTGTGCGATTTGTATTATTGAAGTTATTAACAATATTATGATCTGCAATAAAACGAATAACACAGTTTATATATTGCGATAACGGAAAATGATTCGAAACGGTTATCGAAAGAGGTGGACAGAGTGCTGGAAATCTGGAAAGATTTGTTGTCACTCAGATTCCAGGGAAATTGATTGAAATTTTCAGGCGCGTCGTGTGTGCGGGGTGGGCGAAGTACAAACTGATAGGCAGATCTGACCACAAACAAAGCAAAAGATAAGTGGATGTTTACAAATAAGTCAGTAAATAGTTTGACGTGTTGATAGATAAGCAGGTACGCGCGTTGTCATATTGACAAACATGGAATGTAAACAAACAAGACTCACATGTTATTTCAGCATTGAGATGATTCTATCCTTCCCCTCCTCCTCCCCCTCACTCTACTGTTGTCTATCTATCTATCTATCTATCTATCTATCTATCTATCTATCTATCTATCTATCTATCTATCTATCTATCTAGTGGTCCTTGTTTATCTCACTTCCACTCTCTCTCCCTCGAACCCCCTCTCTCTCTCTCTCTCTCTCTCTCTCTATATATATATATATATATATATATATATACATATATTTATGCTTATCTATCTATCTATCTATCTATCTATCTATCTATCTATCTATCTATCTATCTATCTATCTATCTAGTGGTCCTTGTTTATCTCACTTCCACTCTCTCTCTCCCTCGAACCCCCCCCCCTCTCTCTCTCTCTCTCTCTCTCTATATATATATATATATATATATATATATACATATACATATATTTATGCTTATCTATCTATCTATCTATCTATCTATCTATCTATCTATCTATCTATCTATCTATCTATCTATTAGTGCTTGTTTATATCATTCTCTCCCTTTCTATCTCTCTCTATCTATCTATATTTATGCAAACATTGTTAAAAATAACAGAATTCGTCTGTTTAATTATACCTTTTTTATTTTTTCAATTTTTCTGATGGTCTTTTTTGTATTAAAATAAAAAAAATAAAAAATAAATGTTCCATTGGTTTCACAGGCTCCACGGACGTTTTCGATTCTTCGTCGAATTATCCTCAGGTGTCAAAAGCAAATGAACAAAAAAGAGTATTTTAAAAAGACAGCGGATATTCGCATTGTTCCAGGAAGTCGTTGACGATTTAAATTCAGCAACGCTGGAAAGCATCAGAGAACAAAATCGCATTACGTTAAGCATTTTAACATGTTACCACTGGTTTCATATGTGATGTTATTAATTTTAGGTTGTTGTGTTTTTATGTAAATGGCTCCCAGTATTTTTAGTTTTTTTTCCGAAATTAATTAAAAAAAATTAAAAGCTATCTACATAAAAACGCAACAACTTAAAATTAATAACATCGCATATGAAACCAGTGGTAATATGTTAAAATGCTTAACGTAATGCGATTTTCTTCTGCAAGGAGTTTGCATGATGAACTCCCAGGTAAAGTTTTTTTTATTAGCCATGACAACCGGTGGTTGAGAATGTTTCTTATAATTGTTAAACGAAAGGAACTTTGTTTTAGTAGCATTAAATGTTACCATCCACTTATGTTCCCGTTCCACTACAGATTAGAGGTCATTTTCTAAGGTTTAAAACATTGCTTCGGATATGTTTACATGCGTTTTCCCCACATGTCTGGTATAGAGCGTGGTGGAACTTACAAAAGCAACATTTGTGGAACACGATAACTCGGGGCTGCTTTCCGGCTTACTACAACATAGTTGTTTTCAAGTCCAATGTTAACAAGTTCTTGTTGAGCCGTTCTCATAAATAATCCTGCCGTTACTAACCCTCTCTATGTCTCATCGACAAACTCATTAAGCCTTATCCTCGAGTGGCCTTTAGGCCTTCATAAGCGGTGACTCGTTAGTAAAAAAAAAGAACATCTCAATTAAAATCTACAAACGGAAAGGAATGCCTGTTTACTGCGCTTTTATTATGTGATATAAACGTGTAAACGGGCATTAATTGTGTTGACGTGTATGCAAAAGGAAGAAACGGGTGTGACTGTGTGGCTGTAGAAAGGGCCGACCGTCCTAAATGCGGTCACTCGTCCAAGGAAAAAGCAATTTTGAATTCGTTGCAGTCAATTACGCCGATTGAATTGGCGAAATGGAATTCCAAGAATTATCAAAGAAATGAAAGTGGAATTTGTTGTTTTACTTTCGTTGACATATCAGTGACATCAATATAAGCACCACATCTATCTATCTATCTATCTATCTATCTATCTATCTATCTATCTATCCACACACATATATATATATATAGGTTCATATTATATTCCAATAACCATGTTTTCATTTTATTATTTTTTATTTTTTCACATTTCCAAAAAACATAACATTTCTGTGAGATATATTTTTAATGGTCCGTTTCATTTGTCGTGTGCCAAACAACATTTTTATGTCAATATCGTCTCTGCAAAATCATCACAAAAATTCACAAAGAGTAAAAAGTTCTTGGATTAAAGTGTCTTGAAAAAACCTACACTATACAGTGGTTCATTTTTGGATGAAAACAAACCAAAAAAGAAAAAAGAAAAGAGCAAAATAAACCTGGCTGATATTTGCTCTGTTGTCACTAATTGACAATCATCGAGCTGAATCTTTTAAGGAGACTGCAAAGTAAAAGGGCCTTGATAGTATATGCTAATACATATATTGTCATTAATAATATATATATATATATATATATATATATATATATATATATATATATATATATATATATATATATAGTTTCACTACTACAACACTTTCCCGAAGGCTCACGTTACATCTCTATTTGCCAGAGCTTATTCTACCCCCCCCCCAAGCTCCGTAATTTGGGCTTCACCACCGGATGTAGTTTTGTGTCACACCCATGGTGGTAGGGCTAGGGGAAAGTTTGAGTAGTTGATAGTGTTTGGAAATACAGTAGGTAGGAAAAAGTAGAAAGGTCTATTTACTTACCTCCCCCAAAGGACAGAGTTAGGCACGGTTTCTAAAGTGGAGAAAATCCAACTCCCCCAAAAGGAGTAATCTGGATTGGGACAAAAATTAAAGTTGCCACAGTCTAGAAAGATTTCTCTTTCACTGACCGAGAACAGAAACGATGAAGTATAGTATCAGAACAGATACTACACTTTGCTCTTGTGTCGTTAGTATTCATATAATCCACACAAAGTATAATGTGGCAGAAGGCTGGAAGATGGGGAGAGAAAAACCAGGTTGTTCTCTAAAAATAGCCTGGGCAGCCTTGTTGGCATTCCCCGATAGAGGCGCCCCAGGCAGTTAGCGTTTAACTAACTCCTTTCCAAAGAGGGAAGACAAGGCTTGGGAATGTGGACCTCCTAGGACTAATCATGGCTTCGGTTCAGTCCTGAGAGACAATGGATACCCCCCTGTAAGGGTTATTGCGCATATAATTGTGAAGCAAGGGTTGCGCAATCGTTAAGCACACTTCTCCTAAGTCGACACTGCTTGATTCCAGTGGAAAGGAGAAGTCCAGGACGACTGGAAACAATGTTGATGTAAGCGGAGAGAACATACAGCACCTGGTATTCCCAAATGGTCATCCATTTAGTACTGACCAGGCTGAACGTCGCTTAACTTCGGCGATTATGTCGTAGATACCCCCTAGGACTACTCAAAACATATACCACAGTCTGACAGAAAAAAAGGCAACCGAAATGGTCCAGTCTGTGCCGGACTGATTTCCGAGAACGTATCATCGACGTAACAATCATCAGACGACTTTCGCCGTCAAAATCATTTTCTCCGCTCCGAAAGACGAAATCCGCCTCTTCGTTCTTGTGTCGTTAAAAACAAAGAAACCAAACCTTTTCTTTTTCGTGCGTAAGTGAACGTAACGGAGTCGACGGGGTTTGAACTCGGCTCGCAGATTTTGTATTCCGCATCAGTAAACATTGCGCCACTCGAACTTCGTTTAGTTTGTTGGGTCTTTGCCAATCGTCTGATTTGCCGAGAATAGGATTAGATCAAAATACATCGTAGAGCAGATACATCGGTGATAGCGGCGGCGGCAATGGCGGGAAAGCGCAATAGAAAAAAGAGAGAGAACAATGGCGTTCATGTTTAGCGTAACCTTGCTGGTTCGTCTTCAAGATCACTCGTCACGTGGGGTGGTAGATGGCAGGTGAAAATAACCGGGTAGGACATACCAGGGTAGACATACTCGGCCACTGAATGCATCTGTGTATGGGATGACTTCGCTGGAATGAGACATCGCGTGATCTCGCGTGATCCGCATAGTCAACTGTGGACGATCTATTTGTGAATGCGCGCCGATGCTAAAAGCGAAAGGAACCTGAATTTGGTCGTCCTGTTTTGCGGCATATCAACCTACGGTGGGTTACTTTAATGCTGAAACGCAATTCATTGGAAAACGATATTGAACGCGAGTTGCTATTTTTATAATGAGTTGCTATTTTATACAAAGGTCGTCAGGAGCAAAGACATTTGTACAACATTATCCAAATACTAAAACACACCTGACCTGTTGAGTCAGTATTTGTTATATATATATATATATATATATATATATATATATATATATATATATATATATATATATATATTATTACATATCTCTCTATCACTCCCCTTCTATCTCCCCTATCTCTCTTCCCCTCACTCTCCTTTCTGTATAACTCAACCACTCGTAAACAATACGGTTATTAAATCTCTCTCTCTCTCGCTCTCTCCCTCTCTTTATACTTACCATATTTCTCTCTATCTTTTATCTTTTTATATATTATTAAATCTCTCTCTCTCTCTTTGCCCACCTCTCTCTATCTATCTCTTTCTCTCTCTCTTTATTTATCTCAGGATTGATACATAACCAATTTGACCGAAATTCTAAATCGACACTTGAATAGGAAATTGAAAAACAGGTCTTATTTTCGGATTACCTTAAAAACCCATGTAATATGTGCATATATTTTCGCAAATGCAAAAATATAGCTGTGTGTGTGTGTGTGGAGGTAATCTATTGATTTTAGTTTTACCGATAGTTGAAAATCAATAAATATTTATCATTAGTACCAGCAATGGAAAAAATTTTTAAAACAAAAATACAATTAAAAGATTTTTTGGCCTCATTAATTAGCGTGGTGTCGTCAGCAAATATACCTATCTCAAACACAATGTCATCAGGGAGATCGTTTATGAAAATCAGGAGCAATAAAGGTCCAAGGATCGATCCCTGGGGTACAACTGCATTTACGTCATGTTGTTTGGATAAACGGCCATACAAGATGTGAAGTTGTTCCACAGTAAATAATAAATAAAGGAAGTCAAGTCGAGGGTTGGTTTAACAAGTGTATTAACAAAGTAAGAAAGTGACTAGCTCTTGGCTAGACAGTTACAAGGTGGTGCTTTGTCTTCTGGTGACTCGCACTATTTATAGTGACAACCGGTGTAGTTTCTCCTGTGTAAGAACGGCCGGTGTAACACAAGACAACCTGGATCTTTCTTTTTTTGGTTAGGAAGGATCTAATTATATTGAATATTCGTCCAGTAATACCATATGAATTAATTTTTCTGAAGAGCGAGAGTAGACTGATGGGCAGTAATTCTGAGGGTCAGTTCTATCTCCAGAATTCTTGAAAACTGGTATCACAGTGTATAAACGCATCTCTCTTACTCGTGATTGGACCTAAAGTCAGAGACCAGTGTTTATATTGAAAATTGATCAAAATGATGGCGAGGAGCATGTTAGTCTTGATTATATTTTGTTATAAAAGATACTCAGTGTACGGCTTTTTATAATATGTATGCGATTTAGGACGTAGATGAAGCGGATAGACAACCATACGGACAGACAGACGTTTTTTGTTATATATTTATGCATGAAATTAAATCTCTGTATAAATATCAATGTGTGTTATAGAAATCAATATGTTAACAGAACATTAACTTTCGAAAAGGGTTAAATTCTTCACATAATCTAAAAACACCATTGAAATTTTCGTTCGATTCCATCTAGGAGCAATTATCGATTAGGTCAATAATATAACTTAAATATATATGCACACACATAAACAACACACCTCTATCTAATATACCTAACCATAACATCAAACTCGAACTCTCGCATCTGACATTTAACAGTTTCAACATAATATTCAATATCTATTGTTCTATTTGTAACAACGGAGGATATATTGGGGAGACAAAAACTCCCTTCAGATCCTGTTTCAACAACTACAAAACATCAATTCAACAAAAATCTTCCTTCGCATTACTAGCAGGACATTTCAACTTACTTGGTCATACACTAGACAATATCAAATTCATTGTGATAGACACTAATTTCCCCATAACCAAAATTTGCTGACAAAAAGAGATTCAATTGATTCTTCGGTTTGACACACACACAACACAGGACTTAATACAAACTTTTTACTGAACCCATATAAATACTTCTACAAACGCCAATAATATATATATATATATATATATATATATATATATATATATATATATATATATATATATATATATTAGTACTTCATGTATCCACATAAAATATTATAAGTAGATATAATTTTTTATGTGTCAGTTTTCAGTATTTACTTCAACAGTGCTCGATACGTAAGTAGAGCTAGGTAGTAAGCAATGAAAATATATATGGCAATCAAGCTACACAGAGGCTCCCGTGTTTCATCCCCGGGGGGAATCGTCAGGTTAAATGCTATGCTATAAATATATATATATAAATACATGATAATTCCATAACTATTAATTACACACACCTATAGAGTCCCACTAATAATCAATACCATATTATAGCATACTCACCTAAACCACTGTACCACGTGATGGTTATAACAATGACGTGATTTCCGCCAAAGCTACTTATAAATATCTAAGCAGCACGTTCTTTACTCGATAAGAACTCCTGAAAATGGATCCACATGGATCCGGAAAGTACTAGAGATATAAGCGAATACAGCAGATACATCGGCCAGTTCGCGATCGAAACCAGAAACCACATACGGAAATTAAAAAAAATTAAAACACAAATATGCAGACATAAATTATCCGTCATATTGAACGAAATATCTTTCAAAGAAAAATGCTACCTAAATATTCCCACATATTTATATATATATAATTAAATAAAAATTGGTGACAGTCAACACTAATACATTTGTGTTCCAACGACTCAGCGTCGTCACAAGTAAAGTAAAGACGCTGAGGCGTTGAAACACGAATTGATTAGTGTTACTGTCACCAATGTTTATTTAATTTTTATAAAAGCTGTACTTTGTATTGAGCACTTTTGAAAATTATTGGTTTTGTAAATATTGTTTTTGTAAATATATTTGAACTGGAATAATTAATATATATATATATATATATATATATATATATATATATATATATATTAAAGTAAATATTTTTACCTGCAGACATCGATGATTCATGCTTACGCAATCTTCAGTGTATGGAGTGTTAATTAACATCGGTCGGAAAATAATATTCCAACATATTGGAAAATGAAAAAATGGAAACAAAAATTATTATTCGCTTCGTTTTTATTTTAAGACTTCCTAAGGATTATTGGTGTGAAGAAATAACACACAAATGCAAGTATTTCAAAAAGTTTTGTTCGTTTGTGACGTAAAATAGTAGTAGGAAGAATTAAGCCCAAAAGGCCTCCGATGAAAAGATAAAATATGAGCTCAAATAGATGGTAGCAGTGGGAGAAATTTAATTAACCGTGGAAAGTGTGGTGGGAAAAATTGGTAGCGGTCGGAGTTATT
>OY744548.1:68613114-68615614 GCA_963556195.1 Sepiola atlantica
GAAGAGATGTTGCTAGTCTTTCTCTACTCTATCGTTATTTTCATGGTAGGTGCTCGAATGAGCTTCAATCTATGATCCCCCCCTCTAAAACATTTACAACAAACAATCGTCTAGCTACAACTGTCAATAATTTTCTTTTTGTCCTCTGTGTACTTAAAACTAAATGGAACTGCCATGAGCAAAGTTTATTTCCAAGAACTATCTATATGTGGAACAGAATACCATGGGGCTGCTTCTCATCTGACTACAGCATGGTCGTTTTCAAGTTCAATGTTAAACGTTCTTGTTGAGTCGTCGTCTAAAATAATATAATTGGCCAGTCTCAACCATCGTTACTAATCTTTACGTTGTTGTTTCACTGTCCTCCCGACAAACTCATGAACCCTTATCCTCGAGTGGCTTTTGGGCCTTGATAAGTGGTGTCTCGTTAGTACATAAAAATGAAGAGGAAATGAGTGAAAAAGAGTGAGGGAGTTTGAGATCAAGGGGGAGAGTAGTCACCACCTCCTTCCTCCTCTCTCCTCCAATCTGTCACTCTGAACTTCTCTTTGTAAAAACCTTTATTAAAAAGTAAACATCGGCGTCCGAGTGATTTTATCAACAAGACAACTTTTATAGACGTAAAAGTGTGAAATAAAAAGTCTTATAAAGGTTAAAAGGTGTCTAGTAAGGTAGATAAATTAATTCTAATGCGTTTGATATAAATTATGTGTTATTTTGATTTGGTTTACGAGTTATTGAGTGTTAACTTTTCTGGCTTTTCAAATTCTGACAGGGTGTACCCCCACCCCCTCTCTCTCTCTCTCTCTTTCTCTCTCTCCTCTCTCTCGTACAAACTATATCCAGTTTCTGTCCCTGTCTTGCTTTAAATAAAACACTTTTAAAACCTAAGTCCGGCGTCCACGTGTTATCGATCGGGGGACACGAGCCAGCAGCGACGAAACCCGAGTACACACAGCGCAAAGTAAGCAGTATCTAACACCTGCTCCCTGTTTCCCTAACTGTGCCAAGCATCTCGCTGCCCCCCCCCCCCACCGACTCAGGATGCCCCTATAAATCTGGTCCCTAATTCTCAGTAGTTACTTCAGTTGCCGTCTACATTGTTCGGGGAGAATATAAGTAAAAAGAAAAACAACACATTTCAGTTTGTTGAGTATTTTGAAGGGATTTTTAAATATCAGTACATCCTACCGTTTGAAAATTTGGTGCTTTCACAGATTACCACACTAACTTTGATCCCGTCGTTAGTGTTAGGGTTAGGGTCAGAGTCAGGGTCATGGTCATGGTCATGGTTAGGGTTAGGGTTAGCGTTAGAGTTAGGGTTATGGTGAGGGTTTAGGGTTAGGGTAAAAAATCTGTGAAAGTATCGAAAATTTAAATATTTCAGATTTACATTAAATGGGTTACATTTTGGGGTGGGGTGGTCATCTTGTATTTGAACGTGATTAAACTTTGTATTTAGCGAGTTCTAATAACAGTGTTTGACAATCACAAACTTGCCTCCGCCCAAAACGACACACAAAACAAATAATCTGGCCAACCTTTCCTCGTTCGCGGGTAAATAAATCTGTTTTTTAAACCTCCGATAGAATGATGACTTAATCCTTGCACTAAAACTGTTTTTAAGACAGATCTATCGTATATTCATCGGTGGAGGTGTGCCTGGGTGGCGGAGGTGTGCCTGGATGGCGGTGGGGTGTCTGGATAGCGTGTCTGTGTGTGGGGGATCTGTAAATAGAAAACCGGTGTCGGATGATCATTTTAAGACAAATTGTTTATTTATTTATTTTCTGTTGAAGTTCACCGAGTTTTGTTTTTTGGAGGGACGGGGGTTGGGCTATTTTGGTATTTTTGAACAAGACAAAACCGATTTCTCTCGATGCAGAATTACGTAAACAGTCGGAAAAGGGCCGAAAGGAAACGAACCGGAGTAATAATGAAAACGAGGCGACATTCCAATAGAAAAAAAATAATGAAACAACATTTAAAGCAAGACAAAGTCCGAACCGTTTTTTACCCTAACCGTAACCCTAACCGTAACCCTAACTCTAACCCTAACCGTAACCCTAACCGTAACCTAACTCTAACATAACCCGAAACTAATTTTATTGCCTTTGGTAACAGTTATTTGTTGACTATTTGTTTTTTTTTCACCCTTTTCTTTATCTGTTTGCAATTTTTGACAATCGTCAATTTACGATTTAATTAATTTAGAAGTTAACTTGTTGTCAGCTTTTCTCACCTTCTGATTCGTTAAGCGCTTCGGCATCTTTCGGTTGTTAACGTAAACTGTCGGAAAAGCCGAACGAAAAGTCGTTTCTGTCTGGTTCAAAAACTGCACCAGTACTGCAATTTTTCTAGACAATTATCAAATGCAACCGAATCCATTGTCCGAATTGAATTATATAAACATATATAATAATGTGATGTAGTTTGCTTGAAGCATTGAGTGTACTATGTATATAGAGGCGTAATAATAGAAGGTTATCACAATGCAAGA